>VWZO01009801.1:0-109050 GCA_013396975.1 Bucco capensis
CAAGGGATTTTCAGACTGTGCCTATGCAGTCTCATATTTCAGGAACAAAAACCATAGCAGGAAAGGGAATGGGTAGCTGACCAATGGAACTGATAAAGAAGAGGATGGAGGCTCCCTCATAAGCTGGCACTGCGTGGCATGAAATCACAGCTGCTTTCTGAGCAGACTACATCTTTGGGTTGTTTTCATCTCTTTGGCGATGTGCTGTAGGCTACATCCAGGTGAAGCCCAGAGCCCTGTCTAAGGAGAACTAGCTTTTGTCACCTGCCTTTTTCCAGGGACCTGCAGAGAGGAAGTCAAAACAAGACACCTGCAGCTCTCCTGGTAGATGTTGAGGGAAGTACAGTTGAGATTTTGTGCAACAGGAATTAGAGGCTGGTTTGATGTAAGAGACAACAAAGTCATTTTTTTCATCTGTGCTGGAAAAAAACCCAACAGGATTGCTCCTGCCATACCACTGCTGGAGCCCAAATGATATGCAATAAACCAAGCACTGTAAAGGACTGAAACAAAGCAGTAAAAACAAATCACTAAGAACACCCTGTGCCACCCTGGGGCAACATGATACTTCGGCTTTGTCAAAACCAATGTTTATAAGGTAAAAGACATACCTTCAAAACATCTCCAACCAGCTCCTCTGCCACATCATATACCCCTGAGATTATGCACTTGGAGAAAGTAATGTCTTGCAGCCAGATGAGGGAGAAGCTCCCTGCTACCAGAGCAGGAGGTCCCTGCAAACCCACCTGCCTCCCAGCACTGCTGCTTACCAACACCAGACACAAATCACTACCAGCACTCTAGTCACACAGCAGCTCAAAGCCCACATTTAAACTCTCCTCTGCATCCTCAGATGGTCTTTACCACCTCCAGTGAAGACACCAGGCACCAGAGCAGTCCAGTTGCTACCTCCACATCTCAGCACCCCTCAGCTGCCCAATCATAGAATAGTTTGGGTTGGAAGGGACCTTTAAAGGTCATCTCAACCCGTGCAGTGAGCAGGATCAACAGTCCTCTCCACACAACCCACGGAGGTGCTTCACAAACACTCCAACACATTTCTTTGCAGAAAACAATGAGCAGAGGGCTTTATTAAGTTTGTACCATCTCAGAGTAGCAGACATTCACCAGTCAGACTCTCAGTCTCTCTTGTGTCTTACCTTACAGCTTTAAGCAGGGCTGACTTCATCCCTCCCAAAGTGGAGATCAGCTTGCAGCATGGCTTTGCAGTGGGTCAGTACCCACACACAGGATGTCCAGGAGGGCTGAAACAGACACAGCTTTGCTCTCTTCCCTGCTGGGGCTTTATAAAACTTCCACAGCATCCCCCTCCCCTCCTGCCTCCTTTTCACCACCTATATTGGGTTTCAAGATAACAAGCACTTCACTTAATCCTTTGTGTCCAGGCTCACATCCATCTCTAGGGCAGCATTTGGCAGGTACTACAGGCAGGTACTACAGGCAGGTACTACAGCCTGCTCTGCCAGGCAGCATGTGGCAGCTTCTCAGCTTGCTGTCCTGTTCTGTCACCTCAGGACACTGGAAAACACAATACCCATATATGATGCATTTACAAAGGATACCCAAGCCATGAGAACTTCTGGTATCTCAGCTATGTGAACATCTTTTCAGGGCAGAGCTCAGTCACCAGCACACAGCAAGCTGGTGGTTGTTAATCAGAGTTTCCCTCTTCTGCAGCTCAGGAGGGAAGGTTAAATGCCAGCAAGACCTTATCTTTCACCAAGCAGCCATTTTGGGTCTCTGCACAGGATGTTAGCAACATGGTGATGAATAAGGGAGTGTTTCTCCTTGGCAAGGCTCTCCATCATCTTAAATGCAGGCTTGACAGGCTCTGCTGTGTGTACCCTGCCCAACATTTTGGCTTCAGGAAGCAGTGAGCAGCAGCTTCCATTCCAGGGTTGTGTTTTCATGCTGACAGTAGCAAACACAAGAGGGTTTTCTCTAAGGGCTTAGAGAAAAAAAAGCAGAAAGATGCAGAATTGGTAGGATCCTCATTGGAGAGATGCACAAGCCCAGTGGGTGGGAAGGGTGGGTTTTTTGCTGACTCTTATTAGCAGGGATGTGGGATTAATTCTAGTAGGAAGTATGGACAATGTCATGCCACTCTGTCATCTTCACTCTGGCAGTCTTTCAGCCCTGTTCCACCTGACCTTGACACTGCATCCTCTCTCCCATGTTTCTACTTCACCTAGAGCCACATCAAGCTTCTCTTGTAATCCCCTAAAAAACCACTGGGGAACCCTGTCTTGGGGAAGCTAAGCTGACAGCTAAACCAGTGTATTCACTGTAACCTACCCAGGAAGAGGTTTAAATAATATTTTGCTTTGAAAATCATGTTGAACAGAAGAATTCCCAAGGCCCTGTGCAATGTAAGCTTTCTGCAGTCCTTTGTAGGTACAGCCAAGTCTATCTTATTCTGTCCTGGCCCAGATGGTTTCTTACATACAGGGGATCCACTGTCAGTCATGACAACTACTTCACCTTCCAGTAATAGATCTTTTGTGGTCCCCAGCATGAAGGGCTCTTCATGAAACTGAGCACACAATTTGTCCTAAGTGTGGAAATCACACCTACAGAGAGATAAATAGCTTTCTGGCAGGTAGACTGAAGCTAAATTAAGACTTCACAAGAATTATACAGAATGAAAAGGTTAAAGTTTCTCGTTAAAGCAGCTACAAGATAACAGAGAAGAAAGATAAGTGCAATAACTCATATTGCTCTACATCTGTGCATAGACTGTGCTAGTTCCAAGAAAAGCTAAGAAATTAGTCCATCTCTCAGAGAAGGATATTAATAATTGTAAATCAGTGTTCCCATTGCTAATATCTTTATGTGTTATCAAATATTGTCATTATTCCTCGCTCTCTAAATTCTCTCACAAAGTTAGAAAGGATAAAACATGGTGCTAGTGAGTTTTGTTATTCAGATATACTTTTTAATATTCATGACATGGAGCTGTTGAACTAGGAAGTTGATTATTATTCCATAGGAACAGAGACAGTTTGGACAGCTAGATTGGTACCATTAGAAACAAAACAAAACCAAAGCAAAACAAAAAATCTGTAACAGCAAAACAAAGAGAAGCTTTTGCTAGGTCAGCTCCTGTGCTTTGCCTTAGGGAAAATAGATGTCTCTGTTGATTTTGCAGTTTTTATTCCTCAGTTCAGGGGGAGGCATTTGGGAGGAAATTAGGGATGTTTTTACTTGGGGGAAGTTTCATTTTCAAACTGCTCTACCCACACAAGCTTTGCACAAAAGGTCTCTCAGGGTCTCTTTTTGGTTCTCATGTGCTGGAGAGTTCAGCAACCAGCTCTTCAGGATTATGTGGAGGAGGATGATCAGAAAAACAAAATCACTCCACCTATCTTAGGTTAGGAGGAGATTCCAAGTCTAGATGCACTATTTCAGTTCATTCCTTGGCACTTTAATCATAAACATGAACTGAGGCCAGTGGCTTTGCATCCAAGATCTGCTCAGATTCAAATTCATCTGCTTTTGGACTTTACATTTGTTTTATTTCTTTTTTCCACCATCACAGAATTCAGAAAAGGGCATTGATTTTTTCCATTGCTGCTCATTGGTCTTTGTGGAAGTGTCAGAAAGGTGTCTAGCAAGATGTGTCTGAATTCTCCAGAGTATTTGGCCTTAGCCTTACACAACAGTGATATGTCCTATACCTGAGAACATTCCCATTGTCTTAGGAGAGGAGAAAGGTGGACAAAGGACCTCAAAGAGTAAAGAGCACATGGCCATGTGCATGAAGAGCTGACAAACCCTCAGCAAAGTATGGCTGCTCCAACCTGGCAGTTTTCTGGTCTTTAAAGTCTTCTCACTGTGTTCCCCACTAGTACACTCCACTATCTCCTGGCTGAGTTTTATCAGGCATTGCCAGCTGGTAGTTTTTTGAGGATATATAATTGCCTAGGGAATGGGGACTACAATGTCCTCACTAGCCTCTTACACAGCATAACTTAACAGAGCCATTACTGCTTACATCTGATCTACTGTTATTAGACCAAGAGTCTTGACATAGTATTAGCAGAGTCTTTCAAAGTGCTCAGCACATCTGAGAAACCCTTTCAAAGAGGTCTTTCCTTTTACATGCCCCACAGGTTTATGGGAAAGGAGAGAGGACAGGACCTGCCAGCACCTGCTTAAACCTCCGGGCAACAGGATACTGCTGTAGGAGTAAGAAACCGTTTGCCTATGTTCCTCTCCTTGCTTACTTATCTTTTTTATATTGGATGCCATTCTCTTAGTTGTTTGGGAAACCTCCAAGCAATCACTGCTTATCCTCAGTGTCAGGAAAGGTTAAAATTATTCTAACAAAATGAGAAAACTCCTAAAAATTCTACCATGTCTTGAAATTACATAAACTGTGAAAATGCTGAAAAAGCTTGATTCCTTTCCCACTACTTTTCATTTTTTATGCACTTCCCATTTCAAATGGTCCAAGGAAGAAAGTGGTGCAGTTACCATATCTCAAGGTGCTTTCAGCAAGTTTGAAATGGAAATCCTGTGGAAAAATGCTGTGTCTGAAGTATGTCCAATTGAGAAGACTTTAGCTGCATGGTGTGATTATTTTAAAGGGCTTATCCAAACTGAGTCTGAAAACTTGTAGGTAGTTCTAGCACATCCTTGAAACCACATGTTACAACGACACAAACATGACACAGTGCATCCCATTGCCACCTTCCTGCTTGATTGATGATTAAAAGAAGTGTCAAAGCTCTGTGACAGGTGTTGAGTGTTGAGCTCTGCAGGAGCTTTTAGAGAAAATTCCAAGTTTGTGGGGGAAAAAAAAACCTTGAAAATGCCTCTTCATGGAGATGTTCCCTCAAAGAAAATAGCAGCCCCTTTTCTTCACAGCAGCCACAGTGGATGCAGCGTGTGCTGACTAGTGCTGGGAAGGTGAAGAATTGCTATTTTAGGTGTTCACCTAGGAGCTAATCCCTGTCCTGCTGCAATCAGCAGCTCTGTTGAAGTTGATTGCCTCAAAAATTAAATTGACGCCAAGAACTCTGAGGACATGTGTTCCATGTCTTAGCTGGGAGAAAACACCAAAGGGTGAGTGGACAAGGAGAAGGTGTTTTGCTTTGTAATGAAAAACAGCTGAATGAGAGTGTCTGTGACCACCACGGGCTCAGGGATGATGTGGTGGCACAGGGCGAGTGGCTGCTGGATGTCACTGGGACCCTGGAGGCCTTCTGAGCCAGGCCTGTGCCAGCAGATGAGGAACAGGAGGAGAAGTCAGCATGGCTTAGTCCCCATTGCTTGCTTTTTCCCCTCTCTCATCTTTTGTTATTCATTTTTGTCATTTCTATGTTCTTTTGTCCCTCAGGCTAATTTGTTATTCTATTATCTGTGGAGGTGGCTTCACAACACAATTAAGGAAGAGAAATCAACATTCCCAACCTGCTGGGTTGTACTTGCTCTGTTAACTGTCTTCTGAAAAACTGTATTGAATTAGTGTAGAACCATTTTGGAAGGTTGCAAGAGTGCTCTGTCTCAGATCCACTGAACTGTTTATTGGCCTTTTAGATTGCTTGCATTTGTAGTAATTTTTAATACATTATGTTTAGTATTTATGTCAAAATAATAAAAAAAGAAAGATGGAAAGAGAAAAAAAAAAAGGAAAAACCTGCAGATTTTCTTTTTTTTTTTCTCTGAAAAGTAACAGACATTTACAAGCTTCATTCTGTTTATTTTTATTAAAATAAAACAGGAATTTTGCTAAGCACAAATAAGAATAGCCTAACCTTGGAATATTTATTTGTTTTCAGGACTAATTTGTTCTGTTTGATTATAAGACTAATAATCTAAATTACATCTTCCTGGATCTTCCTTTGCAAAGCCTACCCATGATGATGATGATGATGATGATGATTCTAAACTGGAACTTTACTATCATTTTTTTTTCTTTACAGACAAGTTCTGCCTTAATGCCATGGAATTGGCTGATTGAACTGATTCTCTCTGTACCAGATAAATGCTACTCCCACTCTTCAGGCATTATTTGTGTTGGAAACACTTGTCAGAAGTTAGTGAAAGCCATATTGAAACCAGGAGCCATCCTGAACTATTAGAGATCTTAATGTAGTTCATGACAATGCACTGACCCAAAGTTTCCTTTCTTTATTTTTTTTTCCCAGCCAGTGAGAGCATAACCTTGCAGTATATAAAAATACCTACTTTGGGGTCAGGGGAGACTTTATAGTAAGTAATTCCCTAGGATTGGTGCCAAACTGCTGCTCCTCCTGCCCCTGGGACAGCTCAGGCTTCCCCACAGTGACCCATTGCTCTGTCTCACAGGGAGCCCAGAGGGAAATCTTTAATGAAGACGAGAGCGCAGGGAACAGCAGAGCCAGGCAAGGTGATGAGTTTTGATCACTGCCATGCCAGCATGAGGGCAAACCCATGACCTAAAACTGAAAGTCTTCACTCTTTTGTCAATCACTCATGCATTTTTAATAGCCATCCCCAAGGCAGATTTCATAGGAAGCCAGGGCATCATGCCAGTGCTATTAAGAATGTAAATACACTAGTGTTTCTTTTCCATTGCTTTCTAATTGCCTTTGCTCTCTGAGAAGACAGCTGATATGAAAAGGGACCTATTCCTGTGAAACCAGCTGGGTCTAAAGCTAGGCTAATAAACCTTTTCAGAGACCCCATTTCATAACAGAATGATGGAAAAATAAGCATTCATCCAAGAGTTAGGAGCTTAGCTAATACTTCCCCTTCCTGGAAATGATCATACTGGGTTGCATTCTGCTCCCACATAGTTTTTATTAAGAGTAACGACATCGGAGGGGAAATCTACATATTTACTGGATCAAATCCATAGCAGGGTAAGATTCTGATCCCCGTACAGCTATTCAGTGATCAAATAGACAGATGTGGAAACAGGAGAGGTCTTTGTGGTTCTGCAGCAGTGGGTTTCTTCCTTCTGCCAAGCAAGCCCTGCTGGGGTGGAACATAGGTGTCTGGACAGATGTCCTCAGCAAATCCTGTTCCCATTGCCAAAGAAGATTTGCCTAAATTTCTTGCATAATAACAAAGTCAAGCAAGAAGAATTGTGCTTTGAATCCCAAGAAACAAATGGAGATCCTGAATCTGAAAATCTTGAAGTGCAAGGAGCAGTAACTACTAAAAGACAGCTCTCTGAGTTCAGGTCTCTCTCTGTGCTCCACCAAGGACACAATATAAACAGTGAAATATCTAACTTAAGGAGCAGGCAAGTTTCCAATACACAACTTCAGGGTGGTTTACTTCTCTGTAAATCTCAGGTTTTAAATAAATAAATGTATGTTAAAAATCACTGCTGCACTATAGAGTTTCCAGCTATAAAAATAAATAAACAACCAGGGGCATGGAGGAGCCCTGCTCTCTGACATTCTGTCACTCCTCAGTGGTACTTGTTCCTTCACCTTCAGACCTTCTTTTCCTCTTTGACTTCTGCATGATTTTCTCTGCAAACTGTATTTGACATTTTCCATGATGGATGTATTATAAAAAAAAAAAATAATAAAATTCAATGTCCTAAAATATTGCAGAAAGCCTGTTCCAGTTCTTTTTTAGTTCGTATGTACACACAGTTGTATGCTGAGTAAAGGTTTACTCTGGGTACATCTGAAGACCCTTAAAATTCATGAGCCATTTTCTGAGGCAAGACTCAGGTGCACATCCATCACTATTTCAATATTTTATGTCTTCTCCTCCTATGTTGTTTGGCGTTTTTTGCTTCCTTCTTGCTGTTTGCTCTTCAAAGTGCTGAATCGTCAGCCCAATACTGCTAAATGAGCTGTTCACCTGAATCGAAATTGTTGGCCATCTGGAATCCTGTTTGAAAAAAAAAGAACCTAGGTTGGGTATATGAATAACAATCCCCATTCCCACTTCGGTCTCCAATGAGGCAGAAAAAGATACACTGTCACGGAGATGACTGAGAAAGGTTGTTATCTGCATTAGTGATGGGCTGTGATTATCACGTTCTCCGAGCTGCGTTCGCTTTTCCGATTAGCAGCTGCTTTTCTCTCTGAAAGCACCAGCCACTGTCTTCATCTCCTTGAAGACAGCTGCAGCTCCCCAGGACAAAAGGACCAAGAGAGCTGCAGCTGCTTTACCCCTCACCAGTGACTCTAGAGCTCACTGAGCAGAGGCAGAGACTGTTTGCCTTGGCTATATGTTATGTTCACTGGCACGGGAGATGTACAAAGCAGTTCTCCCCCAAGTAAGTTCTTTGCCAAAGACTTTCTTTGCTCCCGTGGAGCTTTTCGTGGTAAACACTCTTCTGAGGCCACTCTGAATTTGCTAAAGCAAAACCTTTTTATTGGAGAGCAGGGCTGAATGTTGGGGGTAATAATAGTTGGAGGCTATTTACAGCAAAAGGAGGAGAAGGAGAGTGGTACAGTCTTGTTATTTCCAGTATGTACTTCATTGCTTCTCACTAGAACACAGATGACAGGGGAAAAAATGGACATTTTCATGTAAGTGTATATTTTATGTTACAATTCAACCAGTATACTCCTTTTCCCACAGTGAAAATGATTCTTGATTTTCCCTTTAATGCCAGGAAATGAAGCTGAAGGAGAACTGCTTGGGAAACACAGCCTGAGGTTCCTAGTCACAAGACACCACAACAACCTTGGTCTCTTCCAGTTTGAAATTAAGGAGACCATCCTCTGCTTTCTTTTTGGCAACGTAAAAAGCTATAAGAAGTGCAGACAGACAATAAATAAATAAATAAAGACAAAGCTCACAGAACTCCCATGCTTGCTGGTAAAGACACACTCCCAAAAGTTCCTTGTTTCTCAACATAAATCATCAAAATGTTTACACATGTACTTAAATGCTTGTTATATTAAGAGCTGTTGCGATTATTTCCTCCAGCACTACCTGTTGGATATAATGATTTAAGAAAGCATTTGTGTGAATACTGGAAATGGTGATCCATCACCCTGATGATACTGTTTGAATAAGCACTTTCTATCCAGCTCTGGAGAACTACAAACAGCAAGGACAGCCCAATGCACAAAGTAAATGCAGAAATGGCATCTCTCTGTATAGGACCTGATGGGACTGCACTTAAACACACACAGCTCTGAAACTGTGTTGGTCCAGAAAGTCCCTGGAGCCACTTCTAAAATGTGCCAGAAGCATTTCCTTGTTCATCTGAAATTCTGCATTCATAAAAAAGTGGCTGTCTCATTCAGATCAACCAGTCTGAGCACTTTGCTTCCTCTTCTTGTTCCCTATTTATTTTTCAGGTAACAAGTTGCAGCAAAAAAGTTCTTGCTTTAACAGAGTCTTCTGAGACAGCTACTGAAACAGAGATGAAATGTTTGGATTGTGTTTCTAGAGGTGTCTCTTCCTTGTCTCTGTAATTTTCTGCGTGTCTCTCTTGCCATTTCTCTCATTTTCTGTGCAGTACACTCCAAGCCAGTACCCTCTTGGCCGAGTCTACTGCCATAGGTTATTTGTCTGGAACAAAACTCAGTGTCCAGCAGGAAAGTAATAGAAAAAGGGAGAGGAAGGAGTGAGAGATAAAGACTCTGAATTTTTCTCCTTCTATTTGTACAACAATTCAGGGTGTAACACATCCTCCTGACTGGTCTGACAATGCAATAAAAGAGCAGAAAGCAGTTCCTCTCCCTTTGCTGAGAAAGGTCTATTGTTTCACTTTCATGTGAGAAAGTTTGTCTGCAAGAACTGCTGCTTCCTGTGCTTCCAAGCTGGACAGGCAGGAAGAAAGCAAGATATGGGGTGGATAAGGAGCAGGGTCCTCTCCTACACATCCAGCACTGCAGCAAAACCCATGCTTAGGGATGACTGTGCTGCAGAAGAAGCTGGCAGCTGCTCACTCCCCACAGGGAGAGAGCAAGAACTAACTCAGAGTTAGGTCTTGCCTCTTGCTTGGAGGGAAGTGCCTGGTGGTCCATGACTGGAGGGGGCAGTACCACCCAGGTCTATTACAACACTCCAGGCTCACTGTTCTGGGGGAAATGGACCTCTTTATTTTGCCTTGCAAAATTTCACAGATAATTATCCATTGTCCCTTAGATCCTACCGTAAGTGAAGAGGGGGCACCTTGCCCCCTGTCTGAACCCTTGCAATGACATCCCCCATCCTCTTGCAGTAAATACAGGGGAATTTGCAGTGTTAAGCTCACCCTCTGTCTTCCTCTTCCAATTATTTCTCTGAATGAGACAAATTTTGTTCCAAAGAAGTAACTTACAGCAGCAGGCAGTGCAAAGGACCCTTGACTAAGTGTTAAGCATACTCCACAGAAAGGCTTTAAAATGCATTAACACAAGAACAACCACGGGGAGATATATTTTGCTCAGAGGAAAAAAAACAATTGATGCAGTGACTTTTGGGAGGGCTTCTGGCTTTGTCTGATAAGAGGGGTGCTGCTTATAATGCTCTCCTGATGCTGGTTAGCTGTAAGAAACCACTGTAAGTCTGATCAGGACCAAGAGAAGATGCAGCTGTGGTAGATAAAATTACAGCATCTCTGTTTCCCTTCAGTTATTAAGTAGTCCATACTGGTGAGTGGATGTCAAGAGCCAAGAAGTGAAAATACTGTCAGTATGTTATGCTACTTTATCCAGGGACTGTTGGGAGTTTCCTTTAAATGTTTTTGTGTGAGTGGGGAGGAAAAACGTGGCTTAACGGAAAAAAGAAAGTGGATCTGTTTCTACATACTGTCTCTTGTCAAGCTATACACTGGAGATACAGAGAGTTTCCCTAAGTTAATTCACTTTCACATTGCTTTTGACTACTCTGATTGGGTGGTGACTGTGCCTTCCCAAATTCCCCTCACTAGGCATCCAAATGGATATACTCCTAGCATGGAAATGAACAGTGCACCTCCTTCCAGTCTCAGATCCTTAGTCCTCCTAGGGCTCCCAGCAGAAGGGGTGCTGCAGAGGCCTGCTTGCTCTTACACATGCCAGGCACATGCCTTTGGGCAAGCAGTCTCAGCTGAGGTTGAGGTCACGTTAGGTGTTTAGCCCTTACCTCAACTTGGTGACATGGATGAGTCAGAGGAAGGTATTTATTCACACAGTTGTACTAGCAGCTTAAGTAGAGGTGTGGGTTGTGACTGTAGAAGTGTAGGCAGAAAAAAGGCAGCCTCTTTTGTGCTATCCCCCCTGGAGCAGGGACCTGGGAAGCTCTGTTCCAGCCCTATAGTACATGCATTTTCTTATCCCAATACCATCTGCTATAGTGAATTGTTAAAAAGGAAAAAGTCAAATCTCTAATCCAGTGCTCCTGTGTGAATTGAACCAGCTCAGGGCATTAGCTCTGTCTTGTCAAGGAACATAATGTGCCATTAAAACAAAAAGATGCCTCAGCTTTGGGACAAAGGAGCAATGAAAACTGAATGCCACCCACTTGTGCCATGTGTGCTGTAAGCCAGGGGACAGACCCAGGGGAGTGGATGTAACTGAAATGTCTCCCTCTGCTGTGTGCCAGTATGGGAGAGGATATAGTTACACCAAAGTAATACTTCAAAACCTCATTTCTTTAATTTCAAATCTTCTTCTCTCTCTCTCTTTTTTTTTTTTTCTGAACAGAAGCAGTTCTACAGTAGCTAAGAAGAAAGAAATCCTAACCTGCCCCTCACTGAGAATCTCTGTGCACCTCTTTGCAACAGGACTCTGTGTGTTTGTGAGGACATATATATACCAGATCTTTGCAGCTATTCACACACACCAGTTCTGTCAGTGCCTACAGCTAAGGAAAATAAAGTAAAACTGCCAAAAAAATCAGATATCTCAGCTGTTGTGGTATTTAAGGTCTTCCCAAAGCCTGATCTCTTAAGAGTCCAGTGAAACAACAAGATTCCTATAGTGTTTCTTTCATGAATTTCCAGCACCAGTGACTTTAGATGTACCCATAGAAAAAAAATTAGTTTGGAAACACTTGGGTGGGAAGAGATGGAATACTTGCACTGGGAAGGAGATGAATAATAACACAGTTTCCTCCAGTGACTTAAGGGTTTTCTCTTGTTTTCTTCTGAAGGAGCTTTGTTGATCTTGCAGGTGCTGGATAGCAGATGTGGATTTTCTGGAACAAGGGCCCCCCTTCCCCTCCTGAGCCCATGCTAGCTGCAGAGCCTGTACAGATTTCCCTTTAAATACATGGCTGCCTATGCATCATGGATGATGCCCACTCCTCTGCTGGCAGCTCTGTCTGCAGATGCAGTAATTAATCATCCAGTGACAGGGTGGTAGTGCACCCATTGACTATGGGTGAGAAGAAGGACTCCCTTTCTCCCTGCCTGACAAAGAAAAGCAGCAAGCTGAGAAGGGCTGCTTGCTTTGGAAAGGCTATTTTGGAAAGGCTGCAAAATCCTACATTCCCAATGACTCGAGTTTCTAATCCCTATTTCCATATAGAAGTATCACACCAGCAAGCTGGGGCTGAGGGAATGTGCAAACTCTGATCTTTTGCAACTTTCCTATTCGTCAACCACTGAAGGCTGTGTCCTGGGCACTGGCTGAATAGGCAAAGCTACAGCCCAGGTTGTTATGTGGCTACCGAGGCACTGGAGAAGCTATGTGGTACAGCCAAGGATTTTTCTGGAGGAAGAGCTTTTATCGTTCTGGGCCAGATTATTTGCAGCTCCCTGAGGTATTAAAAATACAGTTGCCGCTATTGAATTTTGGGTTTCCTAAGTGCTAATCTAGTGCTGGAGGCGAAGAGGAACAGGAAACTGTTTTCCGTGGCATGCATTTAAAATCAGTTCCCAAATGCCTGAGTTTGGGCAGATCTCCCACCCAGCTCAATGAGAGATTTTTCTGGATAAGAATGTTGGCATTTGGCTATAAGCTGCTATTAAGAAGTAGAGCACTTTTCACTCATGAATATGCATGTAACTATATTGAAATGTGTATACTATCAGCATAAAACTTTGCAAATCTTTTCTTTCAGTTTTTACTGGGGAAATGAGGCAGTTGATCATTAGTTCACCTACCAGCACCCACATTTACCCAGTGACTTACACAAAGCAATGACTGTGTCAGCCTAACCTGTGCCAGCTGCTGTTATTCCTCTTCTGTTTCCCATAGGAAATAAGCATTTCTCATCCTAGTAGTCATTCTTTTCACCTGCTTGCACAGGAAATGATTTTTTTTCATTTTCTGTTCTTTTAAAGATCTCAGTACAATTATTATTAATGTTATTATTATTATTACTTAAATGGGTAAAAAGAAAAGCAATTAGACAGATTTCACAGAGAGCAATTAAGCATAATAACAGTGAAGCAACTAACCTGCAGATTAAGTATATGGTGGAAAGTATCATTCTCTCTCTGCCTTCCCTTTAAGTATCTGTTGTGGAGGTAGGATTTTAGAGGTCATCTTCTGGGTTAAGAGCTGCCTAACAGTCATAGAATCATAGAATCATAGAATCATCTGAACACAGTCCTTGTGTGTGGTAGAGATCAGACTATGAGGAGTCATGCCCCACTTCTGTTGTTTCAGCTCTTTGCCAGGCTCTCCCTTCAGTTGCTGCTAAATCAAACCAAAGTATTGCCTTACCTGAGTTTGGAACCAAACAGCCCAGTGGAGAGAAGTTAAAAAGCAAGTCAACTCCCATGATGTGGCAGATGGAGCTGTACAACCGAGTAAAGCCCTCGCTGCCACATCAGAAGCTGGTGTCAGCCACATGGTCACAGCAGGGGCAGTCACACAGCTATCCTATCTCAGCTAACCACATATAAAAATAAAGATTTAAAGGTCTTCACCCAGTCAGTGACCATGGGAAGGATATAAGCTAGCATTTGTGGGTTTTGGAGGACTTACGAACAGTTGTATTTATTTAGTTTTAACCTCTTGTCTGATTAATCCACTTTAGCTTGTTCTTTAACCTTAGCCTATTTTCTCTTTGATTTGTTCCTTATGCCTGAATTTCATTTAGTGTCCTTAACTCTTGACCTGGGTTGTGGGGATTTTTAAAGGTGTATTTCTTTCTTGTTTTTTGCTTTGCTTTGCCAGTGTCTACAGATCTCTCACAACATAAGTTCAGCCTTGATGAAAACAAAAGAGCCTAACTATTACTCACACCCCAGGGTTTGCCAGACATTTACAAAAGCTTCACATTGTTGGCTTTCAGTCCTCTTAGAGTTTAAGAGGATTTCAGGATGTTGCCTATGAAAATAAAACAAAAAAAAGACATCAGGATGTCCACTGTGAACAGCAAACCCATTTTGTCAGCTAATAAGGACCTCCTGCTAGTTGTTGTAATTAAGCTCTTTCCAAACCTTACATGGAGTGTCCATTACACAGACAGATACTCACTCTCAAAAACCAGAGTCTCTGTGAGGGAGAGACTCAATGTTTTCCAGGTGGAGATCTGACACAAAGAATTGGGTCTGAGCATCCACAGCTCTTACTGTAATCTGTGGGAGCTGCAATATCAATACTGAGATCTTAAAATCCTCTGATATTGACTCTAAATGACCCCCAAACTATCCTCTGAAGTGAGGATATCAAATAATCAAAGCAAATATTAAGTTGGAAAAGATCTCCAGAGGCCCTATGGTCCAAATCCCCTTTTAAAGCTGCTGTTGGATGTCTAATCCATTGGGGATCTTTTTGTTTGCCTTCAGATACTAAATGAATGGAGTGCACTTAGGCTACGCTCTTGGTCTTCCAGGGAGGAATAAGTTTCTTTCAATATGATAGGAATGCTTTCACAAAGTGGTGTTGTAACATGTTACACATTACCACGTAGGGAATAAGGACTGTGGCAGGAAAGAAAACTGAGCACTCTGTGACAGAAAAGATCCTAATCATCTCTTATTACTAAGAGGACCAAAGCACTGCAGGATTTGTTAGCATCTGAAAATATTAAATGAAAAAAATAAAAGCTCAGTAGTGATTTACCAGGATATCTCCCCTGCTAGTGGGAAATCTCAAAGTACTTACAGGTAATGTTGTACCTTACATTTGTGATGCCCATGGGCTGTCTTGAAGCTGTGTCTTTTCCCTAGATGCAGATTTGAGCAGGAAGGTGTCCATTCCCACAATCTGGGGGCAAATTTCTAAGTCTTGCTTTTGCAGGAGCAGCAGTAGTGGCAGCTGGCATCCAGGCAGGGCTTCAGGTCACTGTCCTCAAGACAGATATATATATATATATATAGGAGTATCAATTACTTGTGTTATGCAAGTATTGGTGATGTTCTGAGCCTCCTAGAGATATGCAGAGAGTAATTGAGGGGTTTCCAACACATTTAGCCATGAATGCTCAGGCCTCTCTGCCTCAGGCCTGTTCATGGCCATCCATGGCAATTCAGCATCCCAGGAGGGGGTGGTTGTCCCCACAGTCCTAGTGTGATTGTTTTCCTTGCCTCCACACTGGCTTGCCTGTCACAGTGAGGAGAGTTGCATGGCTTGCAACTGCTCCCAGGCTCTGACACTCTGCTTTCTTTCCTCTGAAGGTTCCCATTTCCCCCTCTCCTGGCATCTCTGCAGAAAAAGAAGTGTTCACATCTCCTTAGAAACTGGCCTTCAGTTTCTAAGTGGCTTACTGTCCACCTCCATTTAAACTGCTGGATTAACTTCAACTGTTTGAACTGGAGAATAAAACATAGACTTATAAAACCAAAAATCACAAAAGCAAACTGTCTTTGAAATTGCTTTCTCTCAGTCCTAGCAGAGCTCAAGATGTCCCAGAGTGAATTTCTCATGAGCTGCTCTCCTGCTGTGAAATGCATGCTGCAAGCTGGAGAAAAGAAAAAGAAAAGAAAGAACCAGCTCCTGACACATTAAAACAGTGCAGGTAACTCAGATTCCATTTAAAAAAAGGGTCTTATATCTACATTCTGATTCAGCTAGTGTTTATTTCAGTAGTCCAATGAAGGCAGAGCAGCCAGGTGGGATTTTGGGTTGGTTTGTTTGCTTACTAAATTTTGATAATGAAAAGTAAAACTTGTAAAAAATGAAGAGTGCATTTCTTTTCTTCCTCTGCAAGTCTTCCATTCTGCAAAGACAGGCTACCCCTTTTCCAAGTGTGGTTGAGCCCATTGCATGCCAAAATGCTTTTTCCATCTTATTGCAACAGATTTGGACTCAATAATTTTCTTCTCTCATGTGGGTGTGAAGATAGCCACAAACTTTGACTTCTACTTTGTGCTTGTCTTTGCAGGAATCCAAACTGCTCATATCTAGAATATTCCTAAAGCAACTCCTCACCATCTCCATTACATGTATAGTCCATTGTCAACACCCCAGAAAGGGAAAATAAAACTGATTTCATTCTGATCATATCCAAGAATAACATGAACAGGGAGAACAAGCCAAGGAGAGGGACCATGCACACCTTCTCACACATACTGTCTGGGAAAGTTTTCTCTTAGGAGCTCCTTCCTTGTCCCTTGAATCTCCTATTTGCTATCATAAACCACTAGTCCAGCTGTCAGCTGCTATGTCCAGGAGCAACTAAACATATTATCTTATCTTAGTAAGAGAAAGATTTTGCTGAATGGGGAACAGAATCCTCAGTCTTTTTTTAGTTATCATCTGGAGGAAGATTTATCATTTTCAAGTTTTCTGATTGGCTTCTATAGGCAGTAAAACTGACCTTCAATTTCATCCTTCAGAGATATCTAAAATAGATTCACAAGAATATAAACTCAGGTAAATCCTTCTGCTTTCAATTCATCTTAAAAAGTTCTTTTAGTTGATATAAATTAGACCAATTTCTCAAGCAAAATAACAAAATCTAGTAAAAGTATATTCCCCTCTCTGGCAGTGGCATATCTCCTATAAGGTTTCTCCTAAAAAGTGAATGTAATATAAACCAAAACCAAACCGACAAACAAATAACAAAAAAAAAGGCAAACCACAAACAAACAAACAAATCCCCAAAAGCTGTCTCTTCCCTTGTTTATTTTTTTTAAAAGGCAGCAAAAAATTGGAAGACTAAATCTGCTCTCATGGTGCTTTAGCATTTTGCATCTTTATCTCATGCAATTGCTCAGATAGCAGCTTCTTGCCACACTTGAGAAAACGTGACCTTTGAATTTTCTGTTGTGACTTTTTTAATCAGTCAGCTGGGAAACCTCAAAAGGGAAGTTATCTGAGATTTTTTTTAGCAGGACCCTCCTGTGGATTGGAAGTTATCAGCATCTTCCAACTGATAATGCTCTTGTTTGGAAAATGTTCCTTCTTAGGCAATTGCATCTGAACTTTTGGGGCTTTGCTGATGAAAGGATGACTCATTTACAAACATTTTACAGGATAGCAGCAGTTCTCTTCTTAATCAGTTTTGGGCAAGGAGAACCAGGGAAATTTTAAATACTGTGTTTTCATTATAGTGTTAGGTTTTATTCATGAGATTCTCATTGACCTTTTAAGGAAGCTACGCAGCTACTGTGCCAGATTTTCCAACAAACTGAGGGAAGTTTTACTAAAAATGTTGTAACTCTTTTCCCCCTAAAAGTCCTCTTTGGCTTCAAGTGGGTTGGGAATTATCTGTGAGTGCTTTTTGTTCTGGCCTTGGCTCAAACCAGTATTTAGGTGACATTCCTACTCAGGTTTCCTTGTTCTTCCTTCCCCTAGAGTCCAGGCACAGACATGTTCCTCTGTTTGACAGGCACACTGAGGAATACATCTGCTGTGTTTCTCTTGGGGGATGTCCAGAGGTCTCTTGGCAGCTAGGCAGACTATGTTTTTGATGTGGTATGTGTTTGGCAAATCTTTGGAGTTTCCCACCTGCTGGTCTGATCCCCATTGCCCACATACTCTATCAGTATAAACGGTGACTAAATCTGATTTAAGACATCCCTGAGGGAATCTGGAAGCTTCTTCTGACAAATGGAAAAAAAATGATTTCCAAAACAGAATATCCCAAACTAATACTTTTTGGGGGCTGACCTTACCAGGCTTTATTTTTTTTTCTTCCCTGTAGGACAATTAAAAGGATCAATGTGGCAGTGTCATTAAAAGTGACAACTGACCTCCTGAGGATCTGGAGATGTCCTGCTAATACTAATTTGTGTCCTGCTAATTTTATGGATATTGTACCAGCCACTCGCTGGGATTTTGCTGGAAATATTCCAAACATGAAGGATAGAGGGAGTACGAAAAAATGCATTCCACTTGAAATCCAATTGTTATCTATACAAGCTGTATGGAATAGTCCCCCTTTCAAAAGAAAAAGCAAAACTTACCTGCTTGTTTAAGATAGCACTAGTACTAGCAGTGTTCAAGGAAGTTATACTCACAAAACACAGTACTTAGTCTTCTAATAAACTCAATTTATCTAAAGAAAAGTGGGAAATGCTGTCATGATATTTGCNTTTTATATGTGCATGCATATTGGCTCTACATGTAAGATAGCAGGGAGCACCTACTCTGTCCTTGGCTGTTACAGAAATTCTGCCTCATGATTTCATTTGATGCTCCCAATTTCCTCTCACAGAGGAAGAGAGAACAATCATTCCTCATTAACCTTTTCCTGCCAGCCACTGTTTTATATAGCTCCATCACTACTTCTTCACAGAATCACACAGAATCACAAAGACTGGAAAAGACCCCCAGGATCAGAGTTGAAAGACCTCTGGTCTATTTAATCTCTCCTAGCACAGAAAACATCCCATTTATTTGATTATTTTTGTTGCCCTTCTCCCTATCTTCACTAGTTTTATCCTGTTTCCTTTGGAGACAGGGTAACCTACAATGCATGCAGTTTTCAGGGTGTGGGCAAACCTTGGGCTCATTCAGTGGCACAGTGCTGCTTTCCTGCTGCTCTTGGTTGCTTTAATACCTTACGTTCTATTTACCTTTTCTGACTGCTGCAGGGCAATGAACAGATGTTTCTGTTGAGCAATCTGCAGCAACTCTATGATGTCTTTGCAGAATGATAATAGCTAATTTAGAACTGAGCATTGTATATGTGTATTTAGTGTTGTTTTCCCCGTGTGCATTACTTTGCATTTATCAACATTGAATTTAATGTGTCAGTTTATTGCTCCCTCAGAATCTTAAGATCAGTTTTGGTTTTTACTACCCTGAATAATTTTATACCATCAGCAAAACTCAAGATCATCCTTAGGGCTAATCTTATTTAATATTTTCATTAATATCTGCAAATAAGAAAAGTTTCAGTGTGCAAATGTAATTTGCTAATAGCACGAAGTTGAAAAACCATCTTGATTGCAGAAGATGCTCAGCATATTACAGATTGAGAACTAGATGACTTGGGGCATGAGAATAATAGAAATGAAAATAAATGTAATAATGTAAACTGCAAAGTCATTCTATTTTTTGGTGATATATTAACATTGTAAAACCATTATGCACACTTAAGGGTATATAACAAGAGTCCCTGTCAGAGTGTGAGAGTTCAGCAGAGGAAAAAAATGACCTGACACATTAATCAAACTGCAAGTGGAGGCTAAGCCACTGGTGTTATGCAGCTATAAGAAGTCAAATCTAATCGTGGGAGATAGCAGAACATGTACATCCTGCAGAGATAAAGAAGGATCAGTATTATTGTGTAAGGTGCTAGATTGCTAGGTGTACCTCTTCTCACTCATATTCAGAGAAGATTCATTCAAGTTGGAGATGTGCAGGTCAGATAACTTGTGGACTGGGAAATTTGTCTACAAGAAGCATTTCAAAGAGGAAAGCTGATTTCCCTTTATAAGTGAGCTGAGGAAAAGAACACTGCAGGCTAGTGGTGCCACTGGCTCAGGAGCAGAGAAGCATAAATTGATCATGAGTAGATTTAATCCAGAAATTAAATGAAGCTTTTTAACTATCAAATGGGTGAAAGGCAGTTTTAAAATGAAGCTTGAGGTCTTTGTGGAGGAGTTGGATTGCATGATTATCTCCCTCAACAGCAGACTGGCTTTGCTGGCTCAGAAGCCATCTTCCTAGGCAGGAGTGGATTCCTCTCCTCACACTGACAAATTTCTTGCCTTTGCATATGATACTTTGCAAAAGCAGAGTAAATATACAAAAAGAATACTGATATGATCACAAATGCCATAGGGAGCTCTGGAAAGAAAAAACTGAGGCAAAAACATGCTTGGAAGAAGAGTGGTGGAAATGCAGTGACCATAATATATTCAAACCAAAGTGCATTGTGTATTTTTCTTCTCTTCTCTTTTGTGAGACAGTAGGGTTCAATGTGCTTTCTACCTGCTCACATGAAGAGGGCAAAGGATCCTTGATATCACACTTCTACTAAAAAAAAATAAATTTGGGTCTTCTTTTCTTGTATGTGACCTTTAGGACAATTCTAGTTCAAATAGGCTAGATTGACAAGTAGGAAGTATTAGAGGGGATTTCTGTTGTTTTTTTTTCCTCTCTTAGTTTCTGTTTCACAGCATGATGAGTACAGGTTCTTCATCAGACCCTTCCAGCCCCAGGGCTTGATAAGATAACATCACTTTCTTGTCGAGCATGCAAACCATTCACGTGCTAGGTTCACGTGTTCTGCTGAGAGCTGGGATAATAATAAATTGGTGCTGTTTCAGTAGACTTTATGTACAACCTGAGGCAGAGATTACAGTTGGGCTTTTTTGTCCTTTTAGTGTAAACCTTATTCAGAAACTTGCTGTCACAGTTCATATTTCATTTATTTTCTTAACGGTTCATAAAAGATTACTGAACGAATAATAAATGTTTCAATTAAACACAGATTGTTATCTGGGTCAATAAACTGCTTTCAAACCTACAGAAAGCAATTCTTTGGTCATGTCTGCTGGTGATGTAACAATTTTGGAATCAACATTATATATGCTTTAAATACATACTGCTGCTTATTAACTCTCTATTGACCATTTTCAGATAGTATAAAATGTGGTAAAAAATAATTCAGTTGAGAGTGCCTGATATTGGTAAATTCATTTTGCAGTACTGAACTCTCCAAGTAAATCAGAAAGAAAATGCCCATGAAGGATCTTAGTCAAGTAGCAAAGAAACAGACATTTGTATTAATCTAACAATTTTTTATGGAGTTAAGGTGGGATATAGAGCTTTTTCCATTATTAGTGGAGAAGATAAGCACAAGCAGAGAACAATTCATCACACATCTCACCACAGGATTAATTTTCTTCTATGCTGAACATAAACTAGCCTGAAAAAATTTTTCAACAGAACTGGATGTGAGCACCATAATCTAGCCAGAAAATTGGCTGACTGATGGTAAACAATGGGTAGCAATAGGTTTTTGAAGCATCAGATTGTCAGATGTAGCTAAAAAAGATAGCAGAGGAATCTGTCTTAAGATTGTTCTTATTTAACATCACCTTTAGTGATCAGGAAGAAGGCTTGAGAAGCATATTAGCTAAATAGGCAGATGGTGCTGCCTTGGAAGCCAATCAAACTTTAGAGATGACAGAAATATTGCAAGAGATCTGTAGAAGTCAGAAAAAGAGATGAGTGACAAAAACAGAAACACTTTGAATTAGTGGAGATTAAAGTATTGAGGGGAAAATGTCCCCAAAGCACTGCCAATGTGATGGACACACTGATGAAGAAGGAGCAGTGACAGCCAGAAGAGATGGCCTCAAAACAGTACAGCTCTTTGGAGCTAATGATGTTGAGGTATCTGTGAGCATGAAAAATGTAAGTAATATTCTCTGTTATGTACATTTTTCTTACAAAATGTCATTGCCATCCTCATCTTCTAAGCTCATTTTGTACGTCTTTCAACCCTAGATGAAGAGCAAAGGCTGTCTGTTGTATTTGCTCTCAAACTGGTCAGACAGGGCCAGCCTGGTGCACCACTAATTGTTATTGCTTGTTATAAATTGACACACTTCCAGCTCTACCTCAATGGAGCAAAACAATGAGATGCTTTTAGGTCAGATGTTTGTGCTTGCCCATGTGGAGAGCATCACTTCTTGTGCTGGAGTAAGCATGCAGCTCACCGGAGCTGTTGGTGGATAAACCAAGCACTCAGCAGCTACCCTTTAAGTGCAGAGATCTAAAATTCCAGTATCTGAAAGGAATGCTAATCAATTCACTCCATCACTTGCAGTTACAGCCATGGAAGTAGCTTATGGACATTCTGACAATCTCTGCTCCTATCATTATTCTAATCATACCAATCTATTTGTGTCTATGAGCCACACATAGTCTGCACAGCATATGTGCTTTCTTCTCAGCTAGTCTGGGTTAGGATGAAGGTCTCTGTGAGGCATCACTCTGATGTAGCAGCATTGCTCCTGCTGTCTCCTAGTCTGGAGCAGTTTCCTGCCCATGTTGACCATGGAATTCTAGCACTCCTGACAGTCAAGCCTGGCAGATGCTTCCATTGTGCTCCACTCTGGTAGGGTGCCCTCAACAGCTCCATTTCCCCCACAAAATATGAAGATTTGGGGAATAAATTGACATGCTATACATTTGAATTAATATTTTGAATTTGTTCTGGTGAACTTTATGGAACTACTGGTGTTTCTAACCTGACTGATAAGACATTTATCTATACATGGAAATGCAACAAGGGCAGAGTGAAGAGGATGACCACCTTCTATGTCCATTCCACAGGAAACCATATAGAAGCAAATGCACTGTGTCCTTCCAGTGTCCATGGTGAGGAAACTTTAAAATGAGCAGACCCAAGGCATGAGAACCCAAATCAGATACCTGTTCAGATGGGTTTGTAACACCAAGACCATGCTGACTGGTTAAGCATTCACTCAGAGTTACTCTTTTGCAGATTAAAAAGGTTAGCAGTACAGAAGAGACATTTGAACCCAGCCTCATGATCTTTGCAGTTAACAGAGCAGAAGCTTAACTAGCAAAGCAATTGAAAGGACTGTACAAGGAATGAGTAATAGGTGGTACAACACTGTGAATGGAAAAATACCAGAGATTTTAGAAGTGCTGGAAAGCTTCCTGTATGTTCCTTTAAACACACAGATCAAGAATCTTTTCATGCCTGAGAATGAATGCAGTGATTTTTGTGTGGGGCAGCACTAAAAATCACACTTCAATTCCCAATCAAAGAATGAAAGGTTCTGATATTTCCCATTAATGACATCTACCCAAGACAAGAGTGAAAGAAGGTTTGTTGGTGTGCAACCTCCCAATGGAGTGTCAATTGCATTTAGTTATGGAAAAGCTAAATAAACCACATACCAAATATAAATAAATACAAACCAAGTTCTTAGGCAGGGAGTTGAAACAGCAGCTTCCATCCCCTGCAATCAGCTCTGTAATTGCCTCACCTGCAGCTGAAATGTCATCTCTCCAGAGAAGAGGAGGACTGTTATCTTTTCCAAAGATGATAATGCATTTGATAGAATATGATTCAGGAAGGCATGGTGGATTTTTTTATTTTTACTTTTTGCATGGCATATTAGAGAAATTCTAGTGAGATAAGTGAATCCCTGGCAACTGTCCTTGAATGCAGGGAAAAAAAAGTGAGAAGTGAATTGAGAGCCAACTACAAATGTTATTATCATGACAGGAGCAATGCCCTGTTCTGCTGGAAAATGCCTAAACTACTACCTGTCAGCCTAACCTTGACGTCAGAGAGTAAATTGTGTATTGCTCTATGGTTCTAACTGCTATGAGAGAAGGAGCCCCTGGGGACAGACATTCACTCATGGCCTCAGTGACAAGAATGTCATATATCTTATGGTATTTCCCAGAGGGGAATCAAATCCTGCCTATCTTGCTAGGGATGGTAACTGTAAGACAAAAGAAGGGTCTCCTGAGCCTTTTTTTTCTGTCATCATTTATGATGATGTTAGGTTCACAAAGTATCTTTAAGGACTGGGATTGTTCATTGTAAAGAAATCATCACCTCCTCACATCTTGGACCTTGCCTGCTTTGAGAGGGAGAAGTGGTCACTGAAATTGTCAAAATATCTTCCTTCTCCCACCCAAACACCCTATGAATCCCTTCTATTCACCAAGTGTGTTTGCTGATGAATGCTGTCAGGATATGGCATGTCTTTGTACATAAGAATTCTACAGTATTTTCCATTAGTTGTGATACCTACTTTTACACAGAGTGAAATACCACTGCCTGAGTAGGTATTTGTTTTAATTTCACTGCTGTCATCTGTGCCCTATGTGTGACTGATACCACACTGATCAGGAAGGGCAGAGCTCTCCAAGAAAGTGGTGCAGGGATCTTCCCCAGTGACTCTAGCAAGAAAGTAATGAAGGCAGAGGAGAAGCTCTAGGATAAAGCAGGAACTCAATTCTTTCCCAAATTACACTGCCAGAGGAAACACCATGTCCCCATGCATATGGACATCAGTCATTTTATCAGGCAGAGGAAATAGATTGTGTACCAGGACTCTGCTTCTGACAGTTCCCCAGTGCAGATAAAAAACAGGAATTGCTCTGGTAAGAGATTCACTAAGATGGAAAGGTGTGTGTGGGGAAAAGCCATGCACAGCTCTGAGACACACTGCCAATTTAGTAACTTTCAAACTGTTTGACTAAATATAAAAAGCATTCCTGATGTCAAATGCAGAGCACTAAATACTAAATGATGTGGTCACCAAGCATGGAAAATCAAGTTAAACTGTAAGACTCTCTACTTGGCAAGCTTCTCCTTGTAGTCTAAAAATAAAAAGTAAGTTTTGCTATTAAATATTATCTAAAAGGAATGTACAAATTATCTACTGGCAGGTTATGCAGGTACTTGCTTCCTCCTAATATCATATAGAAGGAGTGTGCCTACAACTCCAGAAGGACACGTGAATTCACACACATCTGCACATGTGCAAAATCATAGCTTAAAATGTTAAAACAACAACAAAAACCCATTTCCTCAATGAGTCAAACTGCTTTTAGTGTAAGTATGTGCATACTATACGTAGGTGAAATGGAGAATAAGCAATGACAAGCTTTAGGTGAGACTAGCTATTTGCAGCCAAAAAAATAGAATAGTTAAGTCATGTTTAACAATGCTCCAAAATAGTCTGTCTAGAGGTGTTTAGGGTGATAAAACTAAGCAACTGGGTTATGCACTGTTTCCTAATGAGAAATTTACTGAGGCTATTATATTTTGTTACAGAAGACTTGGGAAAAACAGCTCCAGGATAGGAGGTAGTGCTTTTGTCCTGCTCCTTATGGTCCCAGAGCAGTGGTAATGATGATGAGAGCAACAGCCACAACCACATGCATACAGGACTCACTCAGAAGGAGTTAGCTATCATTGCATGGGTAGGAGGAGCTCATTAGCCTTCTGGCAGTCATCCTAGGAGAAGGACAACTCTGATTCCAAACCCAGGAAGATGGAGCTCGTTTAGCCCTGTAAGGCCTTCCAGCTAAGAGGTTAAACCTCCGTCCTAAGGACTTGGCTGCCAGCGTCCAAGCTTGCTAGGCCCTGGCAGATGAACCTTAGGACTAAAGGGTGGGTCCAGCTCTGTGCATGCTGTGTCTCACCTAAAAAAAATCCATAGTGCAGGCTTGAGGGTGCTATCTGCTATCCTCTTTTTATCAGCGCGCTTGGAAAAGGCACTGATGAGGAGCGTGGGTGGAGCCCTCCCTGGATCTTTGTTCGTGAAGCCTAGCCATACAGCTACCATTGCCCTTGCTTATGATGCTTTCAGAAATGATCCATTTTCCTGCTTTGTGCCCCTTGTGACCTTCCATTTTAAGCTAGTTTTTTTATTCACAGTTTTCTATCAGATCATCCTCAGTTGACAAAGGCAGTATTTATTCAAGGATGAATTATAAGAGCTACATAACCTAAGTGAAGCAATGCAGGAAGCCTAGTTTGTCATGGGCATGTGTCTTCTAGGTTCTCTGATGTCTAACAAGATGTAGGTGCCAAATTAAACTTTGTCATACATTGTTTTCTTGTAGATTTTTTTGATGTCTGGTAGGAGTTGAAACAGCAGCTTCTCTCTGCTAATAGCTTCTCTTTACTCTCTCTGACAACCTCCTTTCAAAAGACTTGTAAGAACTTGATATATTTAAGAATTTTCCCAGCTGTCAAATTTGTTTTAAGTTAGAGAGCAAGATCAAAAGTCATTAAGGGAGGACAGGCAAAGAAATGAACAGGCATATGCATACATATACAAGCCACTCTGGAAACTCTGTTGAACCACAATTACTTTGGCATGTTTCAGATGACTGTAAGTTTATCAGTCTGAATGAGGAATAAGGAACTGATGAATACTACATAAATAAAGATCCTATTCTCCTACGTTTACAAAGATCAAACGAGGAAAATGAATAAAGTGACATAATTGTCATCAGAGAATTTAATGATCATAGAATTGTCTCAGAATGTAAGAAGAAAACATACACAGATGAGGCACCAATCTGAATCCGAAGCCTTCTCACACTATCAGATATCCATTCAAGCTTGCAAAAAGCTCCACCTCCTCTGTGGATCATTTTCTTTACAGAATGGCTACCACTGATTTTGCTAGTAGTGTCTGATGAGGAGAGGTGGTTGGCTGATAGACAAATCACCAAAATGGGTGAGAGAAATGTCTTTTTTTTTTTTTCCTGATTTTCTCTAAATTTTAGAGTAGCGCCAGTCAAAGTATTCATCAGCATGATGGTGAAGATCATTAGCTTGTGCATATCTTATCATTGTATTATGATGCATCAATCAGAAAGAAGGCAGAGATGAAGAAGAGATCCTTTCTATAATTGGCCACTATGTTGTACTCCTACACTGCATATGATTTTACGAGGTGGAAATCACTGCTCTCTGGAAGTAGAAACATGATCGAGACCTTTACTTGCCTACAAAGAGGAGGCTATTGCTGATAATTGCTAATTGCAGCTCAGCAAATCTAATGGATAGTCAATCATTCTGTTGCAAGATGGAAAAGTGCACTGTGCATTAGTAAAGTAACTTAATTTCACCATTCTGCATTTGCCACGCTGCTTGCTTTGATCTCCATTAAATTGGATCATTACCTTGTTAAACTGAAACCGACTAATTTTCCCAATTGTCTTTTATGAACAGAAAGAAATCATTCTGCTACCATAGAGAACTAGGAACATGATAAACATGAAAAATTAAAATCCATCTTTTCTTAATGCCCTTGTGCCCTGCTGATTCTGAATGTGTACTGTAATGACTGATTAATGACATGCCAGAGATGGATGACCAGAACTATCAAACTGACAAATACTTCTCAAGGAGGCACACTGGGGAGAGTTGGGCATACACTTTTCTCATCAGATCCTTGCTTTTATTGGAAGTAGTATGCAACATGATGTCCTCATGGGAGGGACATATGCAAGAATAGGATTATGCCATTATTTGACCAGGGGATGGTGTGTGCCATCAGAATACCTTTCTTCAAGCAGGCTTATTTTTAGCAGGGGTCTGAAGGAGATATGGTGCCTTGCTGAATATCCCCTCATCCTATATCTTTGCAGAACTTTAGCTTCCATGATCTGAGTTTTGAACAGCAGCAATATGGGAGGAGAAACTTTTGTTGCAGGAAAATAAATGGGATCTGATAGGACTTTGAGTCTGAACATTGCTTAACTGCCATTTCAAACCATTACCCATGTGGTGTGAGAGTGGATCAGGCAGAGGCCATTTTCTCTAATTTAACCAGCAAAAAGGAAATCACTTTCCCAGTCTCTGCCCACAGGGTCTGCTCTCTCACCTCTTTAAGAACTTGGCTGAGTCTTCACTCTGAGGGGAAGCAGGACATGATTTACTGTATTTACTCACACCCATGTTGAGCCAACCGTTTAGCAACTCCATGCGTCATTGCCTGGATGTGTCCTTCCTTTTGAGTAATAAGCCTCTGCTGGAAAAAGCTGGGCTTGTGTGATTTATTTCAGATTACTGCCGCTTGTTGGCCAGCAGCTTGCTGACTAGTGCTCCCCAGAGTTTGAGGCGTCTCAGAATTTCTGTCTCCAATGCCTTACCAACTGGCTGGGAAATGTTAGATGCTCCACTAAGTATGACAGCAGCTCTCTGAGGAGCTGCTGGGGAGAGGCTGTGCAGCCGACAGCAGAACTGCTCTGCTCACTCTGCTGCCTTCAGAGGCTTTGTGAGCAGCAGGGGAGAGCAGCCGGTGTCTTCTGCTCATTGCCTGGAACAGATTAATTCACAACATTTCTCCAGGCTTCGACTTCACCTACATAGCCACTGCTGGAAACCTAAAAATCAGGATATTCAGCATGCAGGAGCTTTCCTTGTGGGTAGTGGGAACCCCAGTGATTGATCACCATGGAGGACACTTGGGTCTGGCTTTTTGAGGTAGAGCAGGTACATCCCAGTTGGCTGATTTCAAAGGGTTTGTTTACTCAGAGAACCGAACCGTTGGTGTACCAGGACATGTGCCACCCTGGACATCCCAGGAGGACATTTTTAACTCTGTAACCCTGCCAGGTCTGTAACAGCCATGAAGGCATCCCTTCTCCAGGGTACCCTAGCTTTTTGTAACTGTCCACCCCCTGCAGCCATTATCTCAGCACGTAGAAGTGTGTAGCACAGGGGTTGGGGCACAGTGTCCATCAACACTATACCAGTGCCTAGCAGGGGCAGAGATTCTGCCTAAGGTATATGGACAAAAATTTACTGGAGACAAAAAATCTGGACAACTGAGCATTCTGGTCCTAGCTCAAAATACAGATGAAGGAAAGACATACTTTAATATGCAGCTGCATGGAAGACTGAGTAAGGACTGGATGCACAGCTTCGCTCCTGCATCCCTGCAGCTGGATGCCACTGAAGAGTTGTCTGCTCCTGATTTTGTGTGTTTGCCTGCAAGGAATCAGGTTTTGGTTTGAGCAGGAGTTAGACTTGCAGAGATGCCAGGAGCTGTGGCTGAGGACAAAAGCCTTTGTAACGGGCTGCTTCCATCCCATGAGGGTAAGCAACCAGTCAGGGCTACTCAGGAAGTAAACTAAGCTCTCAGCAAGTTTTACGTTCAGGAATGCTCTATGCCTTTTGCTTTTTCTAATCCCTTACCATGTTGAGATGCATAGTGACATCTCCACTTTGTTGATAATTGGCCACAGGCCATCTATGTATCTGTCAAAAATGACCAAGACAAACCAAGGATAAACCAGTGGAATGAAGGAATTTGTCCTTCCAGATTCCTCTAGTCTCAGCCTTCTGTGAGGCTGCTAATGCTAGAGCTCAATGTTCCTTGTTGCTGGAACTTCTCCAACCATTTTCCAAGAGCTCTGGGACATTCATTTTTGTTTACTCCTTGCAGTCACTGTGGTAGGATGAAGGTAGAGTCCCTGACATTGCCTTTGGTAAGCCTGCTTTACAGGACTCATCTAAGAATGGATAGCAAAAGCAAAGACGTTTCTCTGCTGAAACATGCTGATGGAGCTCCCCATGCACCCAAAAGCAGTGGTACATGTTATTCAAAGCACAGAGCCAGTTGCTCAGTTTCACACAGATTCATGCTCCTGTTGGACAGTTTCACTGCCTCTTTTTTGGTTCAGTGCATTCAAAGCATATCCTTCCAGGAGGACTCTAAGTGGATCCTGTGTATTTACTTCAGATTCAATAAAGGCAACTTAAGCAACTATCTCCATTGCATTGTGATATACAAGGTAATAAACAGCTGAAACAATTGATTAAATGCCATAGCAAAGCCATTTATAGAGCACATACCACAAAGCAGCAGAGACACATCCTATTACCAAACATGCTCTACAAGTGGCTTCTTTTCAAAGCTTTCTCCAAACACAAGAGGACAGTCAGGTGAAAGAAACATCACTCTCTTTGGAGGCCGGGTCTGCTGCAAAGCAGTCAGAAGGCTTTCTTAAGAATGAAAGAGCAAAGAGCTTCCTCCTGGGAGGCTTTTGAGTTTGTAAAGCTAGTTCTGAATCTCATCACAGTGGGAGCCTGGCCTAAATGTCCCACAAAAGACTTCAGGACAAGGGGAGGAGCACAGGTCTTCCAGTTGGATTGGAGCTCTGAGTAGTCTTCTCTTTAAGGTCAAATCCACAAGCATTTGAAAAAATGTTGATTCTCTTGTTTTGTTCCTAACCTTTTACTCCTGCTGTGCCACTGAAACCCCATGAAGAGTTCAGAGGACAAAGCTCTGCAGCCAAGGGCAACTTCAGCCAATACTGGGCTCTCCAAGGATATAGAGATAAGCTCTTAACTTAGCCACTAAACCCCTTGATTTTTGCCTTCCTAAGAACTCATCCAGTTCCCATGCCCTAATCTTCCTCATCTTCTTTCATATTAACCCAGTCCAGGGACACATCAACTATCACAACTCAGATTTCATACTTGTAGAAAAATGAGAATTTCCAGAGACCATGGCAGTAAGAACATGCAGCTCCATGGCTGCTACCACCTCCCTTTCCTAAGAGCACATGCCTCATGCTGGTAGCACATAAGGAGATGACTACAGCCCCCTCAGACTCATTAATCTTTACCTTCTCATGCTGCCTGAGCTCAAAGTGTTCTCCTTCCCTGCTTTAGTAGCTCAACATTTCATAATAATTCTCTTTGCCCATCTCTGTGGATACAAGGAAGCATTCCAGCTTTAGGGGAACAAGGAGCCTGTTGGCTGTACAGAGACTCAACTAAGAGATAAAGATATTGAGTTCTGTTTTAATTAGCAATGAAGTGGGTGAACTTGTGGGTGGGCTATAAAGGATGGAGAGAGCTGAAAACAAACTAGTTTTGACTGCCTCTCAGAGTTTTCCTGAACTGAAAGGTCAAAGGCTGAAAATTGTTTTGTAGCAGGTTCAAACCACCAAAATTATTTTCCTCTGCCAATATTTTCTTCTATTTATTAAAATTATTTTTCATCTGCTGAGTGCCCTGCCCAACATCAACATGCATCCTTTAGCTGCAATGGTGTTAGCCTAGCAAGCAGAACAGACCCAAAAATACTCATTATATAGTTTAGGGGGAAGCAAGACTTAAAACTACAATAATAATAAATTTTGGGTTTAATTTGCAAAATTTTATCTTGGAGATAAGGAAGGATCAAAACAATAAACTAAGAAGTCTCTTTAGTTGTGGTATTTCCTCCTTTAAGCTGCTCTTAGCTGAAAAATGAGAAAAGAAAGCAGAGTGATGGAGACATAAGGTGGAAAATAGGGAGACTCTCACCCCTCCAAATGCCCATAAAAACACTAATAAAAGTGTTAGGCAAATGAAAGCACATTCCTTTTTTTTAAAGCTGTGAAACAACAAAAAGAAAAAAACAAACCATAGCTGCTTTTTTTTGGAGAATGAGTGGATTTTTGCGCTTTTCAGGTTCAGCTTTAGCAAAATAGTTAAGCAGCAAATAAAAAAATTGAAGTGAAATTCTTGTGATTCTTAAATGCTCTTTCTTGAGATATGGTCAGTCCCTTTGTAGCTCAGGCCAAAAGATCTGCTGCATCAATTTACAGACATCCATCCCAGTATTTCTCCAACAGTGAACAGTGCTGAGAAAGGCTGAAAAATCTAGTCGCACCTTCTTTTGGTTCAGGAGAAATTAAAGCCCAAATTCTGGAAAAGGGGAAAGTAACAGAGGGAGAGAGACTTGTGGATTAGAACTGAAACATAAACTACTTTAATGAAAATAATAACAAGAAAATTATATATATATACACAAAACCAACACCACACCCAAACCCCCACTGATAGCAACTACATCACCATCACCATTGATGCTGTATCAGGAGGACTCACCAGCAGACAGGACTCAGACCCAGGGGCTGGATCCTGGAATTTAGGAACTCTTGGACTGAGATTGAAGATTGGACAGACAGAGTCCTGTAGCAGCACTGCTGGGCTTCTGATCCTCGCAAGGCTCAGGTAGTCAACCTTCATGGAGGATGGAAATCTAAACCTCTCTTTATTTTTGTTCTGGCTGTTAATTGGGTGCTAAATAGCTTAATCATGCACCCATTTTGCTTGGGTCTTAGGCCTTATGTAAGACACTCTAAGGCCCAAGCTCAGTGTCAAAGTTTCAGGGACTAAATATGATGTATATGGTATGCAATACCTTGTTTTAACTCAAACTAGGACAGTTGCAAATGATAGCAAATATTCTTCAGCAGTGCTTTGCTCAAAGTGCTAAAGCTCAGAGCATTAGGTAACTTACTGTATAAGATCCAAAGAGCAGACATAAGACTCCCCCTTGTGAGTTATGATCTGGAAGAACAGAATCAAAGAATCATGGAATGGCTAGGGTTGGAAGGGACCTTCAATATCATCTAGTTCCAACCCCCTTGCATAGGCAGGGACACCTTCTACTAGATCAGGGTACCCAGGGCCCCATCCAACCTGGCCTTGAACACTTCCAGGGATGGGGTAGCCACGACTTCCCTGGGCAACCTGTTCCAGCACCTCACCACCCTCACAGGAAAGAATTTTTTCCTAATGTCTAACCTAAATCTTCCCTCTTCAAGTTTATGACCATTTCCCCTTGTCCTTTCACTATGCACCTGTGTAAAAAGCTCTACCCCAGCTTTCTTGTAGGCTCCTTTCAGATATTGGAAAGCTACTATAAGGTCACCTCGGAGCCTCCTCTTCTCTGGGATGAACAACCCCATCTTGCTCAGCCTGTCCTTATAGAGGAGGTGCTCCAGCCCTCAGATCATTTTAGTTACTCTCCTCTGGACACGTTCCAGGAGCTTTATGTCCTTCTCATGTTGGGGACTCCAGAACGGGGCACAGTACTCCAGGTGAGGCCTCACAAGTACAGAGTAGAGGGGGAGAATCACCTCCCTCGACTGCCTATACTGCTTTTGATACAGCCCAGAACACGACTGGCTTTCTGGCCTGCAAGTGCACACTGACAGCTCATATTAAACTTCTGGTTCAACACCACTGCCAAGTTCTTCTCCTCAGGGCTGTCCTCAATCCTTTTCCTCCCAATCTGTATTCATCCATGGGATTGCCTCAACCCAGGTGTAGAACCTTGCACTTGGCCTTGTTGAGCTTCATGCAGGTTGCATGAGCCCACTTCTTGAGCCTGGCAAGGTGTCTCTGGATGGCAGAATGCTTTGCACAGGTCCAGGTAGATGATGTCTGTTGCTCTGCCTTGGTCCACCGAGGCTGTGACCCCATAGTAAAAGGTCACCAAATCGGTCAGGCAGGACTTGCCCTTGATGAAGCCATGTTGGCTATTCCTTACTAGCCTGGCTTTGGTGTACATCAGATCCTTCCCTTCAGGAGAAGCACTAAGTGATGCCAGCAGTGTTTTGTTTGCGTTATGTGATCTAATCCGAATCCCATCCATTATCAGATAGAAGGCCTATTCAGTAATATATTTATTGGGTTATTTTCAAGCAAAAATAAACAGAATGAATCATCTCATGAACTTAAAGTCCAAATGGTAGAAAAATGTCAGTTTCTCCATTAGGACCAAAACCACAAAGAAGAGAAAATGAGGTTAGTTCTGGGGGACATGTCCTCCTCCCAGGCTGACTCTGCTGGCTGGCAGCTATGGTGAGTGAAGGGTCATTCAGGGAACACCATGTACCAGTCACATTTTTCACTTTCAGGTTCAGTATCACTGTCCTTCCAATGGTTTAAGGCACCTCAGCTCCACTTTAGTTCAAAGGAGTACATGATCAGCTGTCCCCATAAGACACCACAGCCCATGGTCACCTACCTCACTGTGATCTTAAAATACTCCAACGTGTTAGATTGTTTTAGTCTCTCTAGTCCAACAAGTCCTGAATTCTACTTTGCACAGCAACTCAGCTTCACCATGAGAGAGACCAAGTGTCTGCATGCCCATCTGCTTTCCTATTTCCTCAACCTGGAAAAAGTCTGGGCCACCTCCAAGGCTACTGGAAAGCACTAGATCAGACAAAATAGGCAAATTTAACCCAATTTTCCTTGAATTCCTTGAACAAGTGTACTGACTTTTGGGTTACAATTCTAGCAGCAGAATCACATCTCCGGTGCTGTGAAGAGCAGGTCATAACCCAGGATATTTCAGTTCCAGAGAATGTCAGAATTCAATGTGTCTCCTCTCAGCCACTTCCATACTATGTCCCACTCAACCCTACCAACTCCTCAAAGTCCTTGCTCTCTACAGACCTTATACCAAGAGTATGGGAGCGAGACATTTTCCATGGAAGCACTGAAATCCTCTAGACCTTGGGGACCTCGGCATCAGCTGCTCAGGTGGCTGTGGGAGGATGTCTATGACCTGAGACAGATAGACATGGGTAATCTGTAAGAGCATTTGGAAGTGTTGTGTCAGGTGCAGCCCAACAGTGAATTGAACAAGCAGGATTTGGATGAACATAATGAGATGTTTGACAGGTAATTTTTGTTCCGTGTTGTGCTATTTCTGCAGTGGCAACTGTCACTGCGAAAACTACCAAGTTTGTTACCATGACATTTGTAATAATTACATCCCACTCTCTGCAGTGAAATGGGGCAGAAATATCGATTGAAATTCTCAGCTTTCATGGGGCTTGGGCCAGTGACAACTCATTTTTAATTGTCAGAGCCTTAGGAGGGAAAAATGCATAAATACCTCAAGTGTCCTTTGTCTCAGCCTCAGCTGAGATCTGGCAAAAAAAAAAAGACCTGGCATAGACAGAGCAAAGAAGGATTAAGCCTCATTTAAATAGGTAGAGAACAATTCATTTGTTAACAGCTACAACATTATCGCTCGCCAATGGGCAAATGTATAGCCCCACTGATTTTCCAGCTCCACATGGAACAAGCTTCCATGATAAGAAAGGTAGAAGCACAAAGGTGCCATGCCAAGCTTCGGTGATCATTAACCATCATTAAAATCTGAGGTTTTCTCCTCACAACTGCACAATTTCTGGTTCCCTCCCCACGGTCGCATTAGCATTTGCGATAACATAATTGCTCTGCAGACATTCCTTAGCAATGGGTAGGCAATTCTAAGGGAATTACAAATACAGTACAAATATGCTCTTAATAAAATGAGTTCAGATAATGGGATCTGAGGTCTCCTTCTCTATGCCTCTTCATTTTTAGTGCATTTCTCTTCATTTCCAAGATTGCCCATTTGCCTCCCTGTCCTTGTAGCCTTAAGTAGAACTAATTGCGTGGGCGAGAAGAGGAGAATTTGTACCTAAATGCTTGAGAAACATAGGTTCATACTATGCCTTTAATTATAGAAGTCATTAATACTGCACAAATATAGCCCAGAAGAGAATTTGGCCCTGTTGGTCCTTTTAATACCATTAGTCTATAACCCTAAAGCATTCATATCACATTCCAATTTTGATAAAAAAGCATTAATAGTAGAAATATTAGAGAATTATTCTGGATTTATAACTACACAGACAACTCAAGATCCCTGGAATTTAAAATACTGCCTTGTACTGTTAGTACATATCCCTACAGCTCAAACCAGTTTACCTCATGCTTTGTCACTCCCTCTGCACTGTCTTACCTGACTGCATTGCACATTCCTGGTGGACTGAGTTCTGTGCTCTCCACAGCCAGCAGACATGGTCACTGCTGCCTGACTAATGGCAGAGCATTGCTGGGCTGCTGGCAGAAGGTGTGTCTTCCCCAGGGCTACAGCACACATGGCATGGCAACTCCTGCTGACTCTTTGCTGCATTTAGGGGTGATCGTGTGTCTGGCAGGCAGCATCCAAAACAAGCAGAGAAGCAGCAGGACCACACTTGCAGGCGATGGGCTGCATGCACTAGGCAGCATAGGATGAGGGCTGGAGGAAAGGAATAGTTTCAGGCCAACTAGTGTGAAGAATGGTGTAGAACAAGTGTAAATCTTACAAACCCCCTCCCCATGCATGTGTGCCAGGGTTGTGTAAGCAAATACTCTACTATACTTGCAACCCTAAGCGACAAGTAATCTTACATAAGTTTCTTGCTGTCATGCTATAGTTAGGTTTGGAATATGGTTACCAGCTTCTGTTAATACCAGATGTCCTACTATTGTCAGGCTCCATTAAAACTATGATGATCTTTCCTGCTGATTATCAACAGCAAAACTGCTGAGATAAGGAATCTTCCTTGCTGTAGGACAGGTGGAAAGGAAATCCTGTCAATCTACCCATCAGGGGGAAAAATGCAGGTTCCCCACCCCTCATTCCCAGCTTGTCCATAAAATCCATAATTCTAGATATTTAACATAGCCTGGAGACCAAACCAAGTTTTTTTCCTAATTCACAAGTAGAAGGTGTCCTAAGACAGCAGCTTACAAGAAGTAAAAAGAAAAATCATCGACACTGAAAGGGAAAAACAGTGAAGAGGTAAATGGCTGAAAACACCACATGGCACTTCATCAGTCAGCACTGTCTTAGGCTGTTACAAACAGATGTAACTGAATGATGCTTTTATTTCTACAGATGAATAAAACTGAGGTGTTGCTGCCAGTAAATAGCTATTTAAATCATCTACTTCGAAGTGACTTCCAGACTGGTTTGAGGGGGAAGAAAGATGTTTGTCTGTTCACATTTGCCATGTGACACGTGACAAACCTGCTTAGATGACAAGGTATTACAAACATATCTCCTGTAAACACTCCTGCAGTCAGCCAACAGTTGGAAATAGAGTCAGCAGGGCAGTGGAGTTGGTGAGAAGAGGACAGAGGTGACTGGCCAGAGCCAGGACATCCTCCCTCCTACTGTTTTCAGAGGAGGGATGACCTGGATGCAAATGGGGCTGCCCAGGGAGCTTCCAAGGCAGCTAGGGAGGATAGCTGCCTCTCTTACTCATAGAAAAGCTGTTGATTTTCAGAGGAACTCCCAACAGGGCATACACACACTTAGCCCTTTGAAAAAAAATCAGGTCAAATTGTCTTCTTATTTATTACAAATTAAAATAGAATAACAATAATAATAATAAAAAAGACCTGCTTTGTTTCAAAGGACTTTGGGTCACTACAGCTGATTTGGCCTAGAAACCTAGAGATGAAAGGCTTTGCATGCCATTACTGACTCCCAGGAGCCTCTCCATCCCCACCCACCACTCACTCTTCTTAATGGTGGAGTTTTGTTAAATCCTGACTTGCAGCAACCACCTCCAGAGAGGAGCTGGGGTGGGAGACAGCTGTGGTGTGAAGGGGCATGTACAGCTAGGGGATGGAGCAAAGTAAAGCAGGAATCTTTGCAGACTGCATGGCCTTTCCTAAAGACAAATTCTGGCTTTAGAATTCTATTTAGTGCCTGTGTCCTGAGGAAGTTAACACCAGCACTGGAACAGAAGTCTTGTGTGAGAAAAAAAAAGGCAGGAATCCTGCTTAGTTACATATCCTACAGGGCAGTAAGAGCCTAGGAAAGCAGATGTGTAAAGAATTACTTCTTCTTAACAATATAGGGTGAATTATTATAAACTGTGCTCACAGCTGTAATCCAGACAGAATGATGTTCTCTAATTGGCCTTGGACAGTACCCAGAGCATCCAAAATCTCTTTTCTTGTGTTTTTGTTTGTAAATTGCATTTTATAGTAGCAGGAAGACACTGCACCAGGCACTGCAAAGTGATTATTGTCTCTCTCAGGCAGTTAAAAGAACATAGTGCTGAGTCTTGTAACAAGCCCTGAGGGACTCACCCACAGATGTACAGCCTGTCGTGTCCCATTGTACAAGCACTGCATTTGGGAGGGTTCTCCCAAACAGGTCCTGCTGTCAGGGTCTGAGCTGAGATGCAAATCTGCACTGCTAGGACTGTTCAGTAAGAGTTGTCACTCTTAAAATGGGGTGCAAGGTGGTAGGTTGTTTTCAAAATTATTAGAGTTCACTGCAGTGTGGAGTCCTGATATATCCAGTACTTCCCAGTTATAGGAAGGAAAGTATTTTTTTCTGATTTTTTTTTCTCTAGCTTCATTTCTGCTTTGAGATTGTGCAGGTGACAAAGAAATTGTGCGTGACTGCCTCTGAGTCTTCTCTGCATCAGGAATTATGATTCTTTAGAAATAAGAATCAAAGGAGACAGCAACCTATTTAAAGCCAAGGGGGAAGTGGATCTCACCTCTAAAGTCGTGTAGAGAACCAATACATGTTTGTTGTGTATAAGTTATAAAACACAGGAGCCAAAAAGACCCTATGTCTTTCTCTCCATCTGCTGAAAGTTCAGCATGCAACATCTGGGTAACTCCTACAAACACCATGGACTTTTCCTCTGCTCTGTTAACAAAGTAGATCACAGAATAAGCAATGGCAATAGGCTGCCACCCTCTGTGTTCACCAGCATTTTAGGGTGATGGCACAGCTCTCCAGACATCTTAGGTCTTTACTGACAACATAAACTGCAGCCTTTGCACTGCAGGTGCTGAGCATCAGAGTCATTTCTTCTGCTCCCTGTGTCCAGGCCATAATGCAGCTGAGATACTGAAAACACTGTTTATTTCTGAACAGTCTTCTCTGGAGACTGAGGACCTATTTGACTCTCCTGCACCTGTTAAATTAAGCACATTCCAGATCTCAACCCCTTTTGGAGTTCAGCAGCTGTGATGGTGATAAAAGATGCATTTGGTAGGGTTCTCCCAAATAGGTATCCATCCCTATTCCTTTGGTTGGCTTCTCTGGACCATCAGGGGCATTTCACATCACTGATTACTCCATCTGCACAGACACCAGTTCATGGAAAAGCCTGTGGTGATGCTCAGTACCCAAGGATACAACCATGGTGATCTGTGGTGACTCATGGTGACCTGTGCAAGGCAGGGATACCGAAGGGACCATAGCCCTGCCCAGCTCATGCCAACACCATGACCATGGGTGAATCATGACAGAGCAGGGACAGAAAGAAACACTGTTAAACACAACCTCAATTTACCATCAGTTGCCTCATCCAAAGTTTGGAACAGACTGAGTGTAACCTGGAGTCAAAACATGAAAAATTCAGACTGGGAAGAAGGGGGGACAGGCATTTGATTGAAATTGAGGTTAGGGGAGGAAAGGTGCTTACTTATGTGCTTTTACAATTGTTTGTGCTATCTTTTTGCCAATACTTAAGTCACTGATGAGAAGTTTGTGTTAATTGTCAATAAAATAATTTAAGTAAAAATTGAGACAGTTGTGCCATGACACTCTGGGCAAAAGGAATGATCTCTTGAGTCCTCATCAACTCCAAAGAACATGACTGGCAGGCTAGGACAGATCTTTCAGCAAGGTTAGTTGCCAGACTCTAGCCGTTCTGTTAGTAGATTTTTTTCACCCGAGGTTCATATTTTCTTATGTTTCTGTTTTGTCTTATTGGTTTGTTTTCTCTAGGAATAATGGCAGGGAGATGACTCTTCTCTCTTACCTTATCTCTGGTACGTGTCAAGTCCTTGCTTTTGAATTTGGAAGAGAAAGAGGATTTTTTTGAACAATGCACTTTTTACTCACCATCTCATCATTTTACTCATCAACTTTATCTCATTTTCAGACTGATTTTCACACCAATTTAACAGATGCTTTTCTAGAAACACCAAATTCAATCAAAAACCTGCAATTCAAATCCTCAAAACCTTCTCCAAGTTGTAAGCAGCTGAAAGCAGATCTTACAATAGGAAGGTCTGAGCTGCTCTAAGCTGGGACACTGGCTCCAGCTATAATTACTAAATTAAAATTCAAGTTCCTCTGTAGACATTAAAGCTTTCCTGAATCCTAAAGCTTGAGCAGCTCAGCTTTGGAAATGTTTGCAAATACTGAAAGTTATCTGAAGCTTTTGGCTCTCATTTTTCGCTAGCAATAGAAATGAGGCCAGTGTTTAAATTTTCAGAGTTTGGTCCTCAACAGCACCAGTCAAAGCCTATGATAGTTAATTCATTTTCAAATTCAATTCAGAGGCTTATTCACAGGCAGGACAAAACCAGCAATTCAGTTCAGGGTGCATGCACTTGAGTTGTCTGGGGAAACAGCTGCTGAAAAAAGATATTTGCCATTAAACCCAGAGTTCCCCAGGAGTTATAGAAAGCAGACTTCCAGTAATGCAGTTTATCTCCACTGCCATTACCTGTCTCTATTTATCATTGCTCTACAGGCTGAAAACTCCTGAGTGGGCAGAACTGTTACAGTCTATGGGACAAAGGGATTCAGAAAGGGGTTGGGAACTTATCTGGCCATGGAAAATTAATTAGCAGTATGGTTTAGCTGCCATTGTTCTCTACAGTCAACAGAAGACCTTTTCTCTAATGAGCTTTGCAGCACCAACTTCTTCAGTGAACAACAGAAGGGAACTTTCTTCATCTGCACAAAGGATCCTGCTTGCAGATGCACATATGTGGCCCAAGGAACCAGAGTAGCCCACTGAGCAGGAACCTGGAGCTCTCTCTGGGCTCTAAGGTCCAGCTGATGATCTTTGTACAGGGATCTGCTAAGGGATCAGAACGGTTCCTGCTTCCACAGCTTTCCTGTGGTTATGACTGCTTTATCCTGCTTTGTCCTTCACTTCCCATTCCTCCTGGCTCTTCTACTTGACCACTCGGAACAACTTTGGTGTCTACATTACAGCAAATGGAGATCACATGGCAAAAGCTCTGCTGACATATAGCCTGTCAAATTGCTTCTGCAAAGAGATAAAACCTGTGCATAGTTCCTGCATCACTCTATGACGAGCTCTTCATAGTTCTGAGCATATAAAGAAAGAAAATAAATGGATCCTTGGCAGCTGTGGAAAACACTGCTCCTTTTTTACTTCATCTCCATTCAGCCATCCAGAGTATTGCTGTCCTTAAGGCTGAAGAGAGGCCACTCTAACAGAGGATCATCCTTACCTAGCAAAGGGTAGGTCTGAAGAGAAGTCTGGAATATCTCCAGGAAAGTCCAGCCCTTGATGACAGCAAATTGTCTCCTAATGCATTGAAGTCTGGAATACAGATACATTTTTTTCTGCACTCCTTTCAGAGTAAAGTCAAGCAGACTTGAGGAAAAGAAGTGTTTTGTGAAGGAGAAAATGAACAACACCTGATAGGAGAGCCGCCACAGCATCTCCCATGCTTTGTTGTAGTAATTAAAAGCTTATTAAAAGTAAGAAATAATAAGTCAGAACCAGGATTCTGTATAGTTCTGAATCTATGAAAGCAGAATAAAACATTGCTCATTTAACCAGTCAGTGTCGCTCAAATATTGTTCTTACACTTGTCACCAAAAAGGGAGAGATACAAGATCTACAGGCTGACACTAATACACCTTTCCAAGAGGTCTCAGTGGTGATTTTTTACTCACAGCATTCAGCAAAAAGAAAGGAATAGCTCATCTGTCACATCTGAAATGCTGCTGCTTGACTGACCTACCTTAGAAATGCAGTTTTGTTTGGTTTTGTTGTTTTTTGCAGCTTGTGCTGCACAAGTACCTTATTGTGCTGCCAAGAGATACCATTAATAATATGAGGATGGCCTAACTGGGTGAAGGAACATCCAAGAGCAGTCACGATCCCCTCCAGCTTCGTCTCCTTTCCTCTCAGCAAAGGAGCTGCAGCATAGCTACACTGCCCTGATACCTTGTACTGCTGAAGGGCACTGGAAAAAGGCATTTCTGCCTCAGCAAAAGAGAGATATCTTGCAGCTGCCATTTTATTTTATTGTGGTTTGGGACAAAATAGTTCTGTGAAAAGAGCTAATGGAACACAAACTGCGAAAGGAATTAGGTGTGGGAACATCAGGAACCTTTTCTTTAAATTATTTCAGTACATATCAATTTAAAACTGTGATCATGAAACCAGATGTAATAACATCTTTTGCAAATACATTCTGTCCTCATAAACCCAAAGCTTTTAATATCCTTTGACAGAGCTTGTGTGTCTACTCTTGCAATTATGATCCTTAACTCCGGGTTTGGGGTTGGCGAATGGATGAGATGGTGGTGAGAAGCATCTTTCTCCAGACCCAGCATATTAAATGCAATTGAAATATTGATAATGTTCATTCTATGGCTACAAACACAATGGAGTCTTGCTGCTCTACAATATTTGGATTTCCAGGGGAAGAGAGACAGAAGGTAACACCTCTTTACATGTTCCCTGTCCTGATACCAATCTCAGTGCTGCAGCCGTGTTAGTTCTGTGGCTACATCTCCACAGGCAGACACATGCTTTGTGTTTTTTAATCTGCTTTATAGTGACTGCTGTTCTGATTTAGCCCTACTCCTCCTCATCTCAGCTAGCTTAAGCTGTCAAAGATGGCCAGTATGGTCTATCAGTGTGGAAGCAGATATGCTGGTAAACATTAGGGTTTCAGTGTGAATCTGGTGTTCACACACCAGCCTGCAGGTTGGCAGGAGCTGGAAGGGTTCCCATTACATGTGTAGCTTGGAGGTCACATAACAGTTACAACTTCTACTTGCTAGTGCAACTTCTCACTATATAAAAGCCATATAAACACATGATATCTCTCCAGCGTCCCAAGAAGATAGATTAAATAGGATGGCTCAAAAATGAAATGTTTTACACTTTAGCTTACTGTTTTGCCTTGCTCTGCCTGTGGCCACACACCAAAGCAATGTGTGAATGATAAAGGACCACAAAGAAAACCATGCAGTGCCTTGGATGACCTCCAAGCCTAAAACTTCGCAGTGAATTCCTACACACACTCTGCCTTCATTTGAGCTGGAGCAGTGTGGCTGCAATCCTCATCTCCTCTCTTTTACATAGGAATTCCAAGTTGCTACTGTCCCTCCTCCCAAGTAGGAAACTTGAACTAAATGGGATGTGTGATTAGTGTGATTGATAGCTGCAGCCTGAAGGGTTGTCCATCCCAGCTCTCCCCTCTACCATCAGAAACAGAAGCCATGAGTAGCTAGATGCAGTAGACAAATTAGCAAGATATTTGCTGCTTCTGAACATCTTGCGATGGAAACCACTGGAGTAGTGTAACTGCTCCATTATTCTCCTGACTACCCGTCTAATGTGCTCTGTCTGGGAAAAGCAGTTTTCCTGAGAGCTAGCGAGAGATGGGGCACCAGTGATTTCCACCAGCTTCAGATGAGAGTCACAGAAATAGATTATAGTCATTTCTAGGGAGAAAATGCAAGGCAAATGCATAGATAGCATCATCATTATGGTAAACCAAGAGGTCCAGTGGGCATCATTCCTTCGAATTCTCATCCCTCTGTACTCAACATGATTATCATGCTGTTCCCTGCATTCCTCACTTACATTTTCTCTGGCTCCAGAGGTTGCTGTTGTTTGATGTGTTTTATCTCAGATGTATCTTTGATGTATTTTAGAAGCAAAAAGAAGTACAGAAGTGACCAGAGGAGGACTAGGATTGGGCAAACCCAGAGGAACTTGGATATATTTAATAACCACTAAAATTATTTATTTTGGGGTACAAAAATCGAAACTGAGTTCATAGACCTTTCCCCTGTAATTTAAACCAGGATTTTTTTTTCTTCCAAAGGAGATTAAATTTTTCCTTTTGTCATTGAAGAACTGTTATCTTAGCTAAAAGGAGGCTCACAGGCTGACAAGAAAAAGTGCTTTCTCTGTGAAATATAGACTTTATTTTTCTTTTCATTTCTATATTAAGTCTTCATGCTGAAACATTTTCCTTGGATTTTTCCACTCTCTGTAGTTAATTTCTTCTTTTTTTCCCCTTCCCCTTTCTATTCCTCCTCCCTTCACACACAGGAAGCAATGTGCAAACTGCTTCATGAACACGAGCAGAGTTTCCACTCAAGGATACTTGACTGGGTTTGCGTTTATCTCAAAAGACTTTTTTCCTTTCCTCCTAGCAAAATATAGAGGCCACATTTTCATCACTATCAGGAAAAACACAAGGCACAATCACTTTTACAAATGATACTTGGAGGGTAAAAATAGGCTACAGGATTTTTTTTCTTTGTTCTTAATGAAAATATTTATTTTCTGGTAGCCTAAGCACAAATTCATTGAAAGAGTTTCAGAGAGTTTAGGGCTTCTCTCTGTTAATTTATCCACTGGGAGAGTTAGGGGAATAAAATACTTCAAGGGAGGAAAAAAAATAGTCCTTTTTTAAAGGAGAGAAAATGACCAACTGCTCAGACAAGAGGCAAACCTACTTTTAAAACCTAAACTTAGAGACCCATATGAGAAGACTCTGCACCATCTGCCCTTCCAGCCCAGTTTGGTATCATGCTGACAGGCAAACCAATCCTTCTCTCTTCCCCATGCCACAAGGCAAGGAACTGCTAAACAACAACTTGTGCACCAAAGGACATCATTCCTATGTGATCACTCCAGGCAACAGAGGCACAGAGCATCTGATGTACACATAAACTCAGAGCAGACGTACATTGTTTTTTTGGTAGATATGCTGTGCTACGGGTATGTACCTGTCAGCTGGACATCACCCATCCTCTAAAAGCTAATGGTGTCCAATGAAACACTGCATGCCCAAGGGCACCTAAGCAAGTTAAGATGGATTACCTGAAGGCTTGAAGTGAAAGCATATTAGTTAACTGCATTAAAGTCCTGTGAAGAGGCTCTTACTCAAAGCACCTCTTCTGCCTCCTGCAATCAGTCTAAATGATATATTAAGAAGCATTGCTACTAATTACTTTGAAAACGTATGTGACCTGGAAATCAAAGCCACTTCATGTTCTCTGCTGCGAAGATATTAATCTGAATTTAATTGATTTATTTATTTTAGAGCTTTCATTTAGTCTTATTTCAGTGTCTCTTCTTCGAAGCTGAAGTGTGATGCATCCAAATGATTTCATGGTGCTCCCTCACTTTGGATATTGGAACATGGCCTGGTCTGAGTTAGGACAGAACTAATTCTGCTCAGTGATTTTACTTTTCAGCTCAGTCTCTCCTAAGCAACTGCACTTTCTGCAGCTAACAGGATGTTTTCACTTTTGGATATTCTACACGTGAGACCTCTTCAGCTCTGCCAGATCATGCAGCTTTGCAGTAAAGGCAACAGAAAATTCAACCCCAGGCTGCAAAGCTATTCTGATCTATATTCCTGTATTACCCAGAATAGAGATCAAGAACCTATGGAGACAGACATCAAAGTCAGACCTGTGTTTCACAGAGCTCCAGCCAAAACCAGGGAGCAGCTGCTGAGTTTCTGGAGATAGTTTTTCACTAACTAGGTAAAGTGTATGTTTTGCTGAAGGACTCCACAGTGTTGCAGTGAAAGGCCATGTAGTACACATGTCATGACACATGACATGGACACTTGTCAGTGTAGACAGACTGCACAAGATAGATACCCACTGATGGCTCCTAGCACATACAGCAAGACATACTATGGGTTATGAGTGGAAGAGAAGAGCTAATGGGTATGGATGGAGTTTTAATGACATTTTATACAGTCATCTGACAACATCATCTTCTAGAACATGTCAAGAAAGCATGCACATTAAGGATGAAAATGGCCCTTAAGAAGGTGCCAAATCTGTATCTTTCATAACGTTTTAAAATCAAACTGAGAATAATGGAAAACTTCAGTAACTGTTTGCTTGAATATTTAAATGAGTTGAGTCCAGCTCTATCCATCTTCTCATCCACTAGCTCTATGCAAACACTCCAACAATTGAGTTTTACTGGCAGCAATGTTTGTAGAGAGCTAATTTCAGAGTGGCATGCATATTTGCAAATAGCCACGTCTAGGTTTCCTTATGCATGTATCTGGCATGGAAATATTTACATATTCATCCAAATAAAGAGATGGGAAAATACTATGTGACTTGTCTGTCCAGTCAAAACTAATGAACTCAATGTTAGTGAAGTATTTTAATATCAAATAGAAGTCTGTGATGCACAAGGATGAACATGGTTCAGTTTAAGCATGTTAATTGTGGTGCTGAGTTGGAGTTTGCAGGGAAGAGTCACTCAGTGGTTGGAGGATGTCTCTTCCCTCCAGTTGAGTGTCTGGAGCATTGAGGACTTCTGGCTCTGTTGTCAGGTGTTCTGCAAGCAGTGAGGCTGAACATTGGACAAATTGTTGATCATGAATTATTCCCCTAACATTTCTTGAAGATGAATTTTAACAGATGTAGAAACGTGAAGGGAGGGGGAGAAATGATTAATGAGTTGAATGAAATCGCTTGTCAATATTTATTTGCATGAGAGATTGAACATGGAAATTTGCCAAACTCTCTGATGATGCTAACATTTTAGGACTGCAAAGCAGAACTATCCATAAAACTCTGCATTTAATGAGCATGAAACACCTCTCATTCTGATTAATTGTGATGAGAAAGAGAGGTATGAAAATCGATGGCCAAACTCTCTTTCTACTTAGGAGGTGCTTAGTGGCCCTTAGGGTGGTCCATGGGACCAAAACAGATAAAAAACTGTAGTTTGATTTTCCACTTGCTTAATTTTTGTGAAATGATCAAGGACCTCAAATCAAATTAGGAGAAAAACACAAGGAAAAGGGATATTGCATTTCCTGGTGGTCTTGTGGGAGATAGATAACACAGCTGGAGGAACCTCCTTTTTGGTCCCCTGCTTGTAATTACTGCCATTACACTAGAAGAACTGCAATATTCTGTTGAATGAATTTAATTGAATCAATAATTAAGGTAATCTCTTTACCCAGAGAGTTGATGTCGAAGAGGCTTTAAATCTGTCTTTAGGTTTGGTTTTTTTTTTGGCAGAACATCTTTCTGTTAGAAAACTCTGTTTTAATAACATTGTACATGCAATGGTGTTGATTTTTATTAGAGTATCCTGAGGAGAAATATAGAAGCTAAGCATTTTGACAGTGTCAAAATATTTCGTTCTGATTTTATATGAACATTTTGATTTGGGGGGTTTGAAATGACATTTCATTTTGCAAATATGCTGTATATTATTAATCAGGAGATAATGATAACACTAGATAAAAATCCAAGTGGCAATTTGATTTTTATTGCAATAGAACATTTTGATTGTTCCACAGCAATATTTGATCCCAATTTCAAGGAAATTTCTGAAGTTTTCTTTTCCCTCAGACCCAAAATTTGATTCAGAGGAGACTCTGGAGTCAGTCACTGGGGCTTCGTGAAACTTCTCCCAACCTTCCTCCTGCTGCCTTGGAGACTTCCTCACTGATATATTGCCAGAGAGGAGGAGTCCATGGATCTCTGCAGATCCTGCTGCTTTCACAGCAATCAGTCTCTGCTGTATCTGAAAATCAGCTTCCTTGGACCAGATGCATCTCCTTTATTGCATGGATTTCTGCTTGCAGGAAAGAGTTTATTCTAAGAAGGGAGCACTTGATATAAGCCATGGGGATGTTAAATCCATGGCCTGGTTCTGCTCTCCAGACTGCTCTGAACCTATTGCTGCACTACACAGGAGTCAGAGCTTGAGTATTTAGTCCTGCATCTATTCTTAAACAAATCTTCATGTTGTGGCAGAGCAGAGCATGCCAGCTAATTAAATTCACTGTTTCATAATTTGACAAAAGTACAAGATTAAAAGGGAATAAAGCCCAAATGACCTTATTTTAAAATTCAATTCAATTTCACAAATAGTTTGGGGTCTTCATTTACTCAGTCCTGGTTTGATGTACACAAATGGTGTGTGTTTATACATATATCTCAGTTAGAAATTGGAAAAGAACAAGCAAAAACATTTTCCTTGTAAGCCACCCAGAATTGTAAAGCTCTTAAACATTAGTGCAATATCCATTCTGGATATCCAGGGGAACATCTAAGTCTGAATGCTGATCCTCAGCAGTGTACCTGGGAATACCCTGATTACAGGAGGATGGGATGAGTTAAGGATGAACAAAGTGGACCTTTCCCAGTCCTTCTGTCTGCCTGACACATGCTTAAATCACCTGCAGTTTGTCTCCAAAGCCAAAATTTCAGAGTAGCTAGTGATTGTTGCAAAAAGCCCTCTGGAGTTGGATCTGTGTGGGAGAATATGTATGTGTGCATGGGAAGAGATGACAGAAGGTACAGAATTCCCCAGATTCAGCAGTCTCTTGTATTAACCATGCCTAATTGAAAACATTTCATTCATCTTTGATCTTAATTGCTTTTTGGAAGTGGCAGCCCAAATGCCTACTGTCAGAGCATGGACTTTTGAGTCCAGCATTGAGTAGGATAAATCAATGTCGCAGTTGCCTTTGATTTTATAATACCTCTGACTTAATAGCACCATTCCCATCCACCTACTTCCTTGTTCTGCTGTAGCCCAGTGTCCCTCCTGCATCCCAGCCACTTTATGGCAGTAGCAAAGAAGAGAGGATGGAGGATGTATATTTTTTAATTTTAAAAGTGTTCACAAGCATTTAGAATCTTCATTTAAAAAAAAAAAAAGAAGTCCCAGAGCTCTAATTTGAAGATCAGTGTAGTCAGGGAAATGCAAAATCTTGAACATTAAAATATTCTTTTCCCATTTTCCTTCTTCTAATAACAGTCACATGAGCTCAAATCTCCAGGCATGTCCATCTGTAAAAAGAATGATGCAGCCTCCCCGTGGAAACTTATTATTTTGAATATTTAGATTCAACTGCTTCTCTGTTTTTTTAGACATTATTAGAAGTAACTCAGCTGGATTCATCACTGTGTTGGAACTGATGGGATGTGCCTGGTCGCAGCACCTTCTCTGTGAGATTGGAAGTTTAGGTTCAGCTTAGCCACCTGTAGAGACTTTCTTCTTGCTGCATGATACATTAGGAATGATCTGAAAAACAAACAGAAAACAACACCAACCACCATCAAATCCCTCTGAAATCAGGCACTTTGATCTGAGTGTCTAGACTGTTAAGAAGATCATCTCCCAGAACAAAAGGCACAAAAGGAACCTTTGTAAAATGAAAAGCTTGCTTTAGAAAAATGACAAAGGGAGAGAAAGTTGATCCCCTAGCTACTGGCAAGGACATTCTTATTTCTAGGGTGATACTAAATGTCCTAAGGGCTTTTGTAACTCTTTACACTACGAGTTGGTTAAGGAGTAAACCTATGTCTCAATAATCTGGATTCTATCCCATTTGTTGCAGAGATCTCATGGCTTAGGCAGGTTCTGACTTTTCCACTGACACTGGCAGATTCCTGCTCCTTTGGATCAAAACATCCACCTATTTCTGAGCATCTCAGATGCTGCATAACTCTGTACTTTAGTGAGGTTTGATCTCTCCTCAGATGTCTAGATGTCACCCTAACATATCCTCCTTGTTTCATGGAGTACAGTATGCTTAAGCTGTTTGTTTCTCCAGTTATCCTGTCAACAGCTGCTACCATTTTTGATGGGCAGTGTGACAGTTATCATTCCAAATTTTTATGCTGGTAGCAAGAATGGAAACCTTGTTTTTGTGAATTTCCTAGGAGAAGGTAATATCAGAATCTGAGGCTGGTGCTAAAGAAATGTCTTCTGAGAAATGGGAAGAAGAAAATCTTTCTTCAGGGTAAGGAGATACTATTTTACAGACTTTAATATTCTTTTATCCAAGCAGTGGAGTGATGAATGAGGAATGCACTGCTCCAGCTCTCTGCCTTTCATTTCAAACTCTTTGCTTAGTACTTCTGACAGGAATAAAGACTGGTGCTCTGAAAGGATGTTAGTTGTAGCACCTACTAATATTCAGTCTTTACTACCTAAAATGGACACCTGAGAGCCTACACAGCTAGGAATGTATTTCATGAAACACACATATTGGTGCCTTAAACCAGTGAATAAAAAGAAAAGTTGCTGACAGCAACAGAAAACATAATAGAATTCAGTTTCATATACCACTTTTCAAATTCCAGGTATCCCAAAGAGCTTTACAATGTAATAAGTTAGGAAAAGGTAGAAGTGACACTGTGGCTTCAACACTAAATACTGTGACTACTATTCAGTTTAGCAATAACTCCTGCTATTTAGATCTTAAGGGCTAGATTTAGCCTAATTTTCCACCAGCCAACGTCTAGGCCTGGGCTCTCTCAGGATGAATTTCAAGCCACAAAATACAGGTGCACTGATTAAAGAAAACACATTTTCCAAAAGGAATATGATCCAAAGAGTTATTGGAGTTGGTGAAAGAATGCATAGTAGTATGTTTTTATACTTGAACCAGCTCACAGCTTTGAGAAGCAAATGGCATCTCTGAGGATAACTGGAGCTGAAAGATTATGTGTGCCTATGTGGAGATGGTACTCATGGAAGCAGTTCCCTCACTGGTCCTTAATTGACCCCTTATTTCAAGAGGTAATGGAGACACTCTGATAGCTTTCAACTCCATGAATAATAATTCTAAATTTAGTCTTGTGTGAAGGCTTTTGGAGTTAATAAATTGCTTGTCAAATCGCTCATGAAAATGGAAGGCAGAGAGGAGGGAGTGAAGACTGAGCTTGTATGTGTCTTCTGCATGGACTGTACTGGAGCCCTGAGGAAGAGCCCATGCCTCTATGTCATGGCACATGAACATGGGTCTCACTTTCCTGTGCTGGAACAAAGACAACCAAATGGTGCTGTACCAGTTCTGGTCAGGAAGAGATACATGTGATGCCATCTTCATTAGGTCCAAGCCATTCATGGCTCACCTGTCCGTGATCATATGCAAATTCTTTGGCTTAAGTGTATCAATCTATCCAGGATAATGCCACAAGGCAGAGAGGACTTCACTGAAAGCCATGTGCTCTATCAGTCCTGTCTTTCTCCTTCAAGCTATACTCAAGTCTTTCTCATCATCCACATCATGACCTTTATGGAGATGTAGAGTATCAGTTCTCTTCCCTGGAGAGGGATGTTTGTAGGCTTTGCTCTGAGAATGAGAGCCAACCGCAGGTTGTCCTCCCTCCCCCTTCCCTATGAGGTTAGATGTTTGTACACTCTTCTTGCTCTTCCCAGAGGCTGAGGAGATTACCCCTTCAGCTTCTCCACTGACTTATGGCATATTGTCAAGCACAACACTGCAGAAAAGCAAGACTCCATGAGACTATCTCCATCAACAGAAGGAAGCTGCATGTAAGGCACTATTATGCTGAAGGTTTCTACATGCCTTCAAGGACTAAAATGTAAATAAAGGAACTGCAGAACTTCTTGTGCACTAAGGAGCTGCATGTAAAGAAAAGGCTGGGCCCGCAGGTTTGTGGATGGACCTGTGCCTATCACAGATCCCCATCTCCAGCTTTTTGGATGTGTTTGCAGTACAGCTTTGCATGGTTCAGAGGCCAGGGTGATCTCTGTGGTCTCCCTGCAGGGCTGGGGGAGGATGCAGCCAGGGCAGCTGAGCACATTGGCAAGGCTCCTGGCAAGTCTCACCAGCAGAAGTAGCAGTGGTGGTTGTTGTGATGCTGAGCTGGAGAGCTGGAGCCAATGGCAATTGTCCTGGAGCAATAAGAAGAGAAGGAGAACAATAAGGGACTAAGGGGGTGAAGGTGACTACCACTGTTTTTTGATTATATCTAGGGACTAAAACTAAAATGCAACTCAATCATTAGAGCCTCAGAACACCAGCCCCTCTATTCAGCCCTGCTGAGACATTGCAGTGTGCCTTCAAGTGACTCATTCAGAAGTCTAGGGATTTGAGAAGCATTTAGAAATCCTGGGATTTCCTGAGGCAGCAGAAGACTCCCAGGGCCCCATAATTTCTCTCCTCCCCCTAATTAGCTCCTCTGCCTGTTTAGCTTCTTCTGTTTTCTACATCCTCTGCACAATCCCAAGATCATTGGCAAGCTAGGAGCATCACAGAAGGTGTATTTGTCCCCTTAATTTATGTAAAACCAAATGGTTGTGTCTCTGCAATATCATAAGGAGCTAAGACACATTGAGGGCACTCCCTGCCTTTTCCAGTCTGCCACACTAAAAAGCTGGAACCCATTACCCAGCACACCTACAACATCTCACATTCCCACACAGATTAATTTTAGGTTGGTCTGCTCATTGCTTTTCCACCTTGTGTGCAGGTGTAAAACTTGATCTACAGTGTTTAGGTTTAAATAATCTCTATTGACACTTCCTTCAATGATGCTGGTAGGCACAAGAGATTGTCAACAAACAGGCACATTATTTTTATTTCCAATCCAAACACAGCATCCTTCCTGATTCCCTCCTCTTGACCCTCATTTTTTCTTTTTTATTTTATTTTTTTTTCAAATGGCAGTCTGCCAACATTGTGTGGGGATTTGATTTCTATTTCAGTCTCCAAAAGGGAATTCCTGACATGCTGGAGAGGAGGATGAATAAAAAACCCACAGGTGTAGGATGGGGAATATTGAGTTGGCTGGAGGATGAATCGATTTCATGACAAATCTGGAGGTTTTGTTTAGCTCTAGAATAAATATTGAAGACCTTGCAAATGGAAGAGTCTAACTGAATGGAGTATGTTTTAATTTATGGAGAATATGTGCTGTCTGTCCCCTCTGGAAAAAGACTATCTCAACCTAGGCAGCTCTACATCAGCAACTGCAACTTCTGTAACAGCAGATCTGAGCCTGAAACACACTTTGAGTACTTTGAATCCAAGCTTTTGGGGAAGAGGAAAACAGCAAGGCAAGGGTAGCATCAGGGAAGCATAGCCAGCTGGCCTATAGCTACAGCAGGGCACTAATGTGTGCCAGGCTTAAAAGCAGAGTGTGGCTGTGTCTGTGTCCTGGAAGCTGGACACACAGAGAAGTACTTTATTTTTTACTAGGTTACACATGAGGATTGCATTATTTGGAGGCTTTTATCTATTCCCTGCCCCACCTGAGTTAAAATCACCTTAAAGCCCCAAACAAACAAGTATCACAGCTTAGGGAAAGTTCCTTGTCTCTTGTGCTCTTCCCTCCACTTACTCTCCCAGATTTCAGCATGAGGTGTTAAAAAGCAAAACAGAACATGCAAGTCTCAGTCCCATTATGATGGGGCAGGGCATCAAGGAAACAAAAATACATCATTTCTTAGTCTTGATTTATCTAGCTGCAGGATATTTTGTGACTTCTGTCCTGGGGGTGAATCATGGCAGGATAATTTATAAACTGCCTGAAATGCAAAGCCTAGCTGTACCTTTGTCTATGTCTTCATGTGGGATCTGAAGTCCTGCTAAATTATGTGGATTGTCTCCTGGCTCTGAGTGTTGCAAGATAAGGAGCATGCAGGTCTAGTCACAGTGCTGCCACAGCAGCTTACTGCATTCATATCTAAGTTAGCTTCCAACTAACTGGTCTGGGATTTAGTAGGAGAGAGCAACTAAGGCAGGATGGAGTTTAGCAGAGTAAATGATCCCTCTCTACTGCTGCCACCTGATGTTACCCCTACCCAAGGTATTAAAAAACCCAGCAACCCCTAGGACTCCTCCAGGGCTTTGCAGACACCTGCAATACAGCTGTTGCTTAAATTTAGGAATGCCTACAACAAAAAGGGTTCCCAAAACAGAAGTTCTTGTGCCCAAACAGAAGTAGCAGGGACAAATGCAGCTCCCCTCCAGGTTGCTGTACACAAAGGAGGCCAATGGACTTTTATTTCCTGGGCAAGTTTTCCATCATCTTTCCTCCTCATCCCTCCTGCCATGCCTGCTAATGCCTGTGAGCATGACCCACGAAAATGGTACCCATTTGTCTCCTTCTTCACAGTGCCCAAAGTGTATTTGGACTCTGGCCAACAGGAGCAGCAATTCAAGGGATACACAGCACTGCTCTGAGTGTCTATATTCACGAGTGCATGTTAATGCAATTACAAGCCCAAATGAAGCTTTTTTCCCCTTTATAAAGAGCTTCCACCTTGCAATCCTAAATCAGCAACCCAGTAAATTTGGATAAAACAAAGGATTTCTTCAGTAGGAAGATGCCACTTTCTTTCTTTTATTATTCTATTTCTTCAACTGTGTCTGTGATGCTAAATGGCTTTAAACAGCCATTTAGCCACCCACAGAGAGAAACTAGCTTTACAGATTTTCTCCTTGCATGGTTTTGCTACGTGTGCTCCCCAGAGTATTGGCATTTTGTTTGTTTTCCTGCTTAGAGAAATGGATGGATTCAATTTGCAACCCCAACAACAACTGAATAGAAGTTAATTTTCCCCCTGCCCCCTTGATTTTACAGTCTGGTTTGGTGGAGATAAAAATAAATTAAAAAATCTATGAGAGCTAGAAGATGCAATGTACAGAAGACAAATACCAGAGGAGCCCTTTTATTGCAAGAGTAAGCCTGGAAAGCAGGATATGTTTCTTGTGAGTAAAGGAGAATAAATGAGAATGACAAGAGTGATGAAAGGTCTATGCAACATGACCCTAAGGGAAGACTGGATGAGCTGGGGTTTTTAGCCTGAAGAGGAGAGGATAGGGAGGCAGGTCAGAACAGCAGTTGTCCTTTAAAGAGGCAGGGAACAATCCTCTGACAGTACCCACAACAGCCACAACTGGAAATGGTGGGCTTGCATTGTATCACAGTGGATTTAAAACAGAGATGAGGAGAAAAGGGAGTGATGAAGTGAAGATAGCAATGAGAGAAACCTGGGGATCAGCCTGGAGAAGGCAAGAAGGCCCCACCACAGCCACACTGCACACAAGGTCACATGTTTCTCAGGCAGCAGAACAATCTCATGTTGGTCTGAGGTAAGCTACTAACATTTTCCTACGGCTTTGGTAGGGATCTCTTACTGAAATGATTTAATTTTTGTCTCCTTGGGGGAAGGAAACACCTGGGAGCCTGCCCGTTCTCAGTAGATAGAATCATAGAATCATAGAATCATAGAATGGTTAAGGTTGGAAGGGACCTCTGGAGGTCATCTAGTCCAACCCCCCTGCACTGCACAGGGNGTGCACTGTTTGCTCATGTCCAGCTTCTGTCCAGATGCACCTTTAACTCTCCTTCACATATTGTCTTCCCATGCAATCCTTTCTTTCTCTGCCTGTGCCCTGACACTCTGTCTCTGTCATTCATCATCCAGAGTTAAAAATTCAAGGGTTGATTTTTATTATCTTATTACCATGGTGACCAGGATGGTTTTCATGCCCATCTGCGCATGGCAAGATGCTGCAAACCTTTACTAGAGTGCAAACCAGGAGCATCATTATCTGTGTTTTCCTCCTCATAACTTCATGCCACCTCTATGCAGGAGCTGCTGCTGCTGCTGCACAATGCAGTTATCTCTTAAGCACCAAGCTTTTACAGAGCTAGGATCTGCATGGATGTCATTTGTTGACCAGATGGAGAGTAAGATTTCAGTTTAAGTTCCCTAAGAGCTCGAATGGTGCCAAACCCAGAAGAATAAAATGCCTTTGTATTTAGGGTCCAGCAAAGGAGAATATATTGTCATGTAGGAAGTATGTAAACCCAAACAGGGCTAAGAGTTTTGTAAAATACAGCAGAAATCAAAATAGATAACTGAGAAAAGGGAAGACAGAAATCTTTAAGAAATGACAACCAAGATTGGACTCAAATCTAGGAGATGGGTAGGATTTGGGAAATGGTCTCCAAGCAGAGCTTAAGCAAAGGCTTTAAGGTTTGGCTATCTCTGTTTTATTATTGTTAATGGAATCTCCCATGTCCAAATGAAAGCCTAATTCAAGTCTTACTTAAACATGCCTTGAGCCATTTCTGCACATTTAAGTCTTAATTAATCTTCCTCAACTCTTTTTGCCACTTCCTTTGAAAGGAAGATGAGTTTAATTAAAAGAACTGTCAACTTTATTTTAGTATTAAGAATTTTCTGTGGTAACTTTGAAAGGTTTGGTCATTATTGCAGTCTAAGATCTAGTAGATTAAATGCTTCTGTATCTTAAGGACATGTCAGTCCACCACTTGGAATACTTTCATTGTGCTTAACTACAACATTTGGACTGATTTCAAGGCTTTGTTGTGATAAGAAATACTAAGATTTTAATTGTAGCTGCATTTAGGAAGATCTTTCATTTAACACATGCTACTTTTTTTCAGTATTCCAGACCAAGCTATTGAGTATAGATGCTTACTTCATGTGGTTTTGACTTGGATAACATAAGTCCCTTCTCCAAAGAACCAGGATAACTGTGCTTGAGCTCATGTGGATGGGTTGTGCATAGAAGCATCTTCCTTTCCTGAGGTAACACCACTGAGATTCATGCTGCTTATGCCATAGACAAATTCATCCAGCCAGCTGGCTGTGGGAATGATTCAGCTGGTGAGAGTAGCCCACAGGTATGTGATAATCCAGGGATGTGGAGCCTCACAAGGAAGTAGTGCTGTTCTGCATCTGCCAATACTCTTCTGATGCTATGGGAGGTGCTAAGGTCTTGGTCTTCAACCTCTCTCACCTCTCGCATTGGAAGACTGTTGAATTTATGCATAGGTTTGAAACTGTATTTCCACTGTGGAAAGCTGCTGGCTCTGCTGTGGTGCCTGCAGACTCGTCATGACAGGCAGACCTGAAAGGGCAAAAGTGCATTACTGTAGAGAGAGGATATATATTTTCATAGCCAAGTAGGTGTCAGTCTGAGTGAGACACTTAGAGATGCAGCTGGAAAAAGAAAACTCCTTTTTAAACCAGCAGTTTGTTTTGCCCAGGGATAATTTCAGCAAGAGAGAAAAACCAGGCAGGCACAAGGAGAAAGTCATGGAGATGTGTGCGAAAGGCACAGATGAAAACTGTTTGATGTTACTGACCATCTGATTGGGAATTTGCTTCCACCATATGCCTTCAAAGCCTGGGAAGTGCCCAAACCTGCAGTCCAAGGTCCCTCATGTCCTGCTCCCAAAGGAAATGGGGGATAAATGCTCAGCTCTGCAGGGCTGCTCCTGCATTTCTCATGGGCTCACTTCTGCCTACATCAGCTGGAAACACTTGTCATTTCCAGCTTTAGCCAAGCAAATACCAATCCACTCTTATTTACTTTTGATTGCTTTGTCCTTAATGTAGCATACAAGGATTTTATGTGCTTCTGTTTCATCAATGTAATTCTTTTGTTGCTATGGCAATCAGCTTCAATTTTCTTTCGTTCTGGCAATTGTATTTTTATAGTCTCCTGCTCTCAAAGAGATAAGCTGCCTTGTATATCACACAGGCACTGAGTATTGCCTCTGTATAGACACAGCCAACCTCTGCTTTAAGACTTCTTTGCTGTTACCTGCAACAGTAGTTTACTATTGCTGATGTCATTTTTATTCCTTTCTATGGGCTCCATTTCAAATAAGCTGTTTGCCCAAATTTACTCACCTGTGCTGCTGCTGAAATGCAGCACTATGAGAGGGGAACTCCTGCTGGCACTTGCTGGCTGAGGAGAACACACATTGAAGCCCTAGGCTTGACAATAGATATGAGGGGCAGTGGTTTCAGCAAAGAATCACCCCAAATTCAAGAAGTCTTTCACTTAAAGTGCTGAGAATAATGGCAGAAAAAACCACAAATGTTGAAGAAAACAGTTCCTCAAATTTACTTATGCATCTGAAAGCTGAATTTCCCAAAGTATGGTAAGAAAAGGTTTATGGGCATTCATCACCTTGGGTCACAGGAAGAAACACTGCATCAGAGGCTCAAGACTATGTCTTGCAAAGGTTAAGAGCTTGTGATGACAGGAGGGCTGATGGGCAAGCCTTGCCACTGAAGGAAGCCAGCCCCTAGGCCAGATCAGTCCAACACCACTGGATGGTCCCAGTGCCCTCCAAGTCATTAGATAACCTGCTCTCATTAACTCCAGATGTCCAAGAAAGCATCCATCTAGAAATATTATCTGAATATTCTGTAGTTTCCATAATTTATACCACAGACTTCATTATGTCACACTATTGTGAAATACTCTGAAAGGCTTTATGTAAGATCAGGTCTTCTCTGTATACGTATAGCAAGACCCACTTCCTATCCTAGGGAGAGAGCAGGAGAATCCAAGCACAGAGATTAAAAGGCATGCCAAGGTCACACAGGGAAAAATGTTGCAGGAATAGAAATTAAATTGAGATCTCCCAAGTCTCAACTCTCCCAAGTCAAATACACAAATGGCTAATCAGCACATTTTTGCAACCTGCTGATGCATTTGAAAATCTGTGCCTACTTTTTTTTTTCTTCCCTTAGAAAGCTTGTGCCATTTATCGTTAAGCTCTGGAAATGCTCGATACTAAAGTTATCAAGTCTGTCATCTCTTCAGCATGGTACAAGCAGCCTCCTCACTATCCTCTCCACCAGGCAGAGGGTGGAATAGGAGACAGAATGAACAAGGAGTCATTCTGCCAGTGTGCCCAACTAGGTATCACATTTGTTAGGCCATATGGCTTTCTGATCATCCCTAATGAACGTTAGGTAGCACTTAAAATTGGATAGCACATTAAGGATCAGAAGCTGAGAAATCACACCCACTAGTGTCTGCAGCTTCCTTGTGGCATGCTAAGGCTCTTCCCTGCTGACAGCCTTGACTCCTACATGCACACAAGCCACTGCATATTTCATAGCATGACAAAGTACACATAGGAATCAATGTTGGCTGGATTGGTCCCACTCACAGCAATTTAGAGTGACAGGGGTTTATTATTTGATAAGCCACAGTCATATTATGCTGGAAGATGGCTGTTTATTGGAGTGAGATCCATTATAAATGACAAAGAAGCATTTTTTTTTTCCCCCTGCAAAAAATCTTGCAACCCAAATGCAGGGAATAAATCATGCAGTCCCTGGAGAGGCAATGTGCCTCAAACAATCAGGCTCCCTAGGATTGCCAGTCAGAAGTGGTTAGCTTACCAGCAGCACTGCTGTGTGTGCCTGCTCCAGAAGAATTTTGCCTGTTGCTTTGGGAGAGAAGGGGCTGGACCAGATGGCAATCAATTAGAAATGGAGCACTGAGAAGCTGATTGAAGACCTGATGAGTGGATAATCTGTTATTGATTCTACTGATTTAATTACTCGTTTTGAATATATTTTTGTGCTTTGCAAAGTCACTGCATTCTTCAACACCCAGGGCCAGGGGAGGTGCAGTGCACTTTCTCTAACAAGACCTGAAATAATTGACATTAGTTAATAGCCAAGAGAACTCAACATTTTCAGGCTGTTAAATTCAGATCCTACTCTAAGAGAGGGACCTGAACGCAACACTTCGAGGTCTCAAGTGGACTTGTGCAGCTAATGATGTGTTCCAAAAACAAGAACACACTTTCTGTGCTGAGCATGTTCAGGGTCCCATTGGTGAAGGTCCCATACATTAGGAGTATTTAAAGAAAATTTGTTTGAGAGCTCTCCCCTTGTAGGATTTCTGTGTTAGGTAGCTGTATCATTTAAAGACTTTCTACATGCATTACCTGTGGAGGCAATTTAGCTGCCAAGAAAGTTTAAGTATTTCTGGATACTGGATGGCTTCTGAATGCATCCCAAATGGAAATGGAAAATCTTAGCTCCCTGGCCATGAGTGCACACCACGTAGGAATGCAATCTGAAAAGGGAAAGGCTGCTATTGTTCCTTTTCAGGAAGTCCACATCCATTACTAACCACTGCTGATTTTCTTCCCTTGCAATCAAGCAAATGAGTGGTCACCATTTCAGTGATGTCCATTCATTTTAGTGATTGAATCATAAGTGGCTGAGCTTCCTTCTGTTCAAGTAAGAAAAAGACAGAATTCTGAGATATAAACCTCTCTTCCTGCTCCTCCCCAACAAAATTCTTATTATAAGTTGCTCAGTGCTTCAGAAAAGGAAACAGTTTCTTCATTATTATTTATTTTCAGTTTAATGTGAATTCATGGAAAAAATTGGGAAGACTCACTAACCTGTGCATTGTATCTGCCTGTTTTGGGATGAATTACTAAGCCATTTGCTCTGGAAGTGCAGGAAAACCTCATTGCTCACTGGATAATGTTTGTACCTTAATTCAACCTGGGAGCAGCTTCTGAATCTGGTAGGAACTCTAATGACTATTTTTGAACCTTGTTTGAAAGATTGCTTTGTTTCTCTTATCTTCATTGTTCCCTTCTCAAATAGGAGTTATCAGGTTTGGAACATTTTTTTCCGCTGTCAGAGAAACAAAGTTATTGGTGAAGAAAAAAAATCTTCACGAAAGTTTCAGTGGAAAAATAATTTTCAAAACCTCTTGATATCTCCCATCCCAAGACTTTTCACCTACACTTCTCCACTGTACTGAAAAAGTACTCTACAATTATATTACTCAGATTTTGGTTCCATGAGCAATCACAGTCCTTTCTCTTTTATGATTTACTGCCAGTGTCTGCTTGTTGGTTTTTTTTTTCTAAGGTGGTTTAGGAGACTTTTGTAGTGATAATTACTCACTGTCATGTTAAGCTTTCATCCAATCACATTTGTAATGTTTTAAGCTCGGTTCATCTTCCCAGTTATTACACTACATTGATCTGTGCAAGCCAAGTATATTGCTTTAGCATTTCTGTCTCTCAATTCCCTGTAGAAAAGCCTTGCATTTTAAAACCATTTCCTGTGGCCTCGGGAAAGTAATGGATTTATAATAGTCTGAGTATAAATGCACACAATCATTTAATAAGTGCATAAGCACAACTCACACAGCCTTTGAGTGCTGAAGGCACATCCTGGCATGTAGCTACCTGCAACACGTAGAAGAAGGTGACAGTGGCAGCCACAGACAGCTCTTGCAGTAGACACCTTTTCTCTGACCATGAATTGTCAGATGGATACTGATCTGTTCCGGAGCTCTTTGCTACTTGAAACTGTTCCCATCTCCATTTTAAAAGCAAAACAACCTTTATCCACAGAACTCCACAGTGACCATACAGACAATCTCAAGAGCCTCTGAACTGGGCTGCTGAACTGGGGTAGTGGTGTTTGGTCCCTTTCTTCTGACATGTTTCCTCTCCACTCTGCTGCTTTTCCCTTTTTCCCTGCTACCTGCATTGTTTGCATCCCTCCCAAGCACCTCTTTGTACCTAATGGAGGCACCTAGATCAGAAAGCAAGTCAGCTAAGGGCATTACAGGGCACTTCAAGTTCATGCTCTGGTCATACCCTGCTCACATTGTTGACTATAAAAGGCAGCTTAGGGCAATTAGGCTTCAGAGGAGGCCACGAGAATGATCAGGGGGCTGGAATACCTCTGCTATGAGGACAGGCTGAGGGAGCTGGGATTGTTCAGCCTGGAGAAGAGAAGACTTCGGGGGGACCTACTAGTGACTTTCCAGTACCTAAAGGGAACTTCCAAGAAGGCTGCAGAGGGCCTGTTTTCAAAGGCCTGGAGTGAAAGGACAAGGGGCAATGGTTTTAAATTGGAGAGGAGTAGATTTAAACTGGACATTAGAAAGAAGTTCCTCACCACAAGGGTGGTGGAACACTGGAACAGGTTGCCCAGGGAGGTGGTTGAGTTCCCATCCCTGGAGGCATTCAAGGCGAGGCTTGCCAGGGCTCTGGGCAACCTGATCTAGTTGGGGATGTCCCTGCCCACTGCAGGGGGGCTGGACTAGATGAGCTCCAGAGGTCCCTTCCAACCCTAACCATTCTATGATTCTATGATTCTACTGCTTGAATGAAAGGTGAAGTGATCTGGAAAGGCTCTAATTGGATTCTAATCTGGAAAGGCTGCGTCAATAACTTCTCAAAATTAGTTGGCATATACTTAGTGATTTTGGAGCAACGGTACAACTAAAATCTGTGTCAGTGCTCAGCACCTTACTGAGCTCCTGTCTACAAGAGGGTCACTGTCATGCATGTGTGTCAGCACTAGAGACCATTTGTCAATAGTCACAAAAGGAGTCTGCTGGAAACTGGAGGCAGATCTAGGCTGTACAAACAAGACAAACTCCCTGTTTTGCACTGGCTAAGAGACAGATTTGAAAGTGCTTCAGGTGTAAAATCAAGAAGAAATCTCCTAAAGTGGATGGGTGGACAACTGTCAAAAAGTTCCATGGACAAATCTATAAACTTGAATTTTAAGTAAAAAATTCTGTTCTCTCTGTGCTGTGTTTTCTAGCTCTGTCTGCTTGCCTCAACCCATTTTTTAACTTTTCCAAGTAGAATATGCAAATCTCTAAATGAAATGTTTTTCATTTAAATTTCCTTGGAGCAAAGGAATCGTGAGACTCTTTCTTGACAAGAAATCTGGCTCCTTCAGTGGTATCAATTCCTCTGCACGTCTTGGTTTGAGATCCAACTGAAATATGTTAAGTGGAATGGTACTAAACTTCAAGGATTAGCCCTCAGTTGGCTCCAAAGTATTATGTTCCTTGGTTAATTCATTCATAACATCAGTATGTCTGAAACAAGAACAGAGAGAAGCATAATTACTTGTGGCAATATTTGGTTGAAGTGAGGATAATTTGTGCTATATAGATTTTTTTTTTTCCTTTTGCAGTAGAACTTACAATGTGGTAGAAGGAAGAAAGAAGGAAAAAATTGAAAGAGAGAAGAAAGGCTTTTTTGATATAAGCTGATTGAAATATTTTCCACAGAAAAATAGTAAAAAATGCTTTTAAGTAGTTTTTGAAAGAGCAGAACCTGTAGCAGATATCCTATCTCTAAAAAACTGACCAGATCTTTTGTCATAGGTTGTGTTTTTTTTCCTGTTTCCTACTGAATCAGAAATTTCCTCTAATTTATTTAGCCATCCAGTCTTCAACTCCAACAAGGTTTATATTAAAAATTAGGAAAGGAAGTGCAGCTCTGCTACCTCAGGATTTGACAGAAATCTTGGTTTTAAAGCAATCACACTCAGCAGAAAGCTTTAGATTTTTTCTTTTCCTAGTTTCATCATTAAAAGCTTGAGAATTCTCCCACTGTACACTGATTTTTACCCAGATGTGACACTTCCTTTTCCAACCATGCACTGACACTGAAGCACTCCATCGAAGCAGTGACACAAGGATGTATGTGTTCCTGAGGAGGTGACAACAGCAGAGGTAAGAATGAAGGGCAAGGCATAAGTCCAAGGGGAAATTTAGTGATTACAAGGAAAAACCCATCCTGCTTGCATTCTTGGGTCTACCAAGTGTCCCAGAAAAGGAGAAAAATAGGGAGATCTGCTTTAGGGCTTAGGATTCCATGGAATGAAATGGGGCTGCAGAGCATGGCCAGGTGCCATAATGTGTTTCAGTAGTGCCTTTGTCAAGTGTTCTTCCACAATTAAATAAAGATCAATCTCTGCTCTAGTGCTTCTCTGGACTGATGTTGGACCAAATATTAGCACTGGTCTGACAGGCCTATCAATCAGCAACCCATGTGCTGTCTTATTTTTCAGCTTTCTGTGCTTATTTCATGATTTACTCTGTCAAACTTTCCCCAACAAACCAACCAAAGCAAACAAAAGCCCTCAAACAAACAAAAAAAATCCCCCCCAAACTAATAAAAAAACTCCCTAAGGGAAGTTGACTGGTTCCATATATAGAAATACCTGCTAGTCTGCATGTGCTAAGGAATGTATGGCTAGGCTTCGTGAACGAAGCTCCAGGGAGGGCTCCANAAGGAATATGCTGCTAGTGAAGCACTTGCAAGTGTACCCTCCTTGCTGATAGCCACCTCTGGGTCTCTGCCAAGGTGGCTGGAGCTTGTCCCTCATTAGCAGCATGGTTGTGGGGGCAGCCGAATTTGGGTTGCAGCCTGGGTGATCATGGGAAAGCTTTGCTTTGATGAGAGGTGGCTGGGGAGCCCTGAGGCCTCTGCCTAGTGTCTGGAAGGAGCTCTAGCACTAGGTGAATACTACAGAATGTCTCTCAGCACCCAATCATTTCATCTCGCTCTGCATCAGTTAGTAGCTGGAAGGAGAAGATGGAGGTTTTGCCATGGCAGCCAAAGCAGAGTGGGACTGTGAGCAGCCAGAAAGCAGGGGTGTTATCTGTGCAAGTGCTCTGCTTCCTTGTTCCTTAGCACTTATTTACAGCTCCCTGGTATCCAATAATTATTGTCCTGGCACGCTTCCAAGAGCACTTTGCTGTGTGTGAAATTCAGCTAGACACATTCTGGATGGCACAGTCTCCTGGCTGGATGAATAGCTCTCACTGAATCAGGTCTCTGGCAGAAATTCTGAACTCTGAATTCTTGTTGCTAACAAATGCTCTGTAACTTTGGCTTGAGATTTGCCGTTCCACTGAACTTTTCTTCAGGGCAGCTCATTTGCAAGAACATGGAAGAAAATAAATTCAAAAAGAAAGAGCAGCATATTCACCCAGGTCCTGATTTCAAAAAGGTCTTAAGCACTGGCTTAGCATTTCAGGAGGATTGAAATGTGTCTTCAATGTTGTCTTGTGTAAGAAGCATCTTATTTCAAAAAATTGTTCCTGAAATCTTAACAGCAACAGTTCTACAGCTTGTAATGCTCTTCCTAATTGCAAGGAAAAGAAAAGGAAGTAAGGGAGAGGGAGCAGTGGGACATGGAATTTTACAGTGAAATATAAATAAATTATATCATCCTGTACAATTAAAAATGTTATTGCTAAATAATAAATAAATACTAAATAATATATTCATTTTTTTAAAAAAGGTTAACAGCTGATTCCTGTAGGGAAGCCATGAATTAAACATCATGCAAAACAATTAAACTCTGGGAAACAGGATTTCTGATGTAGTGGTCAACAATTAAAAATGGATGTGTTACTTTGCTCCAGGGAAAAGCAGTAAGATGTCATGTGTTCATGCTATGGGGAAAAGGCATACTGTGTGATTCCAGCTGGAAAGATCTGCAAAATCTAAAGCAAATAGAGAATGAATGGCAGAGTGTTAATTCGAGATGCTGCTACACAAAAGATGGAGGTTGCAGTCCTTATTTCCAAAGGAGAGACACCACTGAGAGACACTCACTCCCTCCAGCAGAAACCTTCTAAATTCTCCACCTGCACTTACTTGCAAATACAATTCTTAACAGCATGGGCATCTTCACAAGCAAATTCTGATTCAGGTCCACCAACTGTGACAGCTTTGTCTGGAAATCAATTGCTGGGAGTGTAACCAAACTGCAGCCTCCCTTCCCAGACAAAGTCTATCGCTAGAAGACTATAGCAAGAGGGAGGTTTAGCTAAACGCATGTAACAGTTGATATTTTTCCTTGCAGCTGTCTCTGAGCAAAGTGTATTAAACACAGCACTGAAAGCTGCTCTAAGGTGGCCTTACAGCTTCTGAAATTCATTTCCATGCATCTATCTCCTTTCCTTTTTTTCTCTGTGCTATACCTCCCTTAGGAAGATGTGCTGGGGCACCACCACACACAGTAAACAAAAAAACATCCTGTTGTTTAAGCCAAACTCAAATAAATCTCTTCTGATGTGATCACTAATCCTTTCATAACTTCTTTTCTGCTGGAAGTACCCTGGAGAGATGTTCTGTTCATGAGTTCACTCAAATGCCATCAACTCACCTGAATGTGTTGTCCTTTGCCTGCACCCGAGCTGTGTGAAGAGACAGCATCTGTTAGTGGTAGCTTCCTCATGCCTGTTGCTTGGGAATTTTCTGAATTGTTTACCATGGCCAATGTGTGTTTGAACAGATGGTAAATATCTCCATTCCTGCCAACAAGAGTCAAGAGATGCCACTAAAATCCATTTAGAACTAGGAAAAAAAAATAGTAATTAAAAAAACCACCTAGTTGAGAATTTACTCAGGTCTGTTGCAGGTGAAATCTGCCAGCTAATGAGTAGTTTCAAAGTGCTTGTACTGAACAGTTCATTAGAAAACTTACCTCTGCCTCAGGTGCCGACAGGAAGAACCCCAAATGGGCACTTTTCTTCACTGATAAGCAGGTTCTAGTTATATCCTGAAAGGAATTGGATGTGTTGGAGGTGCAAGTTGAAAAAGAATGCTACATTTTCTGTGTTTGATATCAGCAATGCACTCTGTTGTGGAATTTATTTTAGACTTGGCAGAGTTTTCCAGAGAGAAGCAATCAAGATATAAACCTCACAATGCTTTGGTTCACACAGCCATTTCTTTCAGCTCAGGCAGTCTCATTTCTTTTCCCTCTTTACTTTGTAGGGCTTCATGGTTATCAAACACAAACCAGTGACTGAAAAATGGGTCATTGCTTTGCAACTCATCCACTGGCAATGCCAAGAAACTTTTCCAAGATCTTTCACTTAGCCATTGCTTGTGGCTTGGTTACAGTGAGTCACAGAGTTGTGCAGAGCTGGCACCCTCAACATATTAAACTTTCATAGGAGGCAGTATGAATGTTATATTCAAACACATTTGCTCTCTATAGGATAATCCGAAACACTTTAGCTCTCCTTTCCCTTCAGTCCTCTCTGCTGCATTTTTTCCACTTAGCTGGTTGTAAAATGGCTGTGGGGAACATGCCTCCTCCTCTTCTGTCATGTTCTACTGCTCATCTTTTATTTCTGAAGACAGCAATACAGGGTTGGCATATGCAGCTTTACATCAGTGACCAACTCTTGCCTATGGCATTGTGGCACCACACACATCTATGACTTCACTTCTTGAACTACTTTCTGACTTAATGTCCCATATATGAATGACATGATGTCACCTGAAGCCATCTACTAGCCCTAATTAGGAAGAAACTGCTCCCCTCTCTGTCCATTTTTCCATGGTCAAGCCAGAATTCTGAAGATGGTTTTAAAGACTGAAGCTGGAAAGTGATTGCTTTTGCTTTGGGATGAACATGGGGTACCATGTTCCCTTAGGCAAACAAGGGTGAAAAACTAATAAAACATCCAAGACTGAAAGTTCTCTAAGAGCTAGAGCTGAACCCATCTCAGTTAGGGAAAAGATAAAATAACACTTAAATGAAATTATTCAGCTAATTCCTCCTCCCCTTTTTTTTTTGTTAGTCAAGGGAACCTTGCTTTCCCAGTTGGAGTCTGAATCCCTTTTTCATCAGGATATTGATTGCTGATATAGATATATAGTTTGCATCTACAGATTTATGCTATGTGAGGCTGAGGAATCTATTTATAAAGGCCTGGTGAAAAAAAAACAACAAAAACTGTGAAAGGAGCTTTCCCCTTAATATGAAGATCTGAGTCCCTCAAATGTTGTTGAAGATTTGAACCATGAGTTTAAGCTACAGGGTATGAGTCTGGTAGGGACAAACTGAAACCAAAGAGCCCTGCAGTCCTTCTCTCTCCATTATAGAGCTGATAGAGTTCACTACATCCTGGCAATGATGAAAACAGCACTAGATATCCCATATTTTGTGTCAGTGAATAATTTGCCATGAGGTAGCTACCATACGGAAATAGCTTTTGTATGTTCTTATCCTTGGTTAAACAGAAAAGCTTTCCATCGGCCCAAATCTTCTATGGAGACTCTGATGTGATCTCAATTTCTATTCCAGTGTTCAATATTCCACTTCCCAGCACAGGCCATATTTCTTAACACATTATATTGAATAAAAGATACTCATCACTCTAGCGGAAGAATGATTGAGTGGATTTTGAGCATGGACTAGTAGTTTTTCATTCCAAATTTTAGGACTAGATTTACTGTTTTCACAAGGAGTAGGCGTAACATTTTTGTCCAGTCATTCAATATCCTGTTTTCTCCTGAATGAATCTAGCATCTTACTTACTCATCCTGTGACTAAGTATGAAAGCTTGGCCAAATTTTCCATCCATTGTCCAATTCTTAGCTCATCCTGCTTTATTGTAGAGTATTATAGGTACACCTGCTACTACACCAAGCAGAATTTAGGTCTGGAACAGGCACTGGGGTCATTAGTAGTTTCAATTCAGGCCTAAGTGGGAGAGTGAAAAGGAGCTTCTCATGAGGCCAGAGCTTGGGCCAACAGTATTCTGTAGTCAAGTGGAGCTGCCTGGAAGTGAGTTTGAACAGCCCACTCTCAAAGCTGTGGTTTGACAAGCTGAACCAGACCAATCCACCTCCAGAACAATCTCCTTTCCAGATTTCTTTCAAAACAGGAAGTGATTCTGTAATTAAAATGCAATCAGAAAACTGTTATCATGGTCTCTTGGGAATTTACAATGGGATTGCATGCTCTGAATGAGCTTGTACAGCACAGAGGGGTACAATGCAGTTCAGATGGGGTAAGGAGGTGTGTGTCCGTGTATATTTGTGTGTGTGGAGCCCAAAGACATCAATAAACCTGACAAAAATTCCAAAGATGAGTAACAGAAACAGGTAGCACTTGGTGGGAAGTGAAGTGTGTGTGTGGTCTTCATGTTTATTTCCCTTAACACAGGCATTTGGAATTGTATCAAAGTGACTTCAGCAAACAGCACTTCTCTCAGCAACTGTGCATGGTGTCCTTCACCAGATAAGCTGTGCTTTTCCCTCTGGCTCTTTTGAACACTTTCCAGTGCTCTCTTCAAAGCCTTTTCCAAGTACAGCCAGAGTGCCCTTCCCTACAGAGCAGGAAAGAGATGGAATGAAAAGAAATCTCAACTCTTCTGTGCAGCTAGCCATAGTCTCAGAGATGCACACAGGTGCACTATTAACCTTCCAGGGGAAACAAACAAAACTCCACAGCCTTTTCAATGCTTTTATCCTATCCTAAACACTAGTGCTCAAAGTCACAGAATTTCTAATCCTGACATATACTAATGAGGCCAAAACATTTCTCCTGGCCAATCTAGTTCTCACATGAAGTGGTCCAGAAATATTTCAGGTTTTATTGTGCAGTACTCAAATCAAACAGCTCAAAACATACAGAGCTTTTGTGTAAATAAAAACTAATCATTTAATAGTCCTATATTGTATTTGCAGAAATGTCCCTTAATTAAATTCCTATAGTTTTGGTAATGGGAAACCCATATGCATTCTAGATTAACAAGATATACACATAGGTGTCATGGAGAACAGTGGTATCCTCAGTGCTGAGGTAGCAAAATTGGATAAGCTTTATTTGTCCCTTGGTAAACCTCAAGCAGTTTTCAGGTTACACAAACAGGATCTCAAACTCTTGGATGGCTAAAGTCAAAGGAATAAACTCTACTGTTAAAATATGATTCACACTTGCACTGTTACAGCTGGAAAATAGTTATGCCATGTGGTAGTAAGTGTTTAAAGCTGGAGAAATGGAGTAAGTGGATTTGCTGGCACAGCTGCTGAAAGCCAGGAGTTAGGCAGAACAACTCTTCACCATCCATCTACATAAACACACCACAACTGCTATATCTCCCTCTCCTCATTTATCCTCATAAACACTGAAGGCATCTCAGATGTTTAGTTTGCATAGTGGTTTGTGAACTTTTCAACTCACCAATTAATGCCAGTAACACTAGTAGAATAAGCCTAATTCTCTCTGGATAAGTATCTGATGCCCAAGTCTGTAAGACTACGCTTTCAAAGTCAAAATGTCCATAGGCTGATTTTAGCTCTAAATGTCATAATTGCACAGCTCCACACAAAGTTCAAACCATTTGATAAGCATGGCTGACTTCATTATCTTCAGTTACCTCCCCTATTGCTAGGACACCTTCACAATCAAAAGACAGGAATCTCTTACTTGCAGCTCTTTTCTTCCAAGTAGTTTAAAAAGGACCATAGGTGGATCACTCCTGAAGTCAGCTGTCTAGATGTCTTTATGCTTTCTTTTCTCATGCCTGGAAAATATCTATTTACTTCACTTAGATAAGCAAGTTCATACATAGGTTAATATGAATATTTTGCTGGATATGAAAGTTATATGAACCTATTTGCCCTTTTCTCAGTCTCCAGTATGTATGAGAGACAGTAGGAGCGTTGCAAATAAACACAAGATTAATAGAAGTGCTTAAAAAGAGGGATTGAATGAGAAATAATTATTTTCCTTCACATCCAACAGTTCTGTGAGGGCTTCTTAGCCCATGTACAGAGAATATTTTCCTGACAGAGACTGCACCTGCATCTAAATCCAACTGCTTCTCTGCATGACTGTGTATAATGGATTTTTAGCAGCTTTATAACAATTTCCTTACGCATTACTAGCCTGTGACCCAGGCTCGTTTGCAACCCTATCCTGCCTGCTTTTCTTTTGGTTTAAGCCTGCAACATCCTTCTGTAACAGCCCTGATTCATGCTAGATTAAAGGAAAGCTGGCTCAGTAACAGCCTCCTGGGAATGCTGTGACCACAAGGTGCCCAAAAGCACATAGCTAACAGCAGCCCTACAGACCCATGCACAGCTGTTGGTATGGACAAGTCCCATCCTAGGGAGTAAAAAGCATTAGAAATAATCTTCCAAATGCCTCAAGGGCAACACCTCCCCTAACAGCTGTACTTCCCCTAATCTGGATTTTGCTTCTGCTCATACTGGGTTTCCTAAAGTCTGCCTGGGAAACCATGGATTATGTTGCAAATAACTGGACCAACTAATCAGAAGAACATTACTGAGAAGAGTTCATGGAAGCTATTGTTTACTGGAAAGCAATTAAAGTAAGATGCAAACAAAAACATATTTACAAATAGAAACCTATAGTAGAAAAATCAATTTTATACTTAAAAATCCATATATTGCTAAGCTGGCACTTCATTTGTTGTGATGTCAACTTCTTGTCTGAGTGATGTTGATACAGAAGAACCTACTGAGGTAATGAAACATCACCCTACCTATGTGCTCCTTTCCCTTGAAGATGCATATATTCTCAGAGCTCTGATTAAGTCAACTTATAAGAAATACTTCTGATAAAATAGCTTTTTGTGAATGCTCTGCAGCACTGTTTCTGACAAGGGCATAAATAGGTAAAGCAAAGAAAGATAGAGTAGGAAACACTGGTCATAATGTCAGCCATCTCTCCTCCTCCTTTTGTACTCCCTACAGATTTTAAAGGGCAAAAAGACATGGAACAATGTCCATGTCCTAAGAAGAATACATAAGGAGTGTTAAAAAAAAAAAAAAAAAGAAAAAAGGGAAGTTTTGTTGGCAATGAACTTGAGCAATTTTCTTCCTTTTGCTTCAGAAAGCACTGAGCTGTCTGGGTTACGTGGGACTGAGTACTTTATGGTTAACATTTGCTGTGATTGGTTGAGCCACTGTATAAAACCAAAATGAAAGTTCATCTCTAAGATATATATTTTTAGCAACTGACCCATATGGTACAAACTGTACCAAAATGTACTTTTATGGCAAGAGGCTTTAAAGAAAATGTAAGGGGTTTTTTGTTAAGGAAAAAAAAATCACTTTAAATGATAGGCAATGTTCTCCAAGTGCTGGACAACATCTCTCTTCTCACTTCCTGGGTGGAGGAAACCTTTAGTTCAGAGAAATGCCTTTTCCTTCTGTCTTGTCCCTGTACATATTTACTCTACACTGTAACATTTATTCCCATTTTTCTGTTCTTCATCGAGGAAATCTTCCGGCATGTCAAACAAACATATTTTAAAGAGAGATTTCTTTAATGGGAAAAAAATCTTCAGTTATGTGGCCTTGACCATAATGGTTTCTCTTTCCACAAATCTTAAACTGGAATAAAACTATTGAACAATGGATTTCTGTATCTTTACCACAGCAAAGACAATGAGGCTCTGAACAGATTTGTGGTTGTACCTTAATCATAAAAAAAAACCCCAAACAATGACAATAAAAACTGAGGAAGATGTACTCCTCATTTGCTGGTACTACCTGGGCAAAAGCCAGGAGAACAATGCTGCTAACCCCAGAGAGCTGATGTGACAAGAAGCCACAGGAACAGTTTGTATGCAGGAGATGACATTAACCTCCCAGGAGTTGGATAGTGGGGTGACACTCACCCATGCATGCCTCAGGGTCCCATACCTAATGGCAACCTCCACAGACCATGGTGCCTACCTTCCTTCAGCAGGGAGAGACTTGGGGTGTCTGGTAGCCTTGTTCCAGCACAGAAACATGAAGTCTGAAGGCACCTTGAAAATGTCACCTGATCATGAGTAAGGGAGGACAGACCCAAGCTAACTCACCCTGAATGATGTCTATCCAACTCTTCCTAGAGAAACTTCCCTTCAAACCACAACAACAACAGGAGAAACTGATCAGTGCTTTGGTCCTCACAGCAGCTCCACATCACACCTCTCTGTTGGGGAAGCTGTGCTAAAACTGTTCAGAAGCTGAGTGCTCATAAGAGACATGTTTTACTTGCCCTTTGCCCAGCGTTTATACCTCAGTTTCCCAGCAGGTGTAGTATACTCAGGATGGCATCAGTCCTCTGCTTTGATTTCCCACCAAGCTATCAGCCCCAAATTGCAGCTGTGCTACCTGTCTGGACTGAAATCAATCCAAATCTTCTGTGCGTCAGTGTGGGGGCAGAATTTCCTCTGCTCAGCAGGCTGCAAATGCACTCCTCAGTCATTCAAAGCTCTGCCTACAGCCAGCTCTAATTTTGCTCCATTTTGTTTATGCTGGAGTGGCCAGGCTGGTATTTTTTTCCCCTCCTCTCCACTTAATCTGCCTTTGTCTTTCTAATAACATCTTCTAATAATATTTTCCATCTGATTTATTTATAGTTACTGCCCTTTTGTTCAGGTATTACCACTGAAAGAGATCTAAAATTGAGACCAATTACTGTGGAGGTGCCAAGGGTAAGTCACTTATTAGTAGGTTAAGTTTTAGATTTGAAATACTATTGAGATAGATGAGTTTTCTGTGTTGTTCCTGTGCCTAGTCACACAGCAGTCTGGAAGGGAATGCAATGAGGGGGAGTAGCGTGGGTGTGTGCTAGGATTTCTTCCTGAAAGCTTACAATCTCAAAGGAAAAGTGACTGATAGATTAACTTGATTTGCCTGGCAGGTAGTACTTAGCATAGGGAAGTTGCATTGGACATGCTCAGTCCTTTCATGCTTCAATTAAATGAAACAAATGGTCAACAAAAAGCGCAGGGAGAAATCCATTCCCAAGCTGCTTTAACATGCTACCTCAGTTTGCAAACACTGCTGGCTTATTTGTCCTTTTGTTGTTGTTGATTTTTTTGAAACAACAAATCTCTTCCTGAGCTGTTAGAGCAATGTGACAGAACAGAGAGGCATCCTGCATCTTGGCAAGCAGTGTCACTGGCAAAGCTCAGTGAAGGAGGTGATTCTGCACCACACCCCAGCAAGCCAAGTGATGGGAGGTGTGGATGCTCTGCGTGTCTCAGGGCCAGGCTACCAATGCTGGATATGACAGCAAGGAAGACCAGTATCCTATGGATGGTTGAAGGGCATTCCTATGCCTAGAGCTTTACTAACTAAGGTAGGAGTGGGAACTTCACTTTGATCTCACATCCTCAGAGAAGCTGGTTTTTAACCTTCTCCTGCCATTGCCATCCATTTACATCCTTAGTGCTGTAAAAGAGGGGAGCATAGGCCAGCAATTTCTCCTTTTGTTCTAACACAAACTCTAGTGAAACTAAACATTTGTTTAACCTGTTTTTGAGAACCTCTAGAGATCCATCTTCAACATGTACTCCAAGCTTTCAATCTACCTTTGTCCTTCCCTTTGGAATGTTTTCAGTTTTATTTTTCCTCTCCAACATCTACCTCCTATTACTTGACATTATTGAATGTTATTACCTAGGAGGTCAGCACCTGATCCTTATGTAGGAAGCAAAATCAGTAGCAAGGCTGCATGAGAGAAGTAATTTTCCTTTATCTCTTGCGTTTCAGCAGGAAATATTTGGCATGAAATGAAGACTTATTTTTTTTTGTTTTTGCACACCAAATGTATGCTGTGCAGGCTATGAGAAAAAAATAAGCTTACATATTCTTAATTATTGCATAGGAGCTTCATGTATGCCAGGGTCAGTCAGAATGAATGAGAAAACATCTTTCTACAGAGTTTTGGCACTGAGAGCAGCAAAAAGAGCCCAGAATTCCTATGTGGGGTATCTTAGATTTTTGTTACCACAAGTGTTTAATTCTTTCTTGAAAATCAGTAATCAAAACAGCCCTTGCAGCAAGTTCTACCAAAAGCATTCTGTGTATGTAAAGCATATAAGAATTTAAAATAATAATTCTATGGATCCTTTGTGGACAGTAAAGAGAAAACCATTTGGGTGAAAAGCACAGGAATATGAACCCAGCAATTTGGCAACACAAGGGATCTCCTAGCACATGGGAAATATAGTGATAAGAAGGATTTAACATGAAAGGAAAGAAAAAAAAAGAAAGAAAAGAAAAAATAGACTCCAAAACTAGGAATATGTTGGGCTGCCAAACCTCTAGTGAGAAGCAGTAAATGAATTCCAGCTTTACTGAAGAGTTTGGACTGAGTTAGGAAGGAGCTCACCAAGTAATTCCAGTGAGATGTTGTTGCAAAGAGATGTTGTGAGGCAGGAACTAGACATTGTCAACTCAGCTTCAGAGAGAGTAGAGTTCTGGCACTACTCATCAGAGAAGAGCAGAAGCAGGGAGAGGCTTTGCTATGGGTTCTACTACAACCAGCTGTGAGAAGTAGCAGGAGACACTGCCAGCATACAACTGCGGCTACAAGAAAGGCAGTGATCAGCTCCCACTGATAGATAGTTTATCCAGGGCCCAACTCACAGAATCACAGAACATTCATGGCTGGAAATGACCTCTCAGATCACCGAGTCCAACAACAAAAAAACCCCATCAAAAACAAAAAACAAACAAACAAAAACCCCAAACAAAAACCAACTACACAACCCCTGCCCTCACTAGAGCATGTCCTGGAGCACCACATCTACATGTTTCTCAAACACCTNAAGATGTGTGGCTTTCACTGGAGCTCAGGATCAATTTTTAGGCTGCTGTAGTTCTTCATCCCTCTATTTCAGTGCACTCCCTACTCCAGGAGGCTGTACCTCCAGGGCCCCATTTGGTCCCTGCTCTGAGTTCATCATTGCTAGAAGAGGTCTTCCTGCTCCATCAGTGTAAAGCAGAGATAGTGAAGATGTCTCCTCAGATCCCTCCTCACAATGGTGACAGCCATCACTCACCAACCAGAATTTTGTGTCTTTCCCTTCCCTTCCTTGTTCCCTCTTCAAGTTCCTGCCAGTCATTTCCAGGCAAGCTTTTTGCTTTCATTTACAACAGGAATCCTTCTTTTCTTCATTTCTGTGATTTTCAGTGTGACAAAATGACACTTCTGACAAGCCAGTCTTCCTCTTCCCCCACTGTCCCTCACTCTGTGGATGTTTTCTTGGCCAATTAATCTAACATCATGTACCATTTAGGTTTTGAGAGGCTGGTGTGACTCCTGTGCTGCTGGGAATGGAAGGGTGGGGGTGACAAAGAGGACCATGAGGAGACTCCAAACTGTCTGAATTACTCATCAGGAGGGTGGCAACATGGAAGCCTACAATATCTTCTCTCTCTGTCTCCTTCCTGACAGACATCTCTGACACAAGGCTGTCAACATGCCATGGAGCCATTGTGTGTGTGTATGTGTGATGAGATGAGGGACAAAGTTCTCTTGAAATGCTATCAAGGAGGTATTATAGATGTGTCTATCAGGCTCTGTGAAGATCTCTCCACATAATTAGCAGGTAGGAATAATGCAAAATACTAGCTGGAGAGGGATTGCTCTTCCCCTCTGAATATGCCTCTCTGAAGAGAATAGCCAAGTTTTTGAGATCAAAATAAATAACTTGATTTAAAAAAAAAAAAAAAGAAGCAAGAAAAAACCACGCAAATTTGATGGTTTTTTTCACATCTCCTCCTCCCAGTTATATTTTTCTGTCAATTTGAAAATCTTTGTGCTAGAAATGCTGCTGAATTACATGGAATAATATTCACGACATAGTAGAAATTGCAGTCAAATTTCAAACCCAACTATTCTGCCTGAGTTCTTAAGGAATTTGGTTAGTTTTCTTTGATTTTTTTTTTCCCAGACAGTAGTTAAATTCAGTTTTAGCTTGTTCTGGGAAAAGCATCCACAGTTTGCCCTCAGAACCTGCTGCCCTATAATTTCTTTATTTTTAAACTGTGTTCCTGGATTCCGAATCTTTCAAACTCACAAGGGTTAGAAATGCTCTCCCCTTGCTTTATGTTAAATCTACTGGCTTAACATCATATTACAATTCTATAGACTGATGCCTTAAGATGTTTTATTTGTTATAAGACCAGGAGGGTCACCACTGCAAACAATCAGAAAAATGTCTCTGATTTCTCACAATATCTTTTCCTCTGAAAAAAAGAAACAAATCTGTATAAGAGCAGTGTTGGCTCATCAACTCCCAGGTATTGGGCAGAACAAGGATAGTAGAATTTTAGCAGCACTGTCCTGAGTGCCACAGGTTGCCTAATGATCCCAATCCAATAATTTCATGGAAGTTTCCCTGTAAGCAATACTGTCTTTAACCCACCTGGCAGCTGCCTGCACGCAGCCTTGTCTGTGAAACTCTTGGCACTTGTGCTGCAAAGCTTCCCATTCCTCCTGTTTTCCATTAGTTTACATTGGACTAGTGAGTGAGAAGCCAGAGGGACTCTGTGCTGTTTTGTAGGAAAGAGCTTTAAAATAGCAAATGCTGGCATGTAAGAAGACTTCACAAGCTGTACTCCAGTGACACCAGCCTGTTGCACTGTTTCCAGTTCCTAATACCAAATACTCAGCTGCTGTCTACTGTTTTGATATGACAAAGGATTTTCTACTTGATGTGTGCACCTTGAGAGCAATCTTGTTTCAAATGCAGAGAGAATGCCCTGGCTCCTTGCTCTGGAACCAGCAAGTGATGCTGGCAAGCAGCTGTGTGTCTCTAGCTCTGGAATCAGAAGGATGCTGAACAAGGATGTGTACAACATTTTAATAGGGAGGGGGGAAGGATGATGAAAGAGAAAAGTGACACATTTCTGACAGCTTCCCAAAAGAGGAGAAACAGGAAGTTAATCTTCACTTGTGTAGCTTATAAGAGACTTTGCTTCAGCCCAAGCAGGTTGTTTCATTAAAAGCAAAGAAAACAATTAATAGTGCTGGCCAAAACTTTGCTACAAAATCCAACAGAAGATTTGCCTCTTCTTATTATGTGACATTCAATAAAAAGAACAGAACAAAAAAAGAAAAGGAAGCTCTCCCCTTCTGTATTGTTTTTGGCTTTCTGAAAGGGATTTAAAGCCAATTTTGAAATATGTGTTTATATCTCCATATAAATATAAAAACTAGCTAATTTTTTGAGCACAACATTGGGAATCTGTCAATAGGAATGGATGCCATGGTCTTTGCTCCCAGGCCTTTGAAATCACCGTCTGTGAGACTATAGAAGAGCCTGGGTAGCTCTGACACTTCTTTCATTACCTACTGCAAAAGAAAATAGATGTTGTGTAAACTGGAAGATTGTGGGTGCTATTGGCAGATTTTCACATGGGATAAACATATGTTCAGTTTGCTCAGAGCAAGCAAATTTCCCATTTCACTACAAAAAAAAATTAAAAGCTTATTTTAGCTGATGGAAATTTCACTCTAGAAGACTCTGGCAATTACTTGCAAAACTCAATTCTCTGCCCTTGGATATTCAAAAGGGTGATGTAAAAAACAGCATGAAATTCTGGCTACCTCCTAATATATCAATCTCAAAAATACCTGAAGCATCCAAGCTTTCTGCCTTTTGTGGATTAAGACTCAATGCCAAATTTGAAGATTACTGAAAAATAAGACATGAAAGTTGAAAGGATCAGTGCTCAGTTGGAGAAGAGGTAAAGGGAAGTCTTAGATGTGGATTCCATTTGCTTTTGTGCTAGAAGATAAAAGTTCACAAATCTCAGGAGAACAACATCAAAAACCCTCCCCCCACACACACCTTCTATTGTTTCAAAGGTATCTTGATGTTTAACCTTCAAACTGCATTACAATAACTCTTCTCCCATACCATCATTTTGGTTCCTGCACTTTGAGCCAACCCAAAAATGTATGAGCAAAAGGGAGAAAATAAACAGTGTAGGAAAATCTATTCAGTAAGGTGGCTCAAATCTCCAAATTATTGGAGTCTACAAACTCAGACAGACAAAATGATCCAACAATTTCAGCACCTGAAAAAAACCCTGATCCTCCAGCCCTGAGACAAGCCTGGATCCATAAAACTCTTGCTCCAATTTTTAACAATCACTCCATAGTATTTTTTGTCCTAAGCTTGACTGATAAATTCACATGTGCATAAAGCAAAAGCCATTTCAACATGGAATGCTGCAAAACCAGAACTTTTCTATCCATATGGCAGCATTCAAAGTTTTTTTTAATGTCTGTGCAATTGGAAGCTGTGGAAAAGGAGACCTGGTCATAAGGAAGGTGAACATAAGGGTAAACTAGGGGATTTGATGTTATACCTAAAACAAGATTTCATTTCAGAGACTGACAGCATGAGATTCTTATGCCAAAGTTTTTCCTCTCCATAAGATTTTAATGTGGTTTCTCACCACAGGAGTTTTCTGATACACAGCAGAAATGGTGTGACTGCCAGATTCAGCATGATACAAACCCAGCAGTGAATCCAACATCAACACATCCTTGCATTCCTTCTCCCTGGCTTGACACGTGGTCACACAGAAGGACATCAGGGGGCTGGAACACCTCTCCTATGAGGACAGGCTGAAGGAGCTGGGATTGTTCAGCCTGGAGAAGAGAAGACTTCGGGGGGACCTAATAGTGACTTTCCAGTACTTAAAGGGAACTTATAAGAAGGCTGCAGAGGGCCTGTTTGCAAAGGCCTGCAGTGAAAGGACAAGGGGCAATGGTTTTAAACTGGAGAGGAGTAGATTTAAACTGGACATTAGGAAGAAGTTCCTCACCACAAGGGTGGTGGAACACTGGAACAGGTTGCCCAGGGAGGTGGTTGAGTTCCCATCCCTGGAGGCATTCAAGGCGAGGCTTGCCAGGGCTCTGGGCAAGCTGATCTAGTTGGGGATGTCCCTGCCCACTGCAGGGGGGTTGGACTAGATGACCTCCAGAGGTCCCTTCCAACCCTAACCATTCTATGATTCTATGATTCTATGACATCTTGCTTTGGCCTCTAGTGCTTTTGCTGCATTCATTGTTTCTTGGAATCAGTTCCATATTCAGTTTTTCTTTCTCCCTCCATTCTCCCACAACATATCCCCTCTGTGCAACTCTGAGTTTTGGCTACATTCCTGACTCCTCTAGTTTTCCCCTCTTGGAGCATTAACGAATTAGAGGTACCTTTGGCTATTGCTTTGTTGCTGGAAGAGGCATCAGTAATGCCAAGAGCTAAGTTGGGGAAAAATTGAATTGGTTTTAAACCAAATGCACTTCAAATATTTTTGGACAATTGTAGAGACTTGGTAGTGATGTTAAAGCCTCAGGATAGGTAAAAGGCAGAACAGAATAGGAGTGGGATCTGAGTTAATGATGATAAAGCTTATATAAAGAACTGCTTGAGTTGTGAAAACATTGGAAAGACCAAAGGAAATAAGAAGTCTCTTTTAGTTACCATTTTTACAATTTTCTTTTAAGGAACACCTAGTTTTGTCAGCTCCTGACACATGTCACCACAGATCTCCTACCATCTTTTCCCTCCTGGTACATGTTTGTTGGTTAAACATTCCTTTCCTCCCCGCTGATAAAAAGCTGTTCCTGCAGGAGTGGAGCAAGTTTGCAGAGCCAGTGATGAGTGAGAGTGGCATTAAATAAAGGCTATACAAAGAAAACTGTGTGAACATGAGGCCCTGCAGTAGCACTTCCTAAATGATAGATCAAGGAGGAGAAAGACAGATGTGGGAATACACTGCAAAGAAGTAAAACAAGGTTAGGATAGCTGAATCGGGAAATAACCCTAGAGGATAGCTAGGTGAAAGGGAAGAAGGTGGGATACCTTATTTAAAGGACAAATCAGGGAGGATTGGATTCAATATTAAAGCTGAAATAGTTTATGTTAGCCTGGCACAGCAAGAAGTTGGGTCTTGCAATGTGAGTATTGATCTCTTCCTTTCATGCTGCTCAGTGCTGAAATGCCCTGAATACAAATGGGAGGTTTAATGGATTCCAGCTCTTTTGAAGAAAAAATTTAAATGTATGGTCACTTCTGAGCCACCCACATGAGCTACCTTGTGAGACCAATACCTACAGTCAAAAAACCCCCAAACAAACCCAAAACAGAGAAAGAAAATAAGATAAAAGAAAAAAAAAAAGAGAAGATAAATGGAAGAAGAAAAACAGATCTCTATACTTGGCATTTGCTTTTATTCTGGCAGTACCTTGTGCCCAGATCCTGTTTGTACTTGATGGAAAAGAAAATGCCTGATGGATTCTGACATGGAAGAATCATCTAGGCAGGGTCTGAACTCAGAGTTGTAAAAGCCACATGAGAAAGTGGGATTCAAATATGATGCACCACTGCCACACACAGAGAAAGACTCGCAAGACAAAAGGCAGTGACAGCTCCAACAAAGATGTTTGCATAGCAGAGTGCTGGGAATAGCCAGCTAGGGTAAACCTGGGGTGAAAAAGATTGAGCCACTAAACTGACAGCAATTCAGCTTCAAGATGCCCTTCAGATCAAATACATGATTTTGAACATATATTCTGTTATCATTCCCTATGGATACTGCAATATTCCTGAGGCATGCTGTGCATTGGGAGCACCATGGATTCGAACGGAATCAATGATCTCTGTTGCACTGCATTTAGGGATGCTGAAAGGCAACATGGATATCAGTATATTAAAATGAGACAGAAGTTTGTGACAGGTAAAATCCTCAGCCCCAGTCACTGACTACGTCACTAGACAGAAAACCAGATGCTTCTGAGTTGGTCCAAAGACTACTCTTTATTTCAAAATCTTTTTGATTACACCCTTGCTGAATCTAATAGCTTCATCTTTCTCTTACTGTCTCTGGTGATAGAGACTGTGTTACATTGACACACAGTTGGCATCATCATTTTTCTCTGGAAAGACTTAACAAAACCACTCATCCTTTGCTCTCAATTTCCTGCCTATGAAATAGAGCTAATGCTGCTTGTCCTTCCTTTCTCATATCCATTTTTTTTTCAGTTCTTCAGGGTGAAGATTACCTCCTTTTATGTCTTCTGCAGCATTAAAACATAAACTAAAAGCTACTCTTGGCAGAAAATGTGGCTTAAATGAAGAAAACAGTAGTTATCTCTCTTTCGGAAAGGGGAGCAATAGAGATTTTGCTGTTTTGCAATGTTTAAATAAAAAGACTTGAGTAATAAGTATTAGATTTCCAGGTCTTCCAGGTTAGCCCAGAGAATAAATTTTGGATGTGTGTTGTTTTTTCTTTTTGGTAGGATTTCTACTCCTTTGAGAAAGCAAGTGCCTGGACATTGCTTCAGTGCAGACACTAATAATAGCAGAGTGTCTGCACATCCATGCATCATCACATAATGAAGAACTGGCTGCCACAAGACAATTTTGGGGAATTCTATACCTTAAGGCTTTAAAAAAGATTATCAGCTCTTAAGAAGCTCCAGCTTCTAAACTGGCCCATTTCCTTTCTTTTCCTTGAACACAGAATGAAAAAAAAAAACTAAACCATGGAAATACGAGCAAAAGCTTTGTTTGCAGTAAGATCAATCCCACCATAAAATAAACTCATAAAGGAGTGACATGAACCATAAATCTTGATTGCTTTGCAGAAAATAAAGCAAAGCTGACCCACACAAGGCAGTTGTCACAGGGGGTGACATCACTGAGCACACAGGAAATGCAAAATTCTTTGCAGAAACACTGATTTCAGTAACTATTATGATTCTCTGCAGTTCAAAATGTTGGGAAAATTTTTAGCTTTGCTCAAAGTCATGGCAGGGGAAGAAGAGGAGAAATGAAATAGGAAATTGATTATATTTTTTTATAGCAATTAAGAACCAGAGGACCAGGCTAAAAACATCTCTGAGGATTCATATTCCAGCTGTTTCAGCTGAACTGGTATAACTTTTGGCCATAAAGAATCCAGTACAACTCAATAAAATACCATAAAACACCAACAGTTCCTGAATTTTCTTTGTCCATGAATCTACCTGGTTCAACTACAGACCACCAATGGCACTTTTTGACCCACTTTTTGAGTATCTGACCCTAACAGTCAAGAATTACTTCTTTGTTCCTTATCCACATCACCAAATGGAGGTATTCCATACCAGTTTATTTCCTCAGCCTCAACACTTGGGTAACTTGGTTTGGTAAATGTATTGTTTGCATTTTGTTGAGACTCCCAAACTGAGTGGAAAGCTCAACGGTTGAGTACCTGGCCACATTAAATCCTGTAAAACTTTGCTGTCAGCTCTTTAGTGGAAAGCAAAACATCCATGAGTTGGAAGAGGGGATGCCTTCGGAAAGGGATGGAGCACTAGGGCCTTTTGCACTTAAATCCCTAGCATTTGTTCATTATTCTTTCTTACCACAGACTAATTATTTATAGGCACCATGGGGATATTTTTAGTGCATAAGAAGTTCTCTCTCTCTCTTGCTAACTGTTCTGCTATTCACCCTTGATGAACGTCCTCTGAGGTTTATCTTTTTATTTTGCTTGCTGTTGATTTACAAATATAGACTTGCTTCTCTCCCCTCTGAGTAACCTTTGGAGCAAAGCTTTCAGTAAGGAAAGGATAGCCTGAGGTGGCTGAGCATGAAGTCTTGTCTTCTCTGCTTGTCTAGTTGGGAGGCTGCAAACAGGAAAGAACAGAGCAAAGTTCAACTCTATTTTCAAAGCCTAAGTATGGTATTTTTTATCAACATCTCTTCTGAAGTCATGTAGATATCTTCTGAAGTCATACCTACCTTTGGCATGTGACTGCCAGAAGAATACAGAACATTACAATACAGAAGATTACAAGAACACAAGAATGAACAAGGAAAGAGAGAAGGTAATGACAGGAAAGGAGTATAGAATGCAAAAATTTCCATCAAAGGTTTAATTACTGATATACAAGACAAAATACTTTTCTACCTGGAGATACAGAATGGTCACTGAGGTAAGTAGACAACATCAGAGATAAAACTAATAAAGGTAAGTCGTCTGGCCTCAAAATTTGTTATGTATTCTCTTGAAAATTGCTGGTTCTTTTTGGACACCCTGACATGGACAGAACTGCATGGAACTATACATTTCATGTCTTGGAAATTCTGTAAGCACTTTGGAAGAGAAAATCAGAGTGATGCTATGTTAAAATGGATGAACAAAGAATCTAATTGTTGCTTTTGGTAAGAGTAGAAGACATTTGTAAATCTCAAGAATGAGAAGGGGAGATGAATTCACACACATATACACATTACATCAATTCCTGAAAGAAATATCCAGAGATTAGTGAGTGTAAATATGCAATCATGACTCATAGTGACCCCCAGCTATAAATTTCTGGAAGCTGGGAGAAACACTGTACTCTTGCCTTGCTCCTCCACTCTTTTCTGAGCAGGTTCTCTTGCTGCTGGACAATACACTTGACTAGTTGGAGCTTCAGTCTCTCCCAGTTCATATGCTGTGTTATGTTTTTAACTAGTGAACAGAGAACAGAATTCAAAACACAGCTAAACGTGACATGAAAATACTCTAACCAAAAAAACCATCCTTTCTAATACTTACTGAACTGTGAAACACCTTCTCACTTGATTGTGTACCACTGTATATGCCCCTTAGAGATATTTTGGCATAGCTCCCTGAGCTGGAATCTAACACCAATATATCTACACTTTTACATTATACCAATTTCTAAAGAACATGTAGGTAAGCAAAAAACCAATATTAATGTGATTGTTCTGGTTATTTCCCATTACTGTTCACAGAAGAATCCTAATTGCACAGAAGGAAGGAAAAATAAACTCTTTTGTTGCTGGGTATTGGAGCTGAACAAATTATTTACAATGAATAATTTATCTGACTAAATTAGATGTTTTCTGCTTGCTGAAGACTGATGTATCTTCTAATATATGTGTATTTGAATATTTGAATATATGAATATCAGACAACTCCTCTGAGTGTACAGTCCCCATGAGTTGGTGGTGAGCAGCTCTCTGACAGTAACAGGTTTCATGACTAAGCTCTGTATGACTCCAACACAGCTTGGCTGAAGAATAGAAGCCTTCCAATCCACATCCACATCCCCATCCACAGGGGACTTCTTGGGGCCAGCAGGTAGGATACAAGTGAGGAAGTGTCAGGCTGAGTCTTCAAGGCAATTCCAGCTTGCAGATGTATAATTCAAGTCCTGTGAATACCAGCTGTGACAGTCTGGATTACTATTTGCAAAGAATCATATTTTACTGGGAAAGGAGGAGCTATTTTGATCCATCTGTACATTCTGATATATTGCCAAATGAAGAATTGGGGCTGATCAGAAATGTAAAGAAAAGGTCTAGGCTGAGGCTCAATACTGGCATTTATTTGAGACAGTTTAATTAACTGGATGATTAGCTCCAATGATAATGTCCAGAAGTGATCGAAGAACCAAACCCTGAGCTAAGACTCCCATCAGCATGCTAGTCCCTTCCCAGAAGCTGTGGAAAGAGACAGTCTGTCCCTGAAAGCAGCAATAGAGCTATGAAGATCTAGGACAAAGTGCAAGGGTGACAGAGAGCTTGCAGGTCACTTCAGTGCACTGGAACTGTCTCACAGCTCAGGCTTTTCATGCTTACATTGCCTGAGAATATCTCACTGGGGGAGGGAAGGGAGAACGAGCGAGGGCTGTGATGAAGGACAGTGACTCAGGTTGCCATATTTGGGGTGGAGGCAGCAGCAAAGATGTGAGTCACCCATCAAGCCAGTCAGGAAGGGCCAGCTTTCTATCCAGAAGGTTAATTTGAGATTGGCTGATTTCCAAGAGGAAATCAGATGGAGGGATGAAGGAGGCAGTGTTTCTAGAAGAGAGGTGTTTCAGAGCATGCGAGAGGAGAGAGAAGATTAACCATAAAGATAGAGATTGTATTGGAGAGATGAGGGAAATGAGAAGGATGCATAGCCTCTTTCACTCTCCCCCCAGTAACAGGGAATATAAAATACAGTTTACTGTGTTTGTAATTTCTTCTTCCCCAGTGAAACTCTTGAAATCCGGTGCTGATTTAGGTACATACTTTTATGAGTATCCAAGAGAGAAACAGTCATGGAGGAATATTTTTTTTTAGCATTGACCTTAGAGGTACAAAACATACTGCTACCACAAGATCAGAAAAGTGAGGCAGGCAGATTGCCAATGTGTTGCATGCTAAGGTGATCCATGCTGGTGGGCAATGCAGATGCCAAATGCAAGCAACAAACAGCCACTCACCAGCACTCTTCCAGTGCTGTCTCCTTCAGAAATGTGGCCACCAGCCTCACTAGAGCTACTGGCTCTTGCCACAGCACAGAAAGGAGATGCAAAGAGAAAGTTTAGAAGAAACCATGCTTAACGCTCTTTTTGTCTGTTAACTAGACTCTTTGATGAATGCTACACTGGACTGATTTACTCTAAGGTTATTTCAATGATCCTCTCCTTACAGGAAGCACAAAATACAAGACTGTAGCTCTTTCTCCCATTTGAAGACAAAATATGAGGTTCCATCAGCAACACCCCTGCTGTTATGAAGTTGCAACAGGGAAAAGGTGGTGTAGTATAATTATGTTACCATGACCTAGAACTAGAGAGAGGAGCAAACAGAAGGAAATCAGCCACGACCTTGAGGAAGTGATTTATACTGTCTCCAACCACATTTCCTCATCTACAAAACAGCATTTATGAATTTCCACTACTTCAGAAGGATGTGCTGAAGGTGTAGCTAATCTGAAGACAGTGACTTGAAGAGGAGTGTGTTTCCACTCTGTCAAACATTATCATTTGCTATAAACTGCATTTTGCAGAGTTTTAAAATCTCGCTCCCAACGCATTGACTGAAAATCTGATTAAGAATGCAGTGAAGAGTTCAGGGACTTCTGTTCAGAGCATGTTTTCATTGGAACATCAGAACTTTTATAGCTGTCTAAATAATATACATGCTTGACATATATGATGTCATTAAGGATTTACATCTTGAGATAGTAATGGTTTTAGAGGACATGCTTTCTGGGCTCTCCTGTCAATAACATTGCACTGAAAAATTTCCTGGTAACATGTTTATATTTGTTAATACAGATTTTAGAAGATCCTGAAGCACTGGTCAAAGTAATTTCATTGCTTGACATCAAGAGGTTGCCTCCATTTCTTAAATACTCCAAATGGCATACGAGTTGCTTATCAAGACAAAGGACTACAAAAATTCTCCCTGTAGACAGATTAATATTTCCTTTAATCAGGTGCTTTGGGTTTTTATTTATTATCTCAAAACAGGCAGTAGTGGGAATCAGAAGCACTGCAAATTGAGTGTGCCAGTCATCAATGACAAGCAGCCTTCAGCAGCTATGAGTAGTTGATGAGGTCTATGGTATTTCCCCCAGTGCCCTGTGCCTGTAACTGGAGCCTGAGTCTAAGCAACAGAGCAGATAGAAAGGGTTAGGATATTTCAGGGTGTTTAAAACTAATTCTGGATCCCATTCCTAGTTGAAATGCAGCCCAGCAAATGGAAATTCAACAAGAATTGACTGATGACCCCTGCCCAATCGATCACCTATTATCAGTCTCTGACACAAGCAGATCACTTTGCAAGACATTTCCATCTATCTCCATTCAGTTCTTGCCTTTGCTGTCATGCTGCCATGCATAGTAGATACTTTATTTGCATCTCTCCAGACAGAGGTATCAAGGCATGCCAAGTAGCACCCTTTTGCCATGATGATGCTTATTACATCTTCTCCCCCTTGGCTTCCTGACCTCTGTCCTGTTGCAAATGTGTGGCTGAGCCCTCTGAGGCTGATCACATCACACAGAAGCACTCTCTCATCTTGAGTCTCTCGCTTCTTTCAGTGATCCCCTGGAAAGGGTGCCCTCTGGGACAGAGTTTTCAAGGCAGCCCATGTATCTGATCCTCTCCTAGCAGGTTGTTGTAACACCTTGTTGATAGCACTCACGTAGGACCTGAGGCTCTAGGGAGCATCATTCAGGAGATTAATCTTTTGTGACCTTGTTTTTGTTCAATAATAGCTATAAAAACATGACAGGAAGTGGGAGAAAGAGAAAGAATAGCCTGACCTGTGGTCATTTTTCTCTTGTGGAATTTCTTAATTCCACTGTAAGATACATTTTACGTTGAGAGGTGATTTAGTTTCCACTTCAACCTTCCGGTCTCTATAAACACATAGGTAACATAGGGAGCAACTGTTTCTTCTCTCACACACTCCCACCTCTCCCCGCTCCCTCTCACAGTATTTAAAGGGCCTAATATGGTTGTAATGGGGAGAAAAGTCATGGCATATGATATGAAACCTTTCCATGAAAAGTATTTTATCTGATCTTTTCCCTCAGCAGTGATTTGGAAGCTAAATTGAACTGCAATGCATAGCTACAAAACTATTTCTCTTTTCAAAGCTCCTCACTGTGCTCTTTGCTGATGAGCACCCTTGGCCAGTACAGGTCAGGGAGCACCAGGTGAGAAACCAAAGCTGCTGGCAGGGGTCCAGGCTGGCCCCAGGGTGGGAGATCAACAGTTGGGGTCTGAATGTGCCTGGCTTTCATGAATTTCCAGAATCTGAGGTCAATTTCAGTACTCACTGTTACACCTATGTAGAGATGAAGACTTAGAACAGAAGTGTTTGAAAGGCAGGGCTGCTGTGTGCATTTTCGTGGTTACATCTGGATGGTAACTATCTTTTCTGGATATGGTCCATCTGGAGTATATCCTTTGCTATTGCAGTTGCCTCAAACAGAGCATCAGCAGAAAAGCCATAAGGAGAACTTTCTGACAGAGGTTCAAGGCTGTAGGACAAAAAGTATGCACATCCCAGTTCCTATACTGGTGGAAGCTTTCCACACAGCTGGGCTGCAGCTGCCTTGCCTCTTGCTGTTAGAATTGGGCACCTGCTTGTCTGCAGTATGCTATAGCTCACAAGTGAATTAAGGATGGCTCGGTCCGTCTCCAAAAAGGCACTTGGCTGACATTAGACAATCAACAATATGAAGCTTTATCTGTCTCCTCTGCAAACAGTAGAGGCTGCTCCACTTCAGAGAGTCTCTCACCACCAATGCAGAGCCCTGAGCCAAGCTGGTTTGCTCTTCCCTGTCTTGCTGTGAGCACAGAGAGCTCGCCCCAGCTGCAGGCAGGGTGCCAGTCTGACAGCTCCAATCCTCCTGGGAAGTTCAGCTTTTCAGCAGGAGTAGTGCCACAAGCACAGGCAGAGCTTCCCAGCTGTCCTTCTGCTGAACACAACCCCTTGAGCCCTTTGCCCTCACTGAGCTTGTAGGAAGAGGTTTGCTTGCTAATACTCAAATTCAAGCCATCTGCAGGCTGGGTACAGGGGATGGGCTCACCACTCCTTGGTGGGCTTGGCCAGGGCATGAGTGGAATTCTATGGATCAAATCTAGCAGAACATGAACTTGCCACTGAAGCCATTGCTATCTTCTCCTCTTTGAATTGCCTCTTCCTGGTCATGCAAAAAGGAATGAATTCGTGTGACAAGCAGTACAAAATGTAAGTGAATATACTGTAGCAAGCCCTTTCATTCAGTCTGTTGGTGACACTCAAACCAGAAGAAGGACTAAATCTCCTTGTCACAGAGCAGGATAATCTCAGCAGGCCTAACGGAATAAAAATTCATTTCTGCCAGTAAACTGAGAATGACTCAGAATAAACATGGCAAGGAGATCTTAAAATAAAGAAGTGCCATAACTTCTTGCTTGAGGATAAGGAGGAGGGGAAGATTAAATACTTTCATTAAATTAACTCTCATCCCAGTGAGGCTTTTGTTTCATTTCTAAAAGAAGCCCATTTCTTTGTTGTCATTTTTTTTCTTGAGTGGTAAATATAATGCGGAATTCCAAAAGCCTCATTTCTAAAGAAACAAATGTAATCAATTTCACAGAGTACTGAGACAAATCAATATGGAAGGAGTCAGAAAACTAAACAAAAGCAATGGAAGAAAAATATTACCCTATTTATATGGCCATAATACATGGGAGAAATAGATTTTTAAAATTACAAAGCTAATTTCTAAGGCAACAAACAACAGTAGTCAGTAATAAAAAATAACATTAAACTATTTCAGCTGAAAAATACTGCAAGCCTATTTTGATTGTAACAACCCATATGATGGCCATTATTGTCTGCAGTATAGACACATAAGCTGCTTTGGCTTCTTTTTGTTTTTCATTTGTCATTAAAAGAGAATAAGAGAACAGAAGAGTAATCACCCAATTAACCCTCGTGATACTATATGGCATTTAAGCTTAATTTTCAGCTTCAGAGTTGGATTTTATAGCCTGGTGACTCTTCAGAAGAGTAAGGATAACAAGACTGTACTGAAGATACGCAATAACTGGCTTGACTGGAAGATGCAAGATGCACAGAATCAACCTTAAGCTGGCTTCAGCATGTAGAATCATGTCTCAAAATTTGACTACATCATAAGAGAGAAAAAATATTACATCATAAGAGGAAAAAAAAAAATCTCAATAATCTTGTCCTTTTTTTTTTCAAAGACCCCTCCTGTCTCCACTCTGGACACAGTCATCTTTGCCTGGAAGGAACAAGCTGAGCAATACAGCTGACAACACACATGTGCTATTCCCCTGTATTTTAGCAGGGTAGAAGCACTCTCTGTCAGCATAGGAGGAAGTATGTTTTGTTACTTTCTCTTATTAAACCCTAACTCACTTTCCTTTTTTCCATACCTTGAATAAAATTCATATTGAATTAGATTTCTCAGCTCTAAGTCAGGAAGCAATATGGGTAGAAAACAGGAAAAAAAAACAACCAAATAGAACTCTGTTCTTTTGACATCATGTTCAATCAATCATAACGTAAGGAAAGTACTATATGTCCACTATTGCAAAGGAAGAAAAATTACAGTAGCTGCCTACAATGTGTGATTGCTTTTGGTGTAGGAATATCCCTTCTGAGTCATTGGAAAATAGAAAAAAACAAATCACCCTTAAAAAAAAAACCCATGATGTTGTATTTCAGCAAGGAAAAGAAAGGCTACAGTTAAATTAAAACAAAAATTAATTGGAGAACCCACTTTTCTTATTTCAGCACAAGTGAGTCAGAAGCAGACATCCAAGCAAAAAAGTTAATATTCATCTGGAGACGTATTAAACAAAAATAACCACAAAGTCAACAAACTTAAGCCCACAGAAAGTTACATGTACATTTTTATTCTTCTATCCATTCTGCTTTACCTTTGGGCCATTTCATATCTGCTTGAGTTATAACTGGTGTAATAAATGGGTTCTTAGGCAGCATATTTCTATGCAAATTTACATTGCCAAATTACTATTCTTATTCCAACTCCATCACAGACTGAAAAATAGCTTGAAGGATGGGGTTTTTTTAAAAAAATTTCCTTATGATAAAAAATTGAGCGTTTCAATAGACTTGTCATTTGAAATATTATTTTCCAGTCTCATGGCATAGAAGTGTGTAACAGTTAATAGTAGATCCAAAAAGCTTCTAGAGAAATTACACTAAAAGACCCTGAAAAAGTCTAGAGTTTTATTCTACTATAAAAGAAGTAAAAGAAACACAGTCCCTGTGATGGGTTTTTCACTGACTGTTTTTCAAAGATGATCATTCCCACTCACTTTTCCCTATATACTAAAATCCCTTGTATTGAATTAATTGTAAAACACAGTGTTTTCCCCCAGAAAATGGTGACATTCGAATCAAACTAAAGTTGAAGTGAGACACTTTTTGAAGAGAGTCCTGGTGACTTCAAAAGGACTCTGTAGGTGCTCACAGTTGTAAGAGCACTGAAAGGCTTCTCTGGATCTGAGCCCTGGAAAGCTGTGAAGGAGAAGCACAATGCAAGAGATGAATATGGTAATTTTTCCTGCCTTTGCACCATTCTCTTACTTTTCAAAAAGGAGGAAATTTTCCATGTATTCTTTTTTTTGTTGGTTTTTTTTTTGCAGTTCATGATAGTATCAAAAAGCATTTGCAACATGTGCAGCCAATTGGCTCACTGAACTGGCTGAGAAAATCCAGCCTTGTAATTTTGCCTCTGGTAAATGCTGACAGACATTTCTCTGATACTGTTCCACTGCAGCTGCCTCATTGTTCTGTTTTAACGTAATCAGCACAGAGAAGAGGAAGAAAGGAGTGTTAATTTTATATCAAATAAACTTTAATTGAGTCTTTCATACTTTAGTTCTGCGTAATAAATGCATATAATGGTCTCTGGAGTTAGTTCTGGTTATAATGACATGGTGTCTCAAAACCTAGTGGTGGGTACATTCAGCTTCGTGTCCCTGTCTTGCAGCCTAAGCAAGAATGGTTCCTGAGGCATTCTCAACTATCACTGGAGATATCCCTGACAAACTCTATGTATATCTGTAACAAAAGAGGCTCCCAGGTAAAGGAGAGGCTCCTCAAAATAACCAAGATGGACAAGGTAGGCACTGCCAAATGGGAAGGATGATGCAGGAAGGAAAACACACTTGAGATCAGCAGTGCATCAGAAGCGTTCAATGCATGGAGGTGAGGCGTGTCACGACTGACAGTGACCTTTCCAAGTCACCAATGAAACAGTCTCTAATCCATAGAGAGGAAAGCATGGCAGATCCCACCACCCAAACCCTCACTTTTTTTGTTTTCCAGGTCATGGATTATTGCAGTTCCTGTTTCAAGGATGAATTCAAGGATGAACATCATTCATCTCTGTCTCCACTTGCCTCTTTCTCTTGTTAGAGGTGAGAAGCATTAATACAGAGAGATTTTGAGACAGCTAAACTTGGCTTCTGTATAGAAAATACATCACCCTGCTAAAAGAGAGAAATCTGTATTCAAAGCATGTGTACAAAGCAGTGCAGCTACCCCCTCATCCTAAAGCCCAAAATATCCCTCCTTCATTTATACCAATTTTAAGTAGGTGACACTTGAATGACTTTCACACCTTAGATATTATAGGTGAAAATGAACATTCTCACTGTTTAAATTTTTTACTTTCCCACACAACTTGCACCTGAATCAAAGACATGGCAGTAACATGGATAAGGTCATGTTACCTATCCCCCACATCCCAAGGTGGAGTAGAATAGACTGAAAGGCTGTTTTTAAAAAAAAATCTGAAGGTGGAGACTATAGATGATCTCCTCCAGGTTTAATTAACCTTTCAGATAGATATTTTTAGACCTTCTCAATGTTATTTTATTCCATGGCAATTTTAGTCCAAACAAATAAATAGAACAGTTCATCCTCTTCCATCTTGGTTAGGTTTGTTAGTTTGTTTTAAATTTCATGCCTCCTCTCTGCTCTAGATGTTGGGCAGCTCCAGTTCTTCTCATCATTCTGGTTACCAGATCCCAAATAACTTGACACTGATTAATTCTTATTCCTTCTAAAATGCAGAAGTTCAAGACAGAAGTTGGTACCCCAACTTTCAAATCAAACCAGAATAAAAAAACTGTGAAAACACTACACTTTATGTCTTTGTTTCCTTACTCAAAGAAGTGTCATCAGTGAGGGCATCAACTGTGCTACTGCCAAAAGAAACCTGTCACTGATATTTATTATTAGACCTGGGCAAATTGAATAATTTATCTGATTAGTTTAATCTTTGTCTCGTTAATTAATTGAACTAATTCTCTGCAAATAGTTCTCTGCTGTTAGCACATTCTCAGGCACATTGTGGCAAGTATTAATTACTTCAAATTCAATTTGCTTTGCATGATTGACCAAAGAGGTCGTGGTCCTCTGTGGCTTTATGTTTGAAAGAGGGCAAAGAACCAGCTTGTCAAAGAAATGCAAGTTTGCTTTTCCCAAATATCCTGCAATTATCAGAACTTTGCTCTTTCCAGAAATGTGCCTACAAAGAGTCTTTGCTAGAGGATTTAACAGAAAATAGGCAGTGGAAAATGAAACAAAGCAAAAAATATTCTCTTGCTTTCCTTCACTACTCTACTGACTGATCTCCTTCCTGCCAACATCTTCCAAACCAATTCAGGACCCCACAGCACACAAACAGGTATGTTGTGATGGGAAAACTAAAGGAGTAAACTAGAACAAAGTAAACAGCTGTTGCCAGTCAAGGCTGGAGAAGAGAATTGGAATTAACATGGCATTTGTAAATTTAGCAAATCTATTCTGAGAATTCCAAATGCTGAATCACTCTTTGCCTCTCTAACTTCTGATACGCCTTGAAAGAAAGTTTGTCTGGCTTAACCCTGGTCATCTCTTAGCAAAAATATCCCATGAGTCCTGTTTTTCCAAGGATGAGACATTGGACTGCAAGTCTCAATGCTTATCATAATTGTTGCTTTTTTCTCTCAGGATATTTAATTGGTCTATTTGACCTATACTGTAAGTAGCTATGTATTTACCGCACAGTATTCCTAGCTACTCACTTTGTTTCTTTGGTCATCCTCAGAGATTTAACTTTCTAAAACCTGGAAAAGACTTACGAGGAACACTCATGAGGAAAACTGGCAGGAGCCACGAGTGGTCCAGATGAGAAGCTCAGTGCACCCAACTGATGCCAAGTGAGAGCAGCCTCACCAGTGGCACTACAGAACACCAGCCTCATATGGCAAATGGCCTAGAGAAGCAAAGAAAGAGTCAAGATTTCACCACTGAGAAAAAGTGGTTTAGATCCTGTTCTTTATCTCTTTTTTTCCTCCCATCTCTTGTTTAACTTGCCTGCCCTCTCTTTACATTGATATTTCCTTTCCTTTTTGTCACCCTACCCACTCTTTTCCAAGTGTTCTTGGAGATGCCCTTTTCCTGCAAGCCCCATTCTCTGTAGAGTCTCTCCCTCTTCTACCAGTGCTCTTTTTAACCTTCTTTCTCCTCCTTTCTCTCAAATGCCTTTTTATCCTTTTGCCTTCTTTCATAATACTTCTTTGCCCTGTAACCTGCCACTTCCATCTCAAGAAGGAAACAATAAATCAGTAGTATGCACTGTGGAATTGCTGGCTTTTTCATTTTATTTAAATTCTGCCCTCATGGCAATCAGTTAAAAACTCCACTATTGCAGCTGAAAGGGAGAAAAAGTGCATGCAAGCATATTTTTTTTGCACACACTGTTTGCAGGCAGTGGCATACACAGAGCCCTGGTGCCTGAGCACATCCAGACAGACACACAGCCCTTGGTGACACTGGAAAATACAGGTGGTGTGTCAAAATTCACACTGTCATCTCTCTTGAGGATTTGGTCCCCTTTCAGTGTCAAGCAAGCAAGCAAAAAGGAAAACTAAGCTTTTGCTCTTTCCTTTTCACATTTTATGCTCCTCAGAGAGGTAATTTTTCCCCCAGAACATTGTGTCAGATGACAGAGATTATAATTTGTCACACAGCAATATCGATTTAAATTCTTCCACATAACTACTAGAAGGTCAAGCTCTGAACATATTACTCATATCCTCGTCGATAGACAACTTTGGCCACAACAGTGCCAGACACAGCTTTTATTTTGGCCAGGAAATGGATTTTCTCCCTGCACAGACTCACAGTCCTGCCACAGCTGGAGCCTGCAGCAGCTACCCAGTTACCAGACCCAGGTAGGCAGGAGCCAGAGCTAACCATAAGCTGGTCAGCCCCATCCTTGCAGCATATTCCTGACTACTGTACAAAATATAGTCCAGCTAGTGTTGATTCAACTCCCAGTCATAAAAGCAGCCAGAAGTTGGACTAAAAAATGTCAGTCTCTGTGATGGCAATCAGGAAATTATAGACTTACATTCTTAACGAATTGAATCACCAGTGAAGACACATTCCCTGTTTTAAGCAGGTGAAGGAACCCCCAATGCCTAGGATCTTAGCTAAAACTCTTCAGTTAAGTGCCAAAACTAGATGGGACTAATCTGGACACTTGTCTTTGCAACAGGATAAATATGAGTCAGTGTGTTGGCAAAGGACAAGACTTCTTCCATTGGAGAAGACAGTTGTTTTTTTCAGGAGAAATGAGTTTTTAAACAACTCATGCTGTTATGTTACGATTTCCTGTGACATTAAGTCTCTATGATCCCAAAGTCCAGGTGCATCTTACATAATTACTTAGTACTTCGTATTAGAAAGGCATCCAGTTGCTCTTTGGTGCTCAGGCTGAATTCTAGTTCTTTGGATGGCAAATGAGAGGCATAAATCAATGACAATTGATCAGTAATTATACAAAATTACAGTATGCTTTTGTGATGTTTTTAAAAGAAAGTGTCATTTTGCTACTCAGCCTGACTAATTTCTGGCTCATATTTGAATCATTGTGCCATGTTTGTAGCTCATTAAAGCCACACTCACAGATCTCTCATCACTTTGCCTTGTTTTTAGTAACGAAAAGGGGGAGACGTGATGCCTTCTCCAGGCTTCTGCAGTACCTTCTGAATTGCCTTGAGGTCTCATGACTTTGTGAGAGTAAAGCCAGTGCTGTAGCTTGAGCTAACAACACAGCTCAGATTCCACCACTCCAGGGGAAGCAAGGTCTCTTACTCAGCCTCTCAGATTGCCTTGCTGAGGTAAGGCTTGGAGAAAAAGCACAAATGATCTAAAGTATCATTAGGCTGTTCAGTCTCTGTCTTGTTTCTTGTAGACCAAGCAGATCGAAGTAGTTTGGAGCTAGAACACAAACACAGAGAAATCTATGCACTCCACAAAATGTTCCTACAGCACAAAACCATTTCAATAGTTTTTGTTTGATTTGAGGGGTGGATTTTTTTGGTCAAACAGTCTGTGCTGAACTAAGGCTTTCTTAGAACATACCTGTGCTTATTTCCATCCAGAAAAAAATGACTGCAGCTTGAATTTTTTCCTTTTGTTTCTGCTCTGTTTCAACATGCTGGAAAATTTTACTAGAGAAGTGGAAGAAAATAACTGAAAATAATCAGTTCCACATAACAGTGTTATCTTTTCCAGACTATCAGATCAACATATCAAATAAGGAAAGGACCCCTTCCTATGCAGGCCTAGTGTTCCCTGTGGTCTCTTATGCCAGTTCTGTGCACAGCTATAAACTATTATCAGCAAAAGTGGGGATTACAACAAACATTAGGGAGCATTTTCTAGTCACACCATCTTGCTCCATGAAAGCCAGGGTTAGACAATAGGACAGCAAAGTGTCTGAACACTGTTACCATCTCCAGCTCACTTCATGACATGATTCTGCTATACTAAAGGTAGCCAAATAGCCAACTGGAATTACCTTGCTTTCTAAGCACTTCTAATAACCATATCAATATCAGCTCAATACCTTATGCTACTTCAAGCCTTTCACACTATCCAACAGCTAGGATCACTCACTTACAAGTGAATTTTGGGCAGGATCAGCTGTGATAATTGTGGGAGGAAGCAGTTTGACTTTTGCACTACTGCACTTCAATTGCACAAATATGTTTCATCCTTCCTATACTTCCATGATTCATTATTTGCATTCCTGCCATGCTTAGGGGAACAAATTGGTTTAGATTGGAACCATGAGGTATTGACAACTTCTGGTCACATAACAAGAACACTCTTCTTCTCTAGAAAGCTCAGAGAGGGAAGAAAAAGAAGGAGAGATATTCCTGGAATTCAAATCACATGTCTTTGTCACAGAAAACTAAGGAAAATATTTCAGTGGAGAACACATCATTTCACCTCCCCTTTTTTTCCAGAAGTGTCTATTATTTCTTTTTCAGAATGAAGTTTTAAAACTTTTGGCCTTACAAGCCTGTTTTATCTTCTCAAGTACCAAAATGCCCAACTTTGGGTGAGATTGTTGGCATCTTTGCTAAGCAGGATCAACAACCCCCCTAAATGGATTTAGGATCTTAACTTCAGTTAATCTGCTTGACATCTTTGAAATCAATCTGCCATCTGGTACTCAAATATATCAAAGAGAGCAATAACCCCTGTGGCTGTAAGAGAAACAATAGGTCTGTAACCTTCCCCTTCCATCCCTCTACCAAGAATAAAAGAAGAATCTTTTGTTACTGTTGTATTTTAATAGTGTTTTGATGGACCAGAAACAGGAGGAGTCATATGGCACATTAAAAGGCTAAGAGAAGTCTAGCAGGAGGAAATACAAACCTTTTTTTTCCTCTTTAATGAGAAAATTCAACAATCATCATCCTTTTTCTGTAGCTTTTTGTTTTATACCAACTTATTTAATGAAAGGCATGTTAGGCTGCCTTCCTTCCACATTATATTTGGACAATTCTGAGCATGCTGGTCATTACTAACTCCCTCTAAACTTCAGGCAATTTAGCATCTAACTTGAATGCCCAGTCTAGCTAGGAACCCTGAGGAGTTTTGTGGGAGTTGTAAGTATGACTTATACTCCTTCAGATGACAGTTCACTGGAGGCACCTAACCTTGGTATTCTTAATTCTATCAGACTTATAATTTTTTCCTCTGCTAACTGGTTTTCAAGGCTAGTCTTCAATGCCTTCCCCAAAATTCCCCTTCTGACATCAGAATGATTTAAAGTTCTTGCACTTTTCACTGGGAAATAACCATCAAGCCCTGAGACATGCAATACAAATCCCCCCACTGCCCACATTACTCTGATTTCCAGAGCACATATTTAAATATAAAATAGCATTTCTAAAGTAACCTTGTGGGTGCCATCCCCAAGATATTCCTCCATCAATAAGGACACATGATCATAAATTAAATGAAGTATGCTCCATGGCAACCATAATGAACAACATCACTTCAAATGCTGCCAAAATGGCAACATCTTGAATTTAATATTGCAATACGTTATCTGTTAATTAAAGAGCAAGGGTGAGTTTCAAAGGGGAACTACTAAGGTTTTTCAAATATGCCAGAGATAATGTATTCCATGCATTGGTAATTATGTAGGCATCTTTAAAACAAGCCAGAATTAATTATGTATCAGATCCACCCCCAGTATAAGGGAATAATTGAATTTCTTACAAAATTTGGGCACAATAAGAGGCATTGTGTGGACTGCATATTCTGTGCTACATTACACACTCTGGTAGAAATGGGCTTCCATGCTGCAGTTGACTCAATGGGAAATCTGCTGCCAATTAATACTGTTAATACATGTTAATTTAAGATTTCCCTTTTCCAACTAATTGATATCTGATTAAACCCAGAATAGGGTGGTTGTTTTTTTTTCAAAGTGTTCATTAAATAGCTAAAATTTCCTCACAAGTTTTGTGTTTTATATAAGGTCACAATCACAAAATACGTAGCTCGTGTAATTTCCAAATCATTATAGAGTAATTTGACTTATCAGTTACATGCTAATTAAACTTCAGCTTAGTGCTCTTTCTGCAATCACTTGACATCGGATAGAAGCTTGGTCCCCATCTCATGACATTCAAATGGAACAGCTAAGGCATTTGAAATGGAGCTTATCCATTCTGTTATGTGTACAGCACTTGCAGCTCTTACACCTAGAACAGAGTGAGAAATCCAGCAAAGTACCCACAGCAGCCAGACAGCAGGGCAGTTCCCAAAGTCTGGAATAACACAGGTATTTTTAAGCTTTCTATCTGCTAGCACTTCTTTTCTCCAAGTCTATGCTTAGCATCTCTCCTTTCTGCTGGATTTGGTTTTGGTGACTGGAGTCAAGAAAAACTCAAAGAAATTGCCTTTCAAGGAAAAGAGAGAGGAAAGAAAAAGAAATGTAAGCAAGGTTTCCTTTTGGTGTTTAGAGGGAGTTGTGTCTTTACTCCTCCCTCCTGAAGGAAACAAAACCTACTGAGCTGCATGGGAGGTTTGCCTGAATACCAGTTGTGGGCACTGATCTGAAAGCTTCTGAAATGGACTGGAGATGAGCTCTGTGAGGAATGCTGCTACTTCCCACAGATCAGCTGAAACCCAACCTGGGAACAGGGCAGCAGCATGCTGTGTGCACCAGGAGCATGTTCTCTGTTCCTCACCGAGGGAGCCTGCACCAAAAGAAGCAGATTAAACCCAGGGGAACATAGAGAATTCTAACCTACAGGGACTAAAGCAGTGCCCAGAGGGGTTTTCTTGGGTTTTTTTGTTGATTATTATTTAAAGAACATGGATTTCTACAAATAAATAGTCTGTAGATACTGATTTCTGAAGCTGATACTCCTGTAGTGCTAATTTACAAGCATTTTCTGAGTTTGGAGTTGAAAGCCAAATGTGAGGCTTTTATTTTAAATGAAAGCCTGAGAATTAGTAGGAGGATATAGAAAAGATGTCATAGTCAATTACCAATGTAATGCTCTTAAAATACAATTAAACATGGACAAGTATTTGCACTGATTGCAGACTGTCACAGAGGCATCCACAAAACAGAGAGCAATAGCTACCCAAAGATGAGGATTTATTGGAACCAAAATTACTTGGCACTCCTTCTGACAAAATTTAATTACAAGTTCAGATGTCAGTCAGGAATATACTAGTACACAACCAATTCTTAAGCTCTAAGGAGCATTCTTTCTAGAAAGATGAACCAAAATGTGCAAAGACTCATGCACAAAGGGAAAACCTCCTGCTCAAGGATACCCAAAGAAGATCACTCACCCAAAAGGGGCAAGAGCTCAGTCAAGGTTGTATGCAGAAGAAATATGCATTCATCAAAGGAAGGAGTGAGGACTCACTCAATCCATGGAAGCATCCATAGACAGCATCCCAGTCTAAAGGAAGGGTTCAGGACTGCAAGACCTGCTCACTCTGAGAACCAACTCAAAACTCAGCTCTCAGGCAGGACTCCATCACCTAGTTGAGTGTGTACTGTGATAATTCTAATCAGCTAGAGGCAAGCCCACCACAAAAGCAGGGTAAGGGCCTGGACCCTGAAGTGCCATTTAATAGCCATTAGATGCCAAACTGAACTTTATCAGTTGTCTGGCAAACCCTGGCCTTTGTCAGATGTCTGGTGTTGTCAGGGTTTTGTCTGCCAGGGTGGTTGCACTTGCCACACAAACAAGTCACCTTAAAATGACTTAAAATAGTTACTCTCTCTGTTCAAAAGGAAGCTCATTTCTATAACTTATGTGAATAAAACCCTTTTAAAAAATAGTCACTTCCTTAAAAAATAAAAATAATTCTAAACCATGCCTGCAATTATCACCAACTTCCAGCAAAAGGAGGATAATTATTTGCCTGAAAGCTAAAAAGCCAAGTTTTATGGGGTTTTTTTATTAATGCTATAAGACTAATTGTTGAGCCTTATAATGCTGTAACAGTGATTACCCTACCTACCTCACTTAGGGTTTAAGAGAATTCTCCAGACTTCTTGCCTCCAGGACAGCATATTAAACAAATCCTTTAAAGTGAGCATGGTGGCATCTCTTTGAAAGAAGCCACATGGATGCAGACTCTGTCTGGAGATGCTGGTTACAAGTAGACTTATCTGGGTTTGGGTGCTGCTTTGCCTTCTCCATGGCCTTTGAATGTTGGTGGCTTGGGTTGTTCCCTCTCCTAGCCTGACAGGAGTTGGCTGTTAACTCTTTGTTTTCAAGCCCACAGAGAAGATCAGGTGGAAATCTGCTCCTACCCTTCCCCTGCAGCACTGATTGCAGAACCAGAGTTATAGAAATTAAGGGAGTCCCTGAGTTTAAAATTGCATGACTCTTCTTAAAATGAACATTCCACTCCCTGACATACATATTACCACAGTGGGAACTCCTTTCCATTTGTTTATATGTTTAAGTGGAAAACAGGATTAGAGCTGACATATACCTTATTATCTGATTATCTCTGATTTGGCCAGCAAGTCTGCAAGGAGCTACAACACTAGGTAGAATCATATATCACTGTTATTATAGGTATAGGTTTTCTTTATTTCAAAATGATTCCCTTAATGGCACACAGATTTTATTTGTGTCATGAATTTGTTTTAATTGTCCCTTGTTTTAATCTTGCAGGAACTATAGCCTTTTAAATCACTATATTTCACTGAGAAGCTCCAAGAATGTAATTTGCTTACAGGTGTTGTATGCAATAAGATGTATTGCTGCTATTATTGCCATTATTAGGGGTGTATGTTATGGTGTGAATGTCATTTGATGTGTCTTAGGGGAACAAAAAAGCAAAATGAACCTAAGTCTTTTCCCTTTCTGGAACTATGTTCTTTCACCATTTCTTTTGTATATTTTTTTTTGTTCTTTTCAATAATTGATTGATTTTATTTGGAGGAGGGTAAGATGACATCCCCAGCAACACTGTCATGTTGGACCATTTCATCAGGAGGAATATGACTCACTTCAAGCCAGCTGGAACCTGGCTAAGTGGGAAGTGGCAAATATTTTACTTCTGAGCTGTATAAATCAGTATTTCCTTGGCCTTTTCTATATGTGTGGCATACTTACTTCCTCATGCAACCCTTTAGACTTTCGTTTTTGGCAATTAAACCCAACTGTTTTTAACATAGGATCACAGGGAAAGTTAGCAAAGGCCCATGAAGAGAAGGTTGACTATTATTTTTCCTGTTAAAAATTCACTTTCAATTGCCAAACAATAATTGGGACAGAAATCTGAGCTACAGTTCATCTCAACATTCAGCTCAGGCTCTTCACCACTTTTGGAAGTTAAAAATCAAGTAAAATATATTGTTGCAGTCAAGGTAAAATAAACCTTAGAACCATTTCATTTAATACTTGTTTCTTTCCTCTCCTCCTGAGGACCATTTTGCAGCTTTCTGTGAGCAACAGGATCCAACACAAATATATATCTTAAATACACCATTTGTATTTATACAACTGTGTGCTGTTTCCAGTGTTATTTAATAAATTGTCCTTTCAAATATGAATTGCCCTGCATTCACTCAACTTCATTTTCACTTGCTACTGTGTTGCTCAGAAATCTGATTTTGCTAGAATTTTCAAACATGAATTAGTTTATAGGGTTCTAGCATGAATTTGGGCTCAATTTAGGTAATTCTGAGTTGTCCATCTTTTTAAGGGAGCCCACATGGCCACAAGCAACAGCATGAATTCTTGTTCTAGCCCAGAACAACTATTACTTTCTATTTCTGATGAGGTGCTTCCTAAGCCAACTAGAAGTTATTTCCTTTACCCTTCCCCCCACCCAAGTATAATCTTTACCATTACACAGTGCATAAAACTGACAAAATTATCACAGGGTTTAAATTAAAGGCTGTTACCAACATTTCCCCTTCAAATGAATGTAGCATGCAATAAATTACATCTAGTCTAGGAGAGGTACCATTGTGATTCACTCTGGAACATCTTGAGTGCTGGGGTTTGCCAACAGGAATAATTCACTTCAACACAGCTCTCTATTAAGATGCAACATCCACGATTGAAGGAGTTGCAGTTTGGAACAAATGGTTCCACATGTTGGTGTCTCTCTCCTCTACCAGTTTGGCAGCCTTTGAACTTCATTAGAAGCAAACCACAGCAGTGTGCAGATAGGTGCAGAGCAGCACCAAGCACTCCACAACAAGGCAGAGCAACAGCTTCGTTGTGCTGCTAACAGAAGAGAGACACAAAAAGAGCAACCAGCCAGAGCCACGGAGATGACTTGGGGTGAGCATTAGTTAAAACTGGTAATAACAATACTAATAAATTTAATGAAAATACTAGCAATTCACAGTGTGAATGCTGCCTCCAAAAATAAAGGAATTGCCAAAATAGATGAAGTGATTTGTGTCTGTTGTCTCACGCAAGCCTGTGGGGATGTTTAAAAGGAAATTGTGTCTTGAATTGGCAAAGCAACACTTCAGTTTCTCAGCTTAAAACAGAAATTAAGAATTTGGCTATTGATATCTCATGTTTAAAGACCAATTTCCTCCTGCTAAATATGCACTTAGGGGCTTAATTCCTGCTGATATCGAATTACCAAAGTTCATATCCAAGTGTCTCCTTAACTCATGGAAGTGCAGCTAACCCCAACCTTTGGAAATGTATGGACAGACATATTAAACACTTGCAAATTGCAGCTGGATTATACTGACAACCTGTTTTTTTCATCCTCCAGATTTTTGCATTTCCCAGTGAGGTATTGCTCACACAGGGTATGAGATTTTTTGTTACATCCTTCTTATTGGAATGTCTAAATAAGAGAATAAAGAAAGGTGAAAAAGCATCCAGTTAGTAGATACCAAAGCTGCAAATATTATAGCCAATACCCCAGCCTTCAGTATTCACAAAAATGCAGCAGCAAGAAAGATGAAAACAGCAGCAAACAACATCAGAGTTGCATACATGCCCCAAAGCTGGCTTTCAGGCAACTTTCACTGTATCCTATTCACAGCATTTGGCTTGTTGGCTCTGCTGTTTTTCTGTTTCTGTTTGTTTTCTTTAAATGAGCAATTAGTCAAATCTGAGTTAATGAAGCCTGCTTAGTCATCCAAGGTCTGTAAAAGTTTGCCAGGAGTCAGCATCTTTGCAACCTTTGAGCCTGAGGGAGTCTGGCACATCAGGCTTTGCTGCCTGGCTTCTCCCATCAGCTGAAAACCTGTTTATCAGCTCATTCCAGGCATCTTTTAAAATGTAGGAAAGATGAAGAGGGAAGATTTTGTCCTATCAGGGCAGTTCCTATCTGTTCCTTTGGACTAAAGATTGAGAGACTTAATCATCTCTATTTGAGATGACAGTGAAATACCATCCTCTCGAATCAATAATGATCAGGGTAATAGAGTATGTCTGAGAAAGGGCTGGTGCTCTCCATATGGCAATTGGAATTGGGGTTAAGTCCACAGGGAATTATCACATATCTGGGATAAAAATTGCAAGTGCTGCTCTGATCACCAAGAGTACGATGGCCACTTTCAGGAAAACAAGCCCCTTTTTCTTCCTATATGTGCCAACGGTGCGGAAGGACTGAGACATTGGAGGAGGCACATTTGAAGTGAAAGGGCAAATATGGTGTCCTGCTCACAACACCTATGGCCAGACTTCAGCATGGAAAGGAATCTCCCATGGAAAGCAGGAAACTCACACTTGTTAGAGTTCATGGGCCTGCACCAAGTTGTCAGCAGAAGTTCACTTCAATGATAGAGTTATGCTTCTGTGCTCTTCTTGTAATCTTTTGACACAGACACTCTCAAATAAATTAATGGCTTAAATTCATCTTTATATCCAAACCAAAGTTGGCATTAAATATTTTAATTAATAATTTCATTCATATTTAAAATAAAAAAAAACAACCTCTCTTGGAGAATGAAAATTTCCTCCAAACTCCATGAGTCTGTCTTCTCTCAGATGCTGATAACATGAAGCAGTTGACATTTCATTTGGCAAACGTGACTGAACAATCAGTCCCCAGAACCAAACACATGGACCTCCACATAGGAATTAAGAAATAATAAATTCTCAGATTGAAGATTATATCAGATCCCTATTTTTAGTGCATTATTCATGGAGATGTACAACCAAGACATGTGGATTATAGGATTACATGCTCATATCCTCTCTCCTGGGGAGTCAGAGCCTGAACTAAAGCCGATGCAATGTACCACCTCCTCCTTCCCATTCCACTCTTTATTCTCTCCATATCTCCATCTGTTGTGAGGCCATACATTAATTCACCTTTTCTATTGCCTCCTCTCATATGAATCCTTTCACAAGCTGAAACATATCTTAAGAAATCAATTAGCTCAAGCAAATTAACCATGTGTCCTTACACCTACCTTCTGCACTTACTCCTACCTTCTCCATTTATCTCCTGTCTTCCCATGAGGCCAGTGTCTCCTTCCTGCTGTGCAATCATGGATCTCCTGAAATAAGTTTAGAACTCCAGTGTCACAGGCCAGGATGATGCAGACTGTAGCAAGGGACTCCAGTCTCTTCCAATTCTGTGAGAAGGAGAACTTTCTACTTTGGAGGGCTAAACAGATCTGTGGTCTAACCCCAGTGTCTAGCAGTTCAGATACCCTCATCACACAGGCTATCAGTTAACTGATTTTGGGGCCAGACTCCACAACAGTAACAAGTACTAAATGAACAAGGAAATCATTTTACTTTCTAATTCTAGGATATTTTCCTCCATGTCAAGGAAGAGGGAAATACTTTTGTGTTCTGTGCACCAAGGTCTAGTAAATTTGAACAAGAATAAAGTTATTTCTTTCTCCTTTTCAATGTGCAGTCTTAAAGCAGCTCCCTCCTAGGATTCTTCCTCCTAATTGGGATCATCTTTGTGGACACTATCTAAAGTAGTAAGATTTTGATGTAAAAACCATGCCTCTTACCTCTTCTCATTAACCAGAGTTACGGTGATCACAGGTTAATCATGGGTTATTAAATATACCAACTAATATCTGTAATGAATAGACAATCAATGTGCAATCTACATTTTCAAGAAAAACAAGATTCAGTGTCAACCCTGTGGTAATTCATAGCAGAAGATTATTTTCCTTTTTTATTTTCCCCCCATATTTTATTATGGAATATAAAGAAAACAAGCACCAGCTTCCAGCTTTATAGTCAGAACAATGCATTTTCTCTCTCTCCTTTTTTACAGTTCCCTGAGCCTGAGATTTTAGCAAGGTCTCAACTCCTACCAACATTCTCCTTTCAATTATTTTGCAAAATAATATTTAAAATCTGCAGAGCTCTCAATTTACAGCAACAAACATACCCAAGACAGTTACCTAATGCCATCAAAACAACCACAAGCATTAGGAGCTACTATTCTCATAGCAGCTAATTTATTGGGGTTTTGTCATCCTTATGGGCTATGCCATCCACAAATACATCTTGGATGGTAAACTGAATTTAATTTGACTTCATATACAAGGAGATATTTACTAAGAGGGGTGTAGCCCCTAATCCACTGGCTGTAGTTGTATATAGCAAGTGACTCTTTGCAGTACAGCTTTTGGCAAGTCTTTGCTGTGTGAGCCATTTCTAAGAGACCCAGAACATTTCTTATAGAAGATGCTCTCTAAAAACTGCGGGGACCACGGGATGATGAGATACTACAGCAAGAGACCTTTGGGAAAACACAAATTAAGCCTTCCTTCAGCCACCAGACACACATATAACCACAAAACTGAGAAAAACATTGTAAAATGTTACCCTGTCAACCGCAAACGCAAAGTTAGCAGAGTTCTTTCACAAGTCAGCTCACTGGTTCTGACTTTTATTTATTTCTTTGTTTGTTATCGTGTCGCAGCTGGCTACAAGTCTCATAGTTAAATGATTCTCTTGGGCAGCAGTACCAAAAAATAACTAACTGAGTGAAGCTGCTATCCAGTGGAGAGGAGATGGATAGCAATGTCTTCTGCTCGTCTGCTAAGCTCCCACTGAGCCTGGGATAACAACAGCAGGACTAAACTGGCCTAGTCTCCATTGGCAGGTGTTGGCAGTTTTTGAGAGGTTTGGGAAATTAAATGTGTTTTCTGAGAGCTCACAATGAAATCATACAAAAGGGCTCTTATTATACTGTCATCTGATATCACCAGGTTTGGAAATGGAGCACTTCTCTTCTGCCTCAAGAACAACACCACTTGTCTGATGCACGTTATACTTTAAAATGCCCTCCCTAATCATAGCTTTACATGAGAAGTAAATCTCCAAAATTCATACATAGCACAATTTAAAAGCATCAGAGCCATTGGTGCCCAAAATTCTGATATAAGGCAGACTGTGGAGCTGGCTAATGAATATCCCTACCCTCTCTTCAAGCTACAGGAAATGTGGCTGTGATGGAACTGAAATGCAGGTGAACACATTCCTGGGTTTCTCCCATCTCAGAGAACACTGCAGCCTACTCCACCCTCTCCCACCCCCTAAAAAGAACAGATAAGGGGGAAGTGCAGGCTCCCAGAACTCAGACTAAGAGCATAAGGAACTGTCAGCAGACCTGGTGTAGTTTTTCTGGTAGATCCAATCTGTAACCACAGGACTGGAACCTCTCTGTTAAAGAAAAAAACAACAACCTACTTGCAGCAGCTGCAAGTAAAGACACTTTGAAAAAGAAAATGGTTTTCTTTTTCTAAGGCCTGGTCACAAGTCTCCTGGATTTATTTGTTCTATCCAAACAAAAAGTCATTGCTGATATACCATGACATGCAGATGAATTATAGAGGTTTGTGCATAATTCCTAATAAGGATGAGTTACTTTCTGGCCTTAAGTGATATTACACCAAACCATAAAAGCTTTATCCCCTATTTTCTCAGTATATTACCTTTGATTATCTCATTTTCACTTCTGAATCACAAGCCTAAAGGAATTATCGTCCAAGCACAGTGCTAGGCTCTAATCCAGTGTCTTATTTCTTAAAGCAGCAAGAAACAGAGGAAGATGCAAAATCTCAGCCACAAGCTCCTCTGAGCTCTTCCTCCAGAGGTTTCCACTGAGCCCTCAAAGCTATGGAGGGGTTTGCCTGAAGCCTAGTAATTTATAATCCTGCCTACACACTGTTTTTATTATGATTATATCTTGAATATTGTCTATTTGTATCTATTCACTGTTCATGTCAAAAGTTCTTAAGTTCTTCTTTGCTTTTGAGATTTGAGGTGAGGACATTTGAATATCAAAAGGCTCAGAAATTTAAAGACACTTCTGGCAATCTTGGCAGGCCCAGTAAATTTGAGAAAGAAAATTAGTTTTATGCTTCCTTTTGCCTTCCCCTCCTTTTTACTGGGGAAGGAGGAAAGAGGATGAAGGATGAAGGTTTCTTGTTTTGGAGCTTCCTTTGAGGTAGCTAATTCACACATTTGCAGGAAAATTGGAAAGTTTACTTTAAACAATTTGCTACAACCCTTTGCCTCCTTCCTTTTCCCTCAAGTATGAAATCTGGCAACTTGAACACCGAAAATGCTTTAGTGAAGCTTTCAAAAGGTAGAAAGGGTCTTGTGGTGAGAAACAAATAGTTTATGATGCTGTTTGAAATCTCACTGGAAAGCACTCCTGCCTTTGCTGGGCAGATAAAGCTTTTAAAATGCCTGTATTAGCATGGCAGCTAGAGCCTCGTAAAAATAAAACACCATGTTTTTTCATGAGCATATCTGCTTCTTGCAGAGTGGAAATAAAATAGAGGGACACTAAGCCACTGGAGAGTACCAGGCACTTAATGAAGGATGTCCTAAGGAGAAAGCATGCACAAACATATCACTGAAGTTATTGAATATCTGTAACATTCCTTACTCCCAGCCTCCATAGCAGCTAAACAGGCCAGAACCCACAATGTGCATATCCTCACCTCACCCTGGAAATTGCTGTTGACACTTGGGAAAGCAGAAATCCAAGCCTATGTATGCTGAGGGTTAGATTTTTCAAAAGGCTAAAATCACAGCAGGAACTGAAGGCAGTCCCTTGAATCCTAAGCTTATTTTTACTCCTGCACCAGTCAGTCATTTTGTGAGCTCCAATTTATTCCTGTTAGAAAATACAAAACAAAGAATTTGTCTCATACTGATCCAAATTCATTCATTTTACTCACAATTTTACTCCTTCAGAGAAAATCCATTTCTGCCCAAGCTTCAGCTAAAATGCTCCAAAAGATATACTCTAAATATATATTCTAAAAGTTGGCGTATGCCTCTTCTGTTTGGAGAAAATGGAAAGAGAAGAAAAGCTAATGGAAGAGGAGCAGAGTATTTCAGACATTTGTATTCTGCTTCAACAAACCCAAGGGAATCCAGCAATTCAGCTAAAAATGGGTAGCATTTGTTTTTGGTGTTCTTCATTTGCAAATCTCTGGAATATATTGAGCATTAATTATATCCCTCAGAGGAGAGGTTTTCTGCATTGTGATGCATTGGATCACAAGGGCATCACCTACCCTTGGACAAAGGCATTTCATGATGGAAATCTCTAACCAGTATCATCACCTAAAACATCCATGTGCCCTTGGGTGAGTGAAGCACAACAGACTATTATAGACCCCCTGATTTTAGGTTAGGATAGCAGTTAATTACCACACATTATTTTAGTTCCTACATTTTAACAGGAAAATAAAGTAGAAAGGTGTTACCAACATTTGGGACTATAGCAATGGACTTCAAGGCTGAGGGGAGGCAGAGCCTTCAGCACTGTTAATGGAATTTTAGAAGCAACCTGTGAAGTATGTATCTTCAGTGTTGCTAAAGATAATCAAGATTAAGTCTTCAATGATGGGATTTTCCTTCTTTTTTATTTTTCTTCTTAAATCACTCTAATGCCTGAATAATTTCCTCACTGAATTTTCAATTTCATGGATAATTCAAACATATACAACTTGATCGTAAACAATGATAGCTTCAGTATGCCAAAAGAAAATGAGAATTCAAAGTTATTAATTCCTAAAAGCAAGTAAAACAGAAAAAAAAACACAAAACCCTATGGAGACCTCTAAGCCCTGGTAGAGTCCTTGAAAAATAAAGATAAAAGATACAGACAAAGAATAGTCCCATTCTTTGGATTGTTATCTGAATCATGATTCCCTGTTTGAATGCAAAAATTTACTTGAAATGGAACATTAATTTCTCTGATAAAATAATGGAAACTAAATCAGTATTGCAGTTAATGACATTTTCCCCTGACCAGCCAGGTACATTTCCTTATTTTCTTTTGGTTTTATTCCTTTAAAGAGCACAAGCTTTCTAAAAAGTACGTGAAACCTACCAGTTTCTTGGAGTGATTGGGAAGGAAGCTACAACAGGGAGAAGAATAGTATCCGGATGATACTGCATTCAATATTCAGTTCAAAGTTTACTGGAAGAGGATTTCCACTGCTCCTCACTTACAGGAACTACACTAAGTGGAAAAAAAAAGCATTGAGTGTGAGCAAGTTGATTTTATTGGAGTCTTTTCCAGTGCATTACACTGTAGCACAATGCTCATTCATTTACAGAGAAATGCGTTCCCTG
>VWZO01009801.1:109653-193567 GCA_013396975.1 Bucco capensis
GTAGCATTTGTTTTTGGTGTTCTTCATTTGCAAATCTCTGGAATATATTGAGCATTAATTATATCCCTCAGAGGAGAGGTTTTCTGCATTGTGATGCATTGGATCACAAGGGCATCACCTACCCTTGGACAAAGGCATTTCATGATGGAAATCTCTAACCAGTATCATCACCTAAAACATCCATGTGCCCTTGGGTGAGTGAAGCACAACAGACTATTATAGACCCCCTGATTTTAGGTTAGGATAGCAGTTAATTACCACACATTATTTTAGTTCCTACATTTTAACAGGAAAATAAAGTAGAAAGGTGTTACCAACATTTGGGACTATAGCAATGGACTTCAAGGCTGAGGGGAGGCAGAGCCTTCAGCACTGTTAATGGAATTTTAGAAGCAACCTGTGAAGTATGTATCTTCAGTGTTGCTAAAGATAATCAAGATTAAGTCTTCAATGATGGGATTTTCCTTCTTTTTTATTTTTCTTCTTAAATCACTCTAATGCCTGAATAATTTCCTCACTGAATTTTCAATTTCATGGATAATTCAAACATATACAAATTGATCGTAAACAATGATAGCTTCAGTATGCCAAAAGAAAATGAGAATTCAAAGTTATTAATTCCTAAAAGCAAGTAAAACAGAAAAAAAACACAAAACCCTATGGAGACCTCTAAGCCCTGGTAGAGTCCTTGAAAAATAAAGATAAAAGATACAGACAAAGAATAGTCCCATTCTTTGGATTGTTATCTGAATCATGATTCCCTGTTTGAATGCAAAAATTTACTTGAAATGGAACATTAATTTCTCTAATAAAATAATGGAAACTAAATCAGTATTGCAGTTAATGACATTTTCCCCTGACCAGCCAGGTACATTTCCTTATTTTCTTTTGTTTTTATTCCTTTAAAGAGCACAAGCTTTCTGAAAAATACATGAAACCTGCCAGTTTCTTGGAGTGATTGGGAAGGAAGCTACAACAGGGAGAAGAATAGTATCCGGATGATACTGCATTCAATATTCAGTTCAAAGTTTACTGGAAGAGGATTTCCACTGCTCCTCACTTACAGGAACTACACTAAGTGGAAAAAAAAAGCATTGAGTGTGAGCAAGTTGATTTTATTGGAGTCTTTTCCAGTGCATTACACTGTAGCACAATGCTCATTCATTTACAGAGAAATGCGTTCCCTGGGCTCAGTTTCAAAGGGGGTGGTGTTTCAATAATTAAATTGTGTACAGAAGGCAGTCACTTAAATGTCACACTGTTAAATTCATGCAAAACAGAACCCTATTGATTTCCTGCACTTTCCCAGACTTCAGCTGAAGTTACATGCATCCCATCAAGAATATGAAACAGATTTTTCTGTTAACTGGAAGTCTAAAGAATGGTGCATGATGTTTGAGCCTATGATAAGACCATGTATTAGAAGCAGCAAGGAGAAAACAGGAATGGGGTAGTTTACTGCAGATCTTATGCTTCCAGACATGGAGGTTATTCTGTAATCTACTTGGGAATTCTTGGCACAGTCTGAAAATCCCTTGTGGTCTCCTGTGGCCCCTGGTGTGATAACTGTGCCCACAGCAGAGGGAGCATTAAACTCATTGCCCACGGGAAAGTGTGGNCATTTGTTTTTACTCACTCTATGCAATTGTCTCCAAGTGTTTAACAATTATAACATCGCCAAATATAAGCCTTCATTCTTTTTTCTTGCATGGAAATTTTAATGAGCTTTAGAGCTGTTTCTTCTAACTCATCTCTCTCTCTCAATAATGTGTTGTCACCACCACTAGAATGAAGTGCCACTACACCAATGGCCAGCTGGAGAACATACAACAGGTTAGGTGACTAGAAGAAATGAGCTCACTGGCTGCTGCAGCTTCCCAATTCTTCATCTGCAGACCCGCTTGTGACCTGTGTTTGGGGTCTGTACCCCACTCTGTGACCTGCCAAAACAATGCAAAAACACAATGCAGGAAAACCAGGTGACTTTGCCTCCTCCTGCAGTGACATCTCCTGGATGATTAGGATGGAGTTTGTCCACTCAAGTCAGGGGAAATATTTCAATTACTTGAAGTGGGTTGTAGATTGCAGTTATGATTGAAGCTTCCTTTCTCAGTGTTATTGCAATGTGAGTGCTGACCTATTGCAGCAATCAGCAGCAGTGCCCTTACTAACTGCAATTATTTAAAACTATTGAAATGCATCACCCCACGGAAGTAATTTCTCTTTTAGGACATCATTTATTTGTAAATCATTCTAGGGACATGTCTGTGTTGCAAACATCACAAATGAGTTCTGTTTCTCATAACACAGTCATCTGATAGCTATTCAAAATGAAAAATAAAAAAATAAGAACATCTATGATTCTTTCCTTTTCCCAAAGTTAGACAAATGGGAGCAGTAAAGAATACTGATTTTTTTTTTTTAAATACATCTTTCCCTTTTAAGAAAAGCACATGGTATTTGTTTAGCTGTACACAGATTTCAGGAGAGGTTACACATGCTTCATGGAGATTATTTTTGCAGCCAGAGCTGCAATGCAACAAACTTGATAAATCGAATTTTAGGCATTTCAAATGGAAAACTTAAGAGACTCTCCAACTTCTGCAGCAATTCCAAACTGATGCCATGAACAGATCAACTTTCTAATGGAGAAGACAGGGGCTTATGCTATATATACACTGAAAAAATGTCATATATAACAGAAAAAGTGTCTTAAGTCACAAGCTTCTTTACAGATATGTTTACGAATGAAGATAATTCATCTGCTATGAAATAAACTGTCAGCTGGTTTGAGTTGGACATGTCATCAGGGTCATGTAAAAGCAGGTTTTTTTCACCAATCTCAGGTTAAAACATGAGAAGTAGAGTTTTGGGGGGTTTGAAGTTAGTTTTTTGATGTTTTTATTTTGTTTTCCAAGGGGCTGTGTAAGGGCAACTATATAAAGTCTAGACAAACGTTGTCTCTAGAATATCTGATGATATAGCAAGGACTGGACGTGCAATCTTATGTTCAACTGTCTTTGAAAAAAGTTGATTTTTCTTCCCCATGGGCTGATTAGAGTGATAGAATTATACTCAAATCCAATCTGTATGATCAGCATCAGCAAAAAGACTTATTTAACTTATCAAAATCTATTTAGGCTACCCAGAAGTGCCTTGACTACAATGCATAAATATATTCAGAGGGAGAAGTTAGCAAGTGGTAAATGACTATTCAGTACATCATAAAGGCACAGTAACAACTGATGAAAGATAAAGCCTGACTCATTCAAATTAAAGTCAGGTACTAATTATTTAATGACTACAAGGGAAACTGCTGGCATAGGCTTCTGAAGGAATTTGCAGCAATCACTTTTTTAGAGGTTAATAAGGACTGATTGGAACAAAATCCAGCAGCAATTGCTCAGGAGGAGCTGTTTCTGCCTTTGGGCAAGAAGGTGGGCTTGTGCTACCTTCCTGCCATCCTTTCCAGCCCTTTCTTCTGCTATGGAATCAGCAGAGAAAGCTGTAGGCCTCCTAGTAATGGTCAGCAGTATGCAGAAGCTCAGAGCAGCATGTCTGCTCGCCTCGAAATCCACTACATTTGAATGAATGGAATAAGATCAGTGCTAGCCACTTAGAACTCTATAGCCAGGGAGATTTGATAAACAACAGGCAAGAAATTTAAAAAATATGGGAAGAGTGTTTGCCCAGATGCTGCAGGATGCTTTTAAACACTGACAACTGCAAGACAAGGTTGGAGAATCTCTGCCCTTGGATGTCCTCTGTTGCTAGGCCTGAGGGAGCATCTCTAGAAAGCTGAATTTCAGGAACTGAGCTTGAGTTTACAGTTCCTGTTCATTTCTGTAAACAAAAGTCAGGCTGATGAATGGGAAGTGACTCCTTACACTTTGACAAGCTCTGCTTGAAGCATACTCTGTTGCGAGGACAGTGATGGAACAGTTTGTAAGCAAGACTTGCATCTTCTGTCCAAAGAGAACAGACTATGAGGATACTATTGCTCATGAACTCTGTGAAGGGTATCTGGCTTCCATGTAAAATGACAATTCAGATATAAAGATAAGCTTCAGTAGTCCCAAATACACAATCTACCTCTTCAACTGGTTCTCCACTATCCATGTTGACCTCCATTTGACATGCCCAGCCACTTACAGAACCTTTCGCAGCGGTCACTATAAATCCATTCTATTGGGAAAATGAGGGATAAATCATCTCTTCATCCCATTCAAATATTCATTTCCATTATTTATAGATAATGAGATATCAGAGATTTCTTCCCTCCTCTCATTGTGCATGCTATCCTGTTAAAACTGGTGCTGCTCTAGCTAGTGCTCCTCATTTATTGCACTGAAGCTGAAGATCAACAACTCTCCTTTTAGTCTGCATTCCCTAGAGTGAAAACTTGAATATGGAGTATGAAAGACTCACTAGTCATAACCTTAAAACAGGATTAATTTCATCTGTACTTAAAATAGTAAGAAATCTTTTGCAATGCTGGGAGTGAAATTACTGATCCTGATGAGACATTGGACAAAAACTCAGCTCAAAATGTTCTGTCTGCTTCAGTGTCTTGAGGCTGCAAGCTCTGCTGTGCATTGCCCTGTGCTGTGAAAACCCTAACTACAGCATTGAAAGCATTACTGAAAAAGGGTAAAAGTGTAAAAAAAAAAAACCCCAAACAAACAAAACAAAGCCACACACACAAAAAAGGCCAAATAAAACAAACAAAAAAGCCCACAAACCTAGAAGTGATATCTGACATTATTTAGCAAGTCACTTCAGGGAAAAAAGAGAAAAAATATGCCTGGTCCAATATTGCCAACATGGAAAAAGATTGAAAACAGGTTGTATGCAACCCACAGCTTCTGTCCAGTCTCTTCAGATTCAGTCATGTGGCAGTGGGCAGCTTGCCTGAATAGCACCCAGCATTCCCAGTTTTAGTGCTCACTACTCCCTCTCCCCAGCTTCTTAATGGCAGTGGTTTCCATCTCCTTCACGATGTGCCACTTTCTCATCTTATGTTAGATGCTTCAAAGTCTTACCTAGCTTCCAGCAATAATATAGCACCAGTAATTGTGAGAGGTGGGTGAAATTCCATTCTAGTATTGTTACTTATGCATAAGAATTTAGGCTGTGCTTTCAAGAACTACACACATTAGTAAAAACTCAAGTCACTGGAGTTCCAGCCAAGAGGCTGAAGCAGGACATTCAGGTGCAAAACTACACTACTTTTAAAAAGGCTGAGCAAGTATTTTAGGGAATAGTTTTATGAATTGACCCAGGCTGTCCAAAAACTGTGAAGATTTGCAGTAGAATTTTGTTTGAACACGATGAACTGAAATAACAGCTCTGCCAAAGTATTCTCCAAAAGCCCCTTATCCAGTAGCTTTCTCCAGGCTTCTTACTTGTATCCCAATACTGCAGAAAATATTCTGTGTAAATAACACATACATGGACAGAATCCATGACTTGCAGAGATTAGGAATTACTTCTTTAAAGCCTTGCAACCCTCCACATTCATACAAAAGTATGTGAAAAAAATAAGATTCCTTGGGATGACTCTGCTACTGCTGCTGAAAAACAACTTTCCTGATCACTGACATGGCAGATATGCAGCTGACATCTGCTCAGCAGTTTAAGATTACTTTGCTGACACATTAAATTGGGTTTCACTGTGAAATCAAGATGATATCATTGGCTATTATAATAACTTGTTAAAGCCCATGGTAATACTTTTCCATCGTTTTCAGTCAAGTGGTTATCTTTTTGCTCTCTTCTCTCCCTCCTAGTCACTAGTTAGAGTTTATCTTCTCAACAAAGTGCTCTGAAAAAGTATCTTTTGTTGTGTTTTTAAACTGCTGTTGTTTTCAAAAAAATCTAATTCACATCTTGCAGTAAAACAATTCCCCAGGTCTCCTCAGATTTCACATGAAGCTGACCTACACACAACAGAGTCTTCACTTCAGACTGAATGTGCTCATTAGTGTCTTCTAATAAATGAGACTACTGGGTGGTGCTGTTCATTCCATATCCCAGAAGGTGCTGCAGGGAAAGAGGGAATTGGGAGAACTATTTGATTTAAGCATGTCCCATACTTGTGTTCTTTTCCCCCCATTCAGCAACAAAATCTAAGAAAGAATGAGGAAAAATAATTGAGAGTCTTAAAGCTCTGGGACTTTTCTGATCCAAAACTGGGCTGAACTACAGAGGTATTGGTGAGCAGCATGGAGTCCCCAGCATTCCTACTGCATTCAAATTTAGATTGGAGATTAGAAGGAAGTTCTTTACCCAGAGAGTGGTTAGGCACTGGCACAGGTTGCCCAGAGAGGTTGTGGATGCTCCATCCCTGGCAGTGTTCAAGGCCAGGCTGGATGTGGCCCTGGGTGACCTGGTCTAGTGATTGGCATCCCTGCTCAATGTGGGGAGGTTGGAACTAGATGATCTTTAGGGTCCCTTCCAACCTGCCCATTCTATGATTCCTCTGCCCCAGGCACACACATGCTGGTTTTCACCCTCACTTCAGTAGTGCCATGGGCCAACATGCTCTTGTAGAGCAGAGAAGCAGCTGAGAGGGGAGTTGTTCTTACATTACACCCACACAGGGCTACACATCAAAACTAGGATGAAGGGGAACTAATTAAGCTGCCTGTCACTTAACACAATCAGAGTTCATACCTCCTTAGACCTTCTAAAAGAGAAGTTGATGAGGCAGTTGTTCTTCAGCACTGCCAATGCAGTCAGATTCCCGAGTAAAGAAAACACCCACACATGGCATTTCCAAAGGTGCTCATCTTCTGCCTCTACAGATAACCCAGGTTACCTGAGAAATTAATGAGACATTATTAACACCACAAACACCTAAAGCATTTTCAGATGGTGTAGGAGTGTGGTGACCCCTCAAGCTTCAGCAACAAAGGATACTGAATGGGCTTTTGCAATGGAAAGGTGACAGTCAGAGCCAAGATAACAGTATACCAGAAGAAGAGCAACTACAGTCTAATAACTTACCTTTTCTGTAAGAGATTTATGTAACTCCAGAGAAAGCATTTGCAAGTCTAACCCCTAGGAGGTGTTCAGAAGGGAGACAGAGAACATTTCTGAATAGCTTGAAAAGTAAAGAAAGAAAAAAAAAGTAAAACAAACCCCTCAACTCACTAGCTCCTCTAAGCACTAACTGTTTGTTCCTTGCTAGCTTTTGTGCTGCTCCCTCACCTTGGCCTTGAAAACTACTCATAGCCAGATTTCTTATTTTTACGGACAACTCAAAAGAAGACTTCTAACCAAAGATTCCATCTGTAAACTCTTATTTGATGAAAATGAGTGTCTATCTTTCCAACCTAAATGCCAGCAGCAGCACTTCTGTCTCCTGAGAGCTCCCCATGCAATCCCTGTTAAATTAAACCAGAAAAATGCTCACTCATTCTTTTCTAAAGTACCAGATTACCCATCATCCCCTCCCAAGGAATTCAAATTATCTTTCCCTTAGAAAAGGGCTCAGTCAAGTCATATCTAAAAAGAAACCACTTAAAGATCTGCCATGCAGGATTAAAAAGTTTTAAAAATGTGAACTTCTAGTAAAAACATCTCCTTTAATTTCCTCAGAGATGACAAAGACTGAAACAAGATGGGCACCCAGTTACCAAACTACTTTTCCCAAGAGGTGACAGGACTCAGATCACAATTCACACCTAATTTCCTGCTATAAAAGGCTTTGAGACCACCAAAAGCTTTCAGCAGTTGATTCAGGAAGGTGATGATGTTATTCTGTAGATTGCTGTTATTACCTAGGTGAGTAAAAGACTGGGAGTTTGGGGGTCTCATAGGTGTCTATACTTAGTATTCTTGGGGTTTTTTTCAGGTATTGACAAACTTTTGTTTTAGAAGGTTTTTGTTCTTATTTACAAGAAGGTGGTTTTTAAGGTAAAATTTTCTGTTTAGTGTTTTCCAGTGTAGAGGGATTGAATTATGATGAAATTCACAGTTATGCTCTTGGCATGAAGGAGTCAAGCAGCAAAACTTGCATTTTGAGAAGAAAAATTCCCAACCTATTTACAAACCAGTGTGTGTGCCTTTTCTGCTTCAGGCTGCTGATCAAATTATGGCCTGGGTTAGCTAAGGATTCAGAGACTCATGTATTTGTCAGAGTCTACTTGTAAATATAGTTAGCATCTGCCTTTGAAAAACCCTAGCAGATTAATTAAATGCTCTAATAAAAGGAGGAAGAAACATGAAGCTAAATAGAAAGGCTTTTAATTAACATCAGACTATTATCTTTTCCATGAGGTATATCTAAGGAGCTTGTTTGTTTCTAATGTTCAAGTAATGTTTAGACTATGTCCACTACATCTATTGTATCTTTGTTTCTGGAGATTGAAGGTAGGGATTTCTTTCTGAATAATGGCTAGTTTCTCTACATTTGAATTTGGTGCATAGAAGAAAAGAAAAAAAAAGGTATTTAAAGTCTCTTGGACTGGGCTTATGTTCTCAGAGATACTTTGGTGCTCACAGAATCAAATATTAATATGCTGAGCTTTTAGGCCCTAAATACTAAGGCAGATGATATCTTGAAATCACACTATGTAGCTTCCAAGCTTGGAGTGCCAAAGTCTCTTTTTGTAACAAAGAGATTTACTATTACAACTGATATAAAAAAAAAAAAGGCAAGCACACAATTAGAGTTGGTTTTCACCAAAGGCTTTGTAACAGCAGCCTAGCTCCCATGGTCCTCCCTGTTTAACAAGGCACCTGCTGGGAGGCTTAATGTGTAGAGGTTAGGTATATTTAGAAGTATAGTTTGATTTAAATACATGTTGCTGTGATGTAAACTACCCAATCATAAATGAAAAACTCTGATATAAAAACACAACTCCTACTAAAGATCAAATATCTAGGCTTTAATTTAATTATTCAGCACTTTCAGATATACACATTTAATGAAAGCATCAGGGAAACCTCTTGTAGACTGACTGCAAACAAGGATCCTCTGCTTTTTATCCCCTATATGCCCCATCCTGCTTTGAAACATCTTTCCTCCACGTAACAAAACAAGAATTTTAGTGCTGCTGGTTTTACTGATCCAAAGGGAACTAATGGCCAGGATGTTTTAATCTTCCTCTGCAAGGATGGAGGATGCTGCTGCATCTAACCTCATTGCTCCTGTGGCTTTGAAGAAGTGGACCAGCAGCCTGGGCTGGGGGAGACATGCTCATGTGAGCCAGAGTAGTGCATGGGCATATGCTGTCAGAAATGAAGGCTAATTGTCCTGGCATCAACAGCCCAATAAAGCTGATTGTTTTTTAATTTCTTGGCATGGGGAGTCCAGCCACGTGCTGCCCAAATTGAGCAATATTACCCAGGTATTGCTCAGGCTGTTTAGTGATGCCAGTGGCTCTGCTGCACAGGGAGACTTCCACTGCTGCTGCCCAGGTTGCTCCTTTCTGCATCATTACCTCCCTGCCAGCACTAGGCTGTCCTGGCACACTGGTGATTTCTCAAGGACTGGTGGTTATTTTTCCTGAGAGCTGGGCTTTTGTGGAGAACAGCACAGTGAATTAGCACTCATTTCTTCTTTTCTACCTCTTTGAGGCTTTGCTTGTCCCTTCAGCTTATGGCATGTCCAGCCAAGTGCTTGTTGCAGGAACTGGTGGAGAGAGGAAACGCTATGAGGATGACCAAGTTCAAGGAGAAATTAGCTGTAAAGTCAAATTATTCAACTTCCATCCCAAAACTATGGAAAAAAAGAAAACCAGGGAATCTACTAAGACAGGAACAGTCTGTATTAAGGTAGGGGATATTAACAGACTAAAGAGAGCAAAAAAGAGAGGTAGAGTTCAATATTGAAGTGGCTCCCAACCTTCCCCCTGCCTAGCTGACTGGGGGGCCAGCAGGCCCCCCAGCCTTTCTCCCCCCCTTCCAACAAGGGTGCGCCATGGGGAACTCACCGGGGATGTCAAGAGGAGTCGTTGCCTGCCTCCCTCAGCCCGGCTGGGCACAGCTGACAGCTGCTCCCCTTCCTGGGCAGATAAAGGGCAGGGAGAGGGAGGGCAAAGAGCCACACCTAGGGAGGGGAGGGGTCTGCAACTGAGCCCAGGTGCTCTGGGATTTGGGGGAAAAGAGGGAGGAAATGGGGTGAGAAAGGGGAGGTGGGGGCAGAGGGGTGAGTGGGGCTCATCTCTGGAGTTATTCCAAACCTGACTGGACACCGTTCTGTGGCAACCTGCTCTAGTTTTGCCTGCTCTGGCAGTGGGGTTGGACTAGATGATCTCCAGAGGTCCCTTCTAACCCCTAGCATTCTGTGATTCTATGTGATTATGGGATTGCTTGCTGTTCCAGTTATAGTAAGAGCAGGGGAATACTCAGGAGATAGAGCTCACTACACAGCCAAGTAAGAAAGAATGACCAACTGCAGTATTGCCTTTCAGTGAGACAAATAATCATAGAGGCAAGTTGTCCTTTCCATCTGCCTTCCACCTAGTTTGTTAAAAGCAGGTGAGCAGAACATAACATCCTGTCTGCACAGCACCTTGCCCTGGGTTAGCACAATGCAAATCACTTTATGTGAAGCTGATAAAGAAATAGAGCTACATGACTGCAATTAGCATCCTCTTGGAGGTTAGCTTAATTTTAAGTTATAATAAATTCTCCACTTACTCTTAGCTCAGGTAACTGTGGAGAAAGACTTAGACAGTCACTTTAAGGCATTTAGAAGTAATTTCAGGAAAATAAAAGTCATTCTCTGTTACACATTGAAACCTCAACGAGTGTTTTAGAAAATAAAATACCTTTTGTTGAGTGTAGGTTTTTTTTCTTTTTTCTTTCTACATTCTGCTGGCTGAGCAGCTCATGTTATTTAAATTTCTCAATTGGAGAAATATGAATTAAGCTTAGCTGTATCGTTTGAACAGAGTTTAAATCTCGGGATCAATTGTAGGAGTTGGTAGTTGGATATACAGCTAGCAGAAAGCTCCTGAAGCTGGCATGACTGGGTAGTCTCACTAGCTGAGCAGGTCTGGCTATGCCAGTTCCTGGTGTTTTACTAACTTGTCTAAATTAGGAACACGGTTTTTACCTTTCCTTGAGATGCAATTCTACTCAGTGAATTTGTATCTCATGAATTTATCAGACGCTTTAAATTGGTGATCTTCAACTTTTGCTGATTTATCTTACAGACAGCTAAAAGCATCTTAAAGAAGGCATGGGCTGCTGTACTGTGACTTGAGACTTGATGGATGGGAGGTATGTTGCTACTGATTTACTGCTTGCATACCTTTAGAATTAGGGCAAGGATTTCAAAGAGTCACCACAGCATTGGTAAAAAAACAGTCCCAAATATTGTAGGAAAGATTAAGAGTGCTCAGCATTTTGTAGGCATCAGCAACTACAAAAACAAGTCATGTACGAAATGTGAGATCTTATGAACCTGGTTTAGTTATTTCCAGATTACTGCTTGAGCTTCCCAATGCCTGCCTGCATCTCTGAGTCTTTTAAAGTTCTGAGTTAAAATCTAGAAAACTTTGTCTAAATGTTTTTAATCTCTTGAGCTTTTAATGCCTGTGGAGATGACAAAGATGTCAACAGAGCTTTTGTTCAGAGTTATCGCATGTGGCCATGAGATAATCCTTCTGAGCTAAACTACTTGTAGTGCTGCTGTGCATTTTTAACATTGCTATGACTTCACTTTTAGAGCATTTCCATGACAATCTTTGTGTAAGTAGAGCTGAGGAAGAAGGAAAAAAATAAAAATGATAATGCAAGTTGAAAGGGACCTTGGGAGGATTCCTCCTGCTATGACCTCTCCTGCCATGACCCAGCTCTGGACACAAAGCAAGGCAGCATGGCCCCAGCTTCTCCTCCATCCCCATCTGAAGCTTTCCACTGCTGGGACCAGTAGCTGGAGTGCAGAAGCCTAGCCTGCCCACGGTGCTGGATGGCACCAGGGAGCCCCAAAACACCAGCCCTATCTGGGGGGCATAGACTGCAGTCTGCCTTCCCCTCTTTGTAGCTTTCCTCACTGCCCAGAGATGATTTCCCACTTTGAGGACCAGTAAGTGACATTTCCTCTAGGAACAGGTTGCCTTTCATGGGAAGCTGGAGTTTTACCATGATAAGCAGAAAGCAAGTTCTGCTGAGGCAAAACCCAGAGAAATTTTAGGCTGAGGTAGATGTGTGTAACATTTCTTTTGTGTGTGTGTATTCAAAGTGAAAAGTCAAATGCTTTCTGGGAACAAAGCAGATTTTCTGACCCACTGCAAACTGATTTGCCTGAGCATGGCAGGAATATTTGAAAGCTGTGTACAAATGGCAGAGAGGTGAGCCCGTGTCAGCTATAAAGTCTCTTTCAGTATTTGGCCATCTCCCAGACATAAATAGCAAAATAACTCATCTGTTTCCAGAGACAGGAATGGCTATGCTGGTTAGCCTCAACTTAAGTCTTATAAGTTTAATTTGGCTTTATAGCCAAACCCAACCAGGCTGAGGTCAGGCAAGGCACTAATTGGTTGTGCAGGCAAGATGTATTTTTTATAAACCTCACTGGAATCCAGTTGTGATGACAGATGCCATGGAGTGCATCTGCCTGACCATTTACCACTGATAACAGAGCTGGAGATAGCTCAGTGAGCCTCTTCATCATGAATTTCTATTTTCTTTTATAGTCTTAAATATTCTCACTGCCTTTATCTTGAGTATCATAGATTGTATTTTTGTTTCTATTTTGCTAGCTTTTGAACACTGCCATTTTTAAGGGGTTGCTTTTCCTTTTTGCTCTGTTCAGCTCCTTACTCTTTAGTAAAGAAAATAAATTAAGAAATTTTTTTTTTACCTTATGCATGTGACTTGGGAAAGTGGTAAGCTACAGATACATTTGATTTTTTGTGTGTGAACCTATGACCAAAATCAACCAGTTTCCTGTGTTTTAATTTTTTTTGCATTGCTTACTCAGAAGACACTTAAACCTTCAGAGTCAGTAAATGGTGTAAAGCAGACAGCTAGCTGTGCAGTGATTTCCCCCCCCATTTTTCATGTATTTATATTTGTCATTACTTGAAAAGGACATTCTTCTCTTCTTACAGAGAGTGTTAAATTGAGATATAACTTTTCTTTGCCTTTATTGAACTCCCATTCTGAACCATATTCATTTTGGATACATCCTTATGTTCACCAGATATTGTTCCTCTATCTTTGAAGTTAATGATGACAGTCCACCTGACAAACTTACCTCTGGGGAAGCTGAGTAATGAGATGACATAGCTTGATTCAGTTTGGCAAGCAGCAGCAGGTCTGCATTTGCTTTGCACTGGTGTGTTGCCTTTCCACACTGTTAGAGCCATTCCTTGTGCAAACCTCCTCCTGCTTTCACTCACAGTCTGAGATAAACAGATGTTTGGCAAGATGTTTAGCATCGGAAATGATTAGTCTGCTCAGATTCTTCCTTTATACTGAGTGGTGTGTCTGGGTTTTTTTTCAGTTGTGTTATAAAGAGAACAACTTCAGTGTTCCATTGAGAGTCTCACTGTTGAAGCTGGCAGCTTATGCACAACAATAGGGCAGTGAACAATGGTCCATCAGAGCTACCAAGATCAGGAAGCAATTTAAGATGTATTGGGTAATGAAGAGCAAATGTACTCTCATCACCACAACTAGGTGGAAGCTGCTCTAAAATTTTATGACAAATGTTCTGTAACAATCCAGCTGCTAAAGAAATATCATGTGGAAGAGCAGAAATAGAAAGCTTTCATTCATCAGCAGTGTCTCTTTGGTGATCTTTTCTATTTGTTCAGATTTAGTCAGGTAAGTGAGTCTAGTCTACATGCCAAGGTCAATGGCACACTTCTTCCCTGTCGTACGTACACATGAATCATGATGTTTGTGTAGGTAAGCATTGGTCTCTGTCACATCAAACACCAAGAACACAGGATTTTTTCTTAGATCCCTATAGTAGGGGAAGACTTCCCTTCATACTTTGGCTTTGGATGAGGCTTTGTACGTTGCAGTAAATCTGCAGTTTGTTGAAAGTTACACTTACACTCTATTAGTGTTTAAGACCAGAGAAAGAGCACATTGATTAGGTTTAAATCAATTGATTAGGTGAACTCAATGCCAGGCAGGCTTGAAGAACAAAAAGTTTTGTTATTCTAGTTATGCAGCTAAAGTGATGTGATGCTTCAAAGTGTGATGGATAAGTTAGAAAGCAAACCAAGGAGCAGGATCTCTGGTTTGTGAAAGGACTGGAAAAAAAAAGACAACAGAAATGAGAACATGCAGATTGAAAGATACCAGATAAAACAGTGTAGTAATGATTGGGGCTTATGTACCTGGCATGGATAATTGACTAATTCAGAAACATCTGATAGATAAATGATAGACTAATCAATAGGAAAATGCATGATCTGACATATGAGAAAGTGATTATATGTCTGTAAAAGAATTGATGACTGAAGTTGTTTGGATGTGGTTGCTTAATCTTACAATGTGTTGAACTAATTCACTAATCAATAACTGAACTCATTACTCATTGAACTAATTCACCCGAGCGGTGAATTTGGGTTTGAACTGTGGCTGTTGGTGGGAGCAGGCCAAGAGAAACAAGGACTGATGGCTGAGGTGCTGTGGAGTTCTTTGCATTAATATTGGCTAATGGATAAAGAGCTAGTTATGGAAAAGTGAAGCATGGTGCTTGTAGTAAAGGAGAGGAATCCTTGTGTGGAAGGGGCAGCTGCAAAGCAAATTTGACCTAATCTTAGCTTGTTCTGCTGTGTATCTTGCTGCTAAAGGAAGAGTCACATCTGGGAAATTTATGTTTACTTGGCAGCCACAGAAGTATAATGATTGAGGAATATGAAGATGCACTTAGTTTACTTAGTGTCTATAAGGCTACTAGAATATCACACATTACTTTTCTGGGAGCTAGGGACAGAAGAAGAATTTATATAATCTTCCTTTACAGTTTCTGATAAAAAGTTGCCTCTTTCAGCCTAGACAGAGGAGAAAATGCTCTTTTGTTTCTGTTAACAAGCCAAAACCATCCCTTTCTACTGCAAACCTTTCTGGTTTGAGGGAACAATGTTTTCTAAAATTAATGTAACTGCTGGTTTGAAAAGTACTCTACCAGCCACAATATCTTTCTCAGTGTGTTTTGTCTGTCTATCCTATTGTATTTTAATGTTTCTCTGAAATGAGGAAGCTGTTATCTTTTACTTGTTTTGGGTGTACAAACAAGTATATTGTGTCATATCACTAAATATGATGTATTTACATCAACCATTATTAGCAAATCGGGTTAAATGTGCCATGATGCTTTAATTCTTGGTTTAATCAAGCACTTCAGTTATTTTGTGAAAAGCAGGAATAGATCTCAATTATGTAACTATTGCATTCTTCCCTAGAATCTTAAGGAAAAGCTCTTTCTTTTCAAATCTTGGTATAAAAAAAAAAATAGGAATATCGATCAGAGTTTTTGTACAAGATCTTTCTTGTTGTTCCTTGCTGTCACTTCCATATTGTTCATACATTTTAAGCAGTGGAATAAGAATGTAAATCTATGAATATGTACTTTATTAGTACAGCCAAATAAATAAATGAATTGCCCTAAAATCTGAAAGTGCCCCTTGAGGTTCACTGAGCCATTCACAACCTAAGTTTGACAGGCAATGATTTAGCCAAGCCATCTATAACTTTCATTTGAAAAACAAGGACAATTAAAAATAGGATGAGGGATTTTGGTCATGAATTATTCTGATCAGCAATGTAACTAGATTTTTATTCCAATGGCTAAATGAAATATCTCCCTGTATATCCAGTGAGTTTCATTACAGCTTCAGTTTTATTGCCTCACTTTGAGAGATTTAATCCTTTTCTGGGAAATGCATTACTTTTCAAAAAGTACAAATAAAAATGAAATAGAATAATATTTGGAGGGGGGGAGAGAATAATAGGCGAGAAGGAACCAACTTCTGTATTTAAGATGACTTAAAGCTTTATGTTATTTTGGTGAGATGCTCTTAGCATTCATAGAATCATAGAACAGTTACAGCTGGAAGAGACCTTGAAGATCATCGAGTCCAGCCTTTTTCCTAGCCCTATCACCCCACTAAATGATGCTCCCCAACACAACATCCAGCCGTCTCTTAAACACCTCCAGGGATGGGGACTCAAGCACCTCCCTGAGCAGCCTGTTCCAATGGCTGACAACCATTTCAGTAAAGAAATTCCTCCTAATGTCCAGCCTGAACCTCCCCTGGCACAGTTTCCATCCATTTCCCCTCATCCTAATTCTCTACCAGGGAGAACAGACCAATTCCTGCTTCTCTACAACCTCCCTTCAGGTAGTTATAGAGAGCAATGAGGTCTCCCCTCAGTCTCCTCTTTTCCAGACTCAACAGGCCCAGATCCCTCAGTTTTTCCTCATTGTAGCAGCCTTTTTGAAAACTTGGGAAAGGCAAAGCTTAAAGGCTACAGATGTGCCTTACAGTTGTGCCATGGTGCCTCCTTCCCACCTCCTGGGCACTGCTGGTGTGATGGTCGGTATGGTGGGTTCCTTGGATGCTCATGGGGACCCAAGAGAAAGGTTGTTGCTTGGGACCATGAGGAGACAGGCTTTCAGCAACCCTAGAGGAGCTTTGTCCTTGTGTGCTGGTGGAGGTCTGAGCACTGCTGGAGCAGCATGCTTGGCTGGACTGGCTAGGGAAAATGTCAGCATGGAGCAGGTATCCTCTCCTCTTACGCCTTCAAGAACCATGTGTGGTTCTACATCTTATCCTGCAGGCATTGTAGAGCTCTTTTCTGTTACCAGAATAAGAGATTATCTGAATTCCTTCTCCTTTCTACTCCAACACCTAGCCTCAGAGATTCACCTCTGTGCTTTGAAGCCTCTTAGGGTAAAGACTAATGTCTCCTGGGACAGGGGGAAGGAAACAAACCTGCATCAGGCCAAGTTCCTTCTAGTTACTCTTCAGCAACAGGCATAAAACAAGTGATTCCTCTTTTATCCTTGCTTTACTATGGATGAGCTGAGCCTCATGGCTGGAGCAGGGAGGAGAGTGCTGGCACTGAGGCCCCAGGGGAGGAGGGGGCTTTGATATGGCTTCAGGGTGTTGGAGATGGAAATGTGCTACCTAGGAAGAGAAATCTTGCTATAATCATGAAAACCACCTCCCAAAAAACTTCAGAATAATTTTTTTTTTATTTTTGGGTAACCTGGAAAAAGTTCTCTTCACTCTTTCTTCCCTTTCTTGCTCTGATTTTCATCAGTGGCTGGACTTTTATAAATCCAGACTATCTTGTGCATGAAGGGTGAAGATAAATGCTTCAGAATGGGTTTATCTTTCTAGCAGTGTTGTCAAAGGCTGAAGCATGTTACCCACAGTTTAAAAACAATTGCATCATAGATATTTTCTGTCTGAAAATGAATTTACTCTTTGGAAATGTGGATGGGAATGAAATTAGTGTGTTGGTAGATAAAGGTATATTTTTTTAACCTGTTTTATTGCATTTCTGGAGGCAAATGCAGCATGGGGCTTAAAATTAACTCAAGAAAAAGGGAAAAAGGGAAAAGAACAAAGCAAGCAAGCTAAGGATTGAGTTGTAAAGAAAGCAAAACAGAACAGTGAAAAACTCCTGCAGTGAAGCCTGGTGGTAGAGTTTAGATGCAAAAGACACAAGGTCAGCCTTCAAAAATTACTGACACCTAGCTGCCTTGTGTGCTTTGAAGTCTAACAACTGACATGGAAAAAGATGGGGAAAAGTAAACTAATCTTTCTGCACTCTGGTGACGTAACAGACTCCTCTGAGAAATTAAAAAAATATGAAGTAGTAGGAAATCTTCTCTTAGTGCCTATGGAAAGTTATAGGAATGGAATAGATTATAACATCTTATGCATATGGCAAATGTTTGATTGAGGTTTCAGTATGTAGGAAGACAGATTTTTACCTACTAATTGTTTTTACTTAAATAATAAAACACCTAGGGGGAATATAAACTCTCAATCTATGGAGGAATTTCCAAGACAGATGACTTTGTAGTTAAACTCAGAGGAAATGAAAAGTCAATGGAAATTGAGCTTGAAGCACATTAATAGAAAAAGATGGGGAAAGACTAAGCAAAGGAAATTAAATGACACTAAAGGAAACAGTGCCACCTTACAGGAAAGTTCCTCATACCTGTGTATTTTGTAAATACATTTGTAAATGGAGTGCCTGTAGAAATTTATTCCATCACCACAAAGGCAGAAGTATTTTTGAATATACCACCCTAAGCAATGGCTGAGCAGTGGCCCAGAGCTGACTGCAGTGTGCTAGGCAGATGCAGTAGCCAATGCCAGAGACTACCACTGCTTGCACAAATATGCTGTGGGTTACGTGCATAGGTATTTAAGACAAGATCAGCTCTATCTCCAAAACCTTCACCTACCAGCTCTCTACTTCTTATTTCCTGCTTCCTAAGATCACTTCTTTCTGTGGGTTATCTTTTCAGGGAGGCTAGTTATCTAAGGCACTGCTGGTACATGTGAAAATATGATGCCTAGCTCAGGGAACAGTCAGTCAAGCTACAGCAGCATGAAGCCCAGCACAAAGCTCCTTTACCCTGCTCGTCAGTGTGTTTGGCAGCCTGCTCTCATCTCTGTGCTGCTGTATCTAGGCTGCTGCTGGTACCCAAACTCCTTAGTTTAAGGCTTGTGTTTCTGCATTATGCAGAAGCCAATCCTCAGCACACCCTGATCTGCCCTGTTAGGCAGTATTTACTCATGTAAATACTTTTCAGGGTCATTTTTTTTTTCTCTCAGCCTTTTCTAGAAGAAATGGTGCTCAGGCAACACAAGGATAAGGTGCAACTCACCGAAGCTCAGGTCGAGACAAACTCAAAGTATCAAGAGACCTTATTCTGTTCTGTTTCTCTTAAAGGATTCATCAGAAAGATGAAGACCAGCACACCCTAGGGAACTCCTGTCTTCCTGAAGGGTTTGAGTCAGGCTGGCCATGAGTCAAACTGGTGGGTGCAGAATGAGTAGTGCTTTCAAGCCTGGTGCAGTCATTAAGCAATCTCTGCTGATTTAAAAGGTTAGCAAGCAAAAAGAAATAAATAAGAGGTTTTCTTTCACCTTCCAGCAACTTGTACAGTACAGCCCCTGACAGAACAGTACAGCCCCTTCCGTGGGGCTGCAGCTACGTGCATGCACATGCAAAAGAAATTGTCTATCACAGCTGAAAAATTAGGTTTAAATCAGATCTACTTTTGCGATCACCGAAGGGAACCTAAAAGTGTTATCTGCTATGGCTTTAGTTTTTTTGAAGGCTCACTTTCTTAAATAAAATAGTATAACTGAAGATGGTGATAGTAAGCTGGGTATGTGAAGGAGACTTCTCAAGAGCTAGATAACTGCAGAAAACATTGTCAGTGAATAAGAAATGCTAAGTCTCCTGGCCACAAGGGAAAGCCATTTCACCCTAATTTGAGGATGAGCAGCTTTGCAGCTGTATAGTTGTTTCTTGCTCTTATGCAGATACTGCTCTATGCCTGATCTTATTAATACTGACAGAAGACATCTTAAGCATATGTTTCCTATCTTGGACTCCGTTTTCCTTACAAGATGGAAGGTCACCCCAGCAATAAAGCCTTTAGTTGAACAATTGTTTAACACATTGTCATTGGTACATAAGCAGCTTTCTTTTCTCTATCGAGTGCTAATTTGCTAATTGATTTCACAGACTAGTTATTGATCTCATATAACGGAGTGAGGCAGATATGTCATGTAAAGTCAACCTCATTCCATAGAGAGGAGAGAAAGGCTTTTAGGAAGTTTCTATGGAATATGCTAACTCCAGGCTACTGCTTTGGGAAGACCTTTACTTAAGGCTCTTACTGTGAACAACAGGGATTGAAGCCAAAGCTCCAAATCCTTCTTTGAATGAATGCATGTCAAAGCTGAAACCTGTTCTGCTGAGCTTGATCTTTGGAAGGATGTCTGAAGAACTTCAGGCTTTCTCCGGTTCAAGGTCTATTATAGACCTCTTATTTGGGAAGAATTACATTTACTTTTCTAAAAGGTGTCACCCAAACCAGGGCCTGTTGAGCAGTCATGTTTCCTCACTATATAGAGCTTCTTTGCCACTTGCCCTTCTGCTTGGTCTCAGTTAGAGTGCTCTCAGCACAGATGGCTTCCTGAAATACTAATCTAAGCCCTTCTTCAGTTATCTTACTCACTTTAACTTCTTTTTGCCCCCAGATATTTCTCAAATAGACAATGAGCCATGACAGCAGGATTATGCTATTACTGAGTTTCAGTAGCAGCACTGAAGCCAAATGTCCTGTCCCTGCACATCTTAATTGTATCTGGGGCCACAGGTAGGGCCAGCAGCTGGTACATCATGTAGAGAAAACCTCACATATGGCCTAGGCTCCAGATGCAGCCGCCTTTTATATTCAATTTTTGCTCCTTGGCAGCAACTTCAGACTGATGCCAAGCCCCTAGGCCAGTTCAAGATTGTCCCCACATTGTGTGATGCAGGGGTAAATAAGGTTTTTGTAAAAAATAAAAGCATAGGAGGTTTCAGACAGCTCCTAGATGCCAGCAGCTCAGGTTTATGTAGACAAAGCTTGGGACAGCAGCCAGCCATGCCATCTGCACTGGGATGGTGCACAGCCAGCAGCTGTGCCCTTGCTCTGCTGAGAAGTCCCTTCTCACAGCACCCAGCCCTGGGCCAGCTGCCTGCAACCTGGCACCAGTAAACATGAGTGCTGGGAAAATACCACCTGCTACTTCTGATGGTCATAACATCTGTAGAGAGGCAAGGGCTCCTGTGGCTATATACTTAAGGTCTGCAGAAAGCTTTGATGTGTCAAAAGCAGCATAAATGCTAAGCATTTTTTTTACAGTTGTCCATAGGAGGCTAACTTCTGATAGTCACTTAAGAGATTTCATTGTAGTTTATAAAACATGTTTGGTGACAAAGCATAATTAGAACCCTTTTTTTTTTGTTGTTCTTAAAAAGAAGGAACTCCTTAATCTGGTTGAAATGCAGATCACAGTCAGCTGCTAATTGCAGAAATAAATAACAGATTCATGCAGTCTCCCTCTGACTTTTTATTTTCAAAATGAATATATTTTTCTTTCCTGTATTCAATCCCTTCTAGTGACCTGTTCAGGCATAGGTCTCTGCTTGTAAAGCAAGCCCAATTGACAGCAAACCTCCTGCTTCCAGATCCATAAATCTTCTCCCATAAGTGTTTGAATATTGGTTCAGAAAGCAGACAATGAAATAAAAATAACAGCAGAAAGGCATCTTGAGTGGTTTGAAAAATTCCTCCGCTGAATGCAAAATAATAAGAAATAAAATGAACTGAACAAAAGTAAGAGTAATGAAAATGAATTCTCCTGGCCCTCTCAGCTCCAGTGCTGGGTATCTATTTTTCAGCTTCATCATGCAAATATTTCCTCTATGGAGAAGTCTGAAAGGATTTCAACTGGAGAATTAAACAGCGCTAGGATGAATCTACTTCAAAATTATATCCTTTCTGTGGGACTGTCAGGGTATTGTGGTTAGTTAGAGTATTTTGGGTTTTTTTTTTTTAATGTTTTGTGTTTTTGTTTTGTTGATTGTTTTTTTTAATTGCTTACCAAACTAGAGCTAAAGCTGAAAATGCACTTCCAAGTGGGAGTTGTGGTTCCTCCTCCTCTCTCCGCTTTCCTTTAAGGAGCGCTGCAGCTGAGGAGCAGTTCGGGAGGTGAAGTGGCTGCTGCTTCCCACCCACCCACCTCCGTGGGGCTGCAGCTCCAGATGCGCTGGACACAGCCTTGGCCAGCTCAGAATTGTCACCTAGCATCCCGGAGCTCTTCCGGGCATTCCTGAGCGCCATCTGCTGCCACTTCTTACATCCCAGCTTGCGCTGCAATCGCCGGGAAGAGATTCCCGGGGAGTACAGGAGCAAACCTGCCTCGTCCCCTAGCCGTGGCCTAGCAGAGCTGCAGCAGGGTCCTGACCCACAGTCCTGACTCTGGGGCAATCCATGGGCTGGAAGGCACCAGCACTGCGCTGACAGGGACATCTAGGTCATTTCCAAGTGCAGGCACCATGCAGAATGTTGTCACTATAGCCAGAGCAGCAAAGGGCTACAGGTAGTAAGAACTCACTGCTCTCTGTTGTGCTCTGTGCTGGGAGCTCTTGGGAGGAAACAAATAGAAATGACAAAGTTTTACTTCTTTATTCACTTAAATTAGGAACCTAGCAGGCTTAAAAAGAGTCTTTGTAGCTCAAGAAGCTGCAAAGCAAATAGCTGGATAACATTATTTATACTTGAGCTTCTCAGCTGGATAGGTATCCCAAACACCTATCTGCCTGCCTGTCTATCACCACTGTATCCTGGGAATATATAGTCAACAACAGAACAACTTATCATGCCTTTGCTCTTCTAGTATAGTGATCTCAGTAATTTACTGGGGCTGTATGTAATGTCTTGGCCTAATGCTATGCATTTGCATACATCCATCAGCCAGCTTTTATACGTGGGATGGTAGATGATTTAATTCTACCAAGAAAGCTTAAGACGTGGATAAATGTTTTTGTAAGGATTGTTAATGCTGTCATGCCAAGAGTAAGGAGGCCAAAGTCTCGTCCTAGACATAATGACTGGCTGAAGAAATTGTGGAAGCATCACTGTGTGGAGAGGGGAATATCATTCTATTTAGTAGACTTTAGGAAAATAAATAGCTGATCAGGCAGAAAAAAAATTCTAATCATTTTTAATCCATATATTAAATCAAATTTCATGAGTGATTTTCCCAATTCATCTGCAGTTTGAGCCTCCAGATAGTATAAAGCTGAATATTTGCATGTCTAATTTGGCTGGACACTGGCCTGAATGTGATATGTGCATGTCCAGGAGGAGCTGTTCTGCATATGGATGGCAACAGGGAATACCAGGAATGGGAGTAGGAGGGAATGTACCTGTGGCTGGGACAGAAATAAATTCAGTAAGTAAGCACAGTCTGTGGAGGCAAAAAAGCAAGTAGATGAATATTGAGTACTGGTAATAATTTACATTTTATGAAGAAATTACATTTGCTGGTGCAAAGTTTCTCAGCTGCAACTTGAGTTCAAATCTCTCTTGGCCTATTTTGGGGAGGGGAAAGAAGTGTAAAATCTTAGATGATGAAAAAATGTCATTAACTTACAGCCATACCTAATCAAGCATATTCTCTTAATACAAGCCCTGGTGATTCAGGAAATCAACAGAGAGCCAAAATCACAGCAGTGGAGTTGTGTGCTTTTTCAATCCCTATGTGTATCCTCTTCCTGATACCCCATGTCTGCTTGAGTCTCCTTTCTAATCCACCTCACAGCCCAGGACACTCTATAAACCCAAATCCAACTGAATCCAAGTTTGTGAACTTAGCTCAGCCCTCAGATATAGTTTCCTGAAGTAAAGCAGTGTCAGTGTTTCAAGGATTTGAGACAGGCAGCATCTTTTACTCCATGTCTCTGGTGCATTTATTCCAGAGGTTTTTAATGCCTTGAGAATGTGAACAAGTAATAGTGATTTGAGAGCTGTATACCTATTGCTAATGTGCCCTACCTAAGTCACAATTCCAGTTGTTTATCTGAGTGGGATCTGCAGCAGGTCCCTGTCTTAATTAATTGAATGTTACAAGATAGAACAGAGAAATATATACTGTTCTCTACTATACTCCATAAGAATGTCCCAGAAGAAATACTTGCTGGTTTTACTAAACTGATTCTTACACTAGTAACCAACAGAAAGAATTGAAAGGCATCTAAGCTTCCTTATCGATGAATTTAACATTATAAGCAACTACTTTTTCAATAAAATATTTACTTCTCTTGCCTCAGCACTGAGAGAGATTTTGAATTACAATAAGAGCCTGGTGCTTACACCCACACCTGCAGTTTCATTTGCAGCACAAGATGTGTGAGTGACTTGCCTGCAGCCATACTGTGAGGTAGGAGCTTAGCTGGGGCCAGAGGGACACACATCCTTTGCTCTATCTTTTTAATCAGGCAGCCTTCTCTTCTCCAGGGCACTGCCTTGAACATATCAGGATTTAATTCCTTAACAAAGAAGAATAATGTAGGTTGTTTCACTCATGGAAATGTGGAAAACAAATTCTTGCTGTGAAAACTGGAGTTTCTGTTGGGATTAAAGGAGCTTGGCCATTTCACTTCCAAAGATCTGAATTATTGCCTCTTGCTGCTGTATTATTTTTGCCACAGAAAATTCATGTTTTCAATTGGCTTTAGCTCTAGTGGATGGCTGTTGAACTAAAAGCATTTTTTTCTAACATGTCACTTTGCTCTTCCCTTCCATGGGCCAATGTGTCTCAATTTCCATTTCAAATACAGCTCAGATCTGTCTAATCTTTTGCTGCTTCAACATTTTCAAGGAACTGTAAATTCCACAATTTAATTAATGGGTCAAAGAGGCTGAGCCTTCTTCATGCAAAATAGAACTTTACAGTGATTAATTAAAATTGCTATCACTGTTCCAACTTGCTAGATAGACTTGAGTATGGCATATTTTGCAAAGGACATTACAGAGTGCAAAAGAAAGTGAGCTAAACTTAGAGAAGTGAAGAGAAATGTGATTATTACAATTGGGAGAACAGGTTTTTTTTCAGTATGCAGAGACCAGTTTTTAAATGACACTGTCAAGAATTATGGTGTACTTAAATTTGACCAGCCTTAATATTTGCTCTCTTATGCTGTGCTGGCAGATGTTTCTGGGGGTCAGATAACTTTTAACTGCACGCTATTTTACCCCTAAAAATGGAAGAGGAAAAATGTACTATTTAAACTTTGCAAAGCAACAGTGCCTCATACAGTCTGCACTGGCTTTTGTAGAAGCAGCTAAGTAATAAGAACTGATTTCTAGAATTATGTTAACATGCTTTGGATATGCAGAAGACAGCAAACAAGTGAAACAATATTAATTTGAGATGCCATCGGGCATATTAGAGAGACATCTTTTAGCATGTTAAACAACAGTCTTTCATTTGTCACTTGCTTCAGACCTTGTTTATGAAAGTCTTGAGATATGGCATGACTGCAAAAAAAGAAAATACTGAAAAGAACCTGAATCTGAAGACTTGCTTGCTTGGTCCTTTTATGGGATGGGTAATATGTGCTTGGCTCTTTTTAATACAAACTTCAGCTTTTGTTGAGTGATAGTATTGTAATTACCATCATGGTTTGACTGATCTGTGTTTAAAGGACTTTGGGTTTTGCCTTGGTTCCCTGTATATATCATAGCCACAGTATCCCAATGCCTGAAGAAGGATAAATCTAAATGCATTAGCAGTTTCCTATCAAGATGAATTATCTCTTTTCCTATCAAGGCGCATCTTCATTTCACAGCTAGGGACCTAAGGCCAAAACCTCACCAGATGTTTGCACAGAGAAATGAAACTAGGTTATTGTCCTAATGATGTGGCTCTGGAGGTGGCTTCAGGTTAGGAATTCCCTTACTGGAAATATTTCATCACTCTACTCCTAGTGGCTCAGCACTGCCCCAACTTACTCCAGTTCTACACTCTGAGCTGGACATAAGCCTAGTGTAACACTATCTTTAGAGATAAGAAGCAGCCCTAGAAGTGGACTGCATACTGTAAATCTGAAAGTGTCTCTTTGTGACAAAAGTGTTTTCCAGCACATGCAAGGCTGTCTGTGCCAGAGAGAAGGTAGCTCTCCATTTACTAACATAATACTATGGACCATCTGTGTCATGGACAATGTGTTGGAAGAGAAGTGGGATGAGCTGCTCTTCTCACCTAGTGTAGAAGACATGCTTAGAAAAACCTAATATTAACCACTCTTTTGGTCAAATCACAGGTTTAGGGGAGCCTCTACCTATGTTCAGGACAGCAAGTGCAGAAATACTCCTGCTGGGGATAATGTGATAGGAAGTGCAAAATGCAGAAGTGATAATGCTCACCAGCACACTACTTCATTTCTAAATGCAGCTTGTCATGTGTGCCTGCAGTCAGTAAGCAGGATTAAACACTTTCTCCCATTCAGTATATGGGAAGTCAGGCTGTTTCCACCCTGCACGCTGAAGGAAATCCTGTGCAGAAATCGGAAAGTGCACTTGGGATGAGGTAGCTCCAGGCTGGTGTGGTTGTAGGAATGACAGTGTAGCACCTAAGAAAGAGGGGAGCCAGCAAAATGGAAGATTTGGAATTATTCTGAATTGGACAGATCTGTCATTTACTGTGTGATTTAGACTTTTATGCCTTTCTCTCTATAAAATACAGTCATTTCACTCTTCAGAAAACCTTCTCTTGAGCTCCCAATGAGAACATTCCCAGGGAGAAACAGCAGGTGAAGTTCCAGCAGTGGATAAAAGAAGTTGTTTCCCTTTGTGCATTTTAGAAACCTCAAGTTAACCTGCTTTCCTCCTTTCATCTCCACACATAGGTCTTACTGCCAGTGGATCCACCCTTCGGTTAAAAGTTTAAATGCTGATCAGCATGGGTTGACTTTAATCACCAGGTAAAGGCCACTGACAAACAGCTTTCCCAGTATGGATCCTGCACATACTTTTTCCTTTCCACATTGCATTTAAGTTTGGAGTTAACCCCTCAAGCCCCCTACTAGTGTGAGATACAAACAGCACAAGCACTGCCATCTGCTAAAGGACTTAACAGCACACCCCAAGTCATAACAGAAGGTGCCATCGGATTTGTAACTCAAATACTCCTCCAGGTCATGGTGTCCTTACGTTACATTTATTCTCTTTCACTGCTGGATGCCAGGTCCTGGACTCTGATGAGCACTTGGGCTCTGTGGCTGTGAGCACAGGGATACAAGGACAGCAGGGGTGCTGTAGGTAGTGTGGCAATGGGGATGCTGGGGGCAGCAGGGATGCTGGCGGCAGTGGGGATGCCAGAGACAGCAGGGGTGCTGGAGCCAGCGGGAAACCAGGGAGCAGTGTGGATGCTGGTGGCAATGGGGATGCTGGCGGCAGTGGGGATTCCGGAGACAGCAGGGATGCTGGGGGCAGCAGGAAACCTGGGAGCAGTGGGGATCCTGGGACAGCGGGGATGCTGGGGGCAGCGAGGATGCTGGTAGCAGAAGGGATGCTGGGGGCAGCAGGGATGCTGGGGGCAGTGGGGATGCTGGTAGCAGTAGGAATGCTGGGGGCAGTGGGGATGCTGGGGGCAGCGATGGTGGGTGGCTGCCCTCAGTGGTGCACACACAAAGCATGGAGGCTGGTTCCTGCAGCAGCCAGCAGCAATTGCCATGACAACCAGCAAGCTGATTACTCAATTACAGCTTTCCTTTTAAAAAGTGCCATAAAGCCAAGGGACAACACAGCCTCAGCTTCCCGCCGTGCTTGGTTTTCAAAGCGCCGAGCTATGTTTAACTTTTTTATACACCTTGTGATTATGTTTGCCAACCTAGTTCTGGATCTCTTTTTTTTTATTATTATTATTATCATTATTATTATTTTATCCCCATGTTCTTTGAAATGCCAAGAAAGTAAAAAGGCTACTTAAAACAGAGTTTTTCTTGCTGCAGGAAAACATGCAGCTGCAATCAGCACCCAGTGTAAAAGCCTTACTGGCATGGGAGGACTGTGACTGATGAACATCTGGTACAATGTAGGAGCCATGACCGATTTAGCAAAATGTGCCAAACCTCTTCCAGAAACCTCAGTGGAGCTACTCATGCTGCAGTCTCTGGAATGGAGTTCTCTTCATGCTGCGCATCTTTTTCATACCTAACATGCTCCTGCAGATACCACTATGCTGTTCTCAGAGCTGACTTGTTTTTCATCCTTTTCTCTGAGTGTAGACTATTGGATATTTTTTCTACAACATAAGAAGGGAAAAAGCTGAGTGTAGGCTTGTGATACTGGGTTTCGTTGTTTTGGTTAGATTTATAATACCAGCTGTTCATGAACTGAGGAATTCCTTTGGTTTTCATAGGGATATAACTGCTTTTATAGTACCTTGAGGGTTGTCTGGTCAAGGTCTTCATCATTTTGGGCATGACAGAGGTGGACAGTGAAAGACGTCCTGTATCAAGTAAAATAGACCAGCCAGGCTAATGCCAGGGAGGAAAATTGAAGCACAGAAATAGAAAGGAGTTTTACTGCTGACCTTGCCTAGATTCATTGGATCATAGAATAATTTAGGTTGAAGAGGACATCTACAGATCATCTGATCAAGCCCTCACTCAAAGCAGGGCCAAATTCAAGGTTAGATCTGCTTTCAAAGTTAGTAGGACTTTTCCAGCGAGGGAAAAGAACATCTCAGGACATTTTTCAGCCAAGAATGGAGTGTCTCTATGGGCAGAAATGCCCTAGGCTCTCTGGGCCCCTGTTTCAAGTTTTAACCACCCTCACTCCTCTCAGTCTGCTCTCTACCTAGCATCTTTCCTGCACTACGGTGCTCTGCTGTAGGTCTGCTTTAGCAGATCATGGGAACATCTCTAGGTAACTTCTGATGGCATTGTTCCACAATTAAACTGTTTTCACATCTTCTGCCTCCCAAACTGGATAGCCAGCTTGAAACAGCTCTTGAATTCTGGAGGAAGCTGTCCCAAAATAGTAGTGTTCTTTACAGTCCTCTCTCATGATTCAGGTAAAGAGAAAAACTTACACTTTTAAACCCCTAACTTGTGAAGGACTGGGTGCTACTTGATCTGTTCTGTGGTAAATGCAGCCCTGCAGAAAATGACTTAGGGGTGCTGATGGATGAGAAGCTGGCCATGAGCAAACAGTGCACGCTGGCAGCCCAGAAGGCCAATGGCATCCNCTGGGTTTGGTAGAAAAGTTTTTACAAGTGGTTTTCACTTCTCTCTGAAGCTGCTGAGAGGTTCAGGTTGTGAGTAGACAGTGTGAATCTGCAGAGACAGATTAGCAGGATTACTGTCATCATTCCAACAATTTCTTGACAGTATTTTCTTCCTCACTTCCTTTCTCCTCCCTGAGTTTGGATTATCTCCCCAGACAGGAGACCAACCACTTCAGCGCTCATGACCTAAGACTGAGGATTCCTATGGTTGAACCTCCTCACAGTCACATTTTCAATATTAATGCTGTAGGAAAAGAAAGGCCTGAAGATGTGTTTGCTGAACAGTGGTATGGCAACAGCATCCCAAAAGGCTGATTTCTTGCAATATTCAGTCTCTCAATATACTTGATTAAGCTTACGAGGGACTATCTTTTCAAAACCACATCACTTTCATTAAGGAGGAGAGATAAAAACCTTCTTTCACTCACATACTAGTCTTTCATGGGTGGGGAGAAAAGGCTGTCAAATCTACATATGGGTGGATTGGTTTCTCAAACACAGATTTTCCTCTATGGGGAAGGAGGTCGATTAGCCCAAAGAGTTCAAGCTATGGATGACAATTCACTTTAACTTCAGTCACTTTGGAGTAAGGCCACCTCTCCCCAGGTGGCTGCTGAAGAAGAGGCATTGTGTAAATCTTAGCTGTCTGGATTTCATAACACACTTCAGAAGTCTTCCCAGTGTTGCTTGTTCTTCAGTGATCTTGCTCCATGGGATCCAGCTGAATGTATAGGATTTAAATTTAGCCCTGGCTCCAGCCAGATTGATAGGGAAATGCAGAGTTAATGACTAGTGAGTCATCTGCTGAGATTTCACCCGAGAGGCTGACGTGGAGCTGCTGGGACAGAAATTCAAAGCATGGCTGCTCTATGAAAAATCAAGGCTTGTTCCTGTGAGCTCTTGCTCACTACAAGGCCAGCTCAACTCTCCTTTCTCCACCCAAACATACACACACTGAATGCACAAGTCTTTCTTTTAACCATGTCTTGCTTGAGTGCTGATCTTGCGAAGGAAAATCAGCCAAGCTAGAGAGTTTGGTGTACCTGGTGAACACTAGATGGATGGATGATGTTTAGGCTGTGATCTGGATCTACTCTCAAACTCCAGAAGTTCCTAAATCACAGACTGTGAAGAGCTAGGAAAGTTTACCAAAGAAAAGCTCACTCCATCTTTGTGGTCCTCTTTTCCCTAAGCGCTCACTACTGATCACAATCAGATATGGGGTAAGACAGCCTATTTACTCAGGGTGTTACTGGGGCAGAGCTGAGCAGCAGGTGCTCTGCAGGGGAAGACTGAGAGCTCCTTTAGTCTATTAGTGGAAGAAGCTTCCCTCTCCCTCCCCAAAGAGCAGAGCTGTAACCCAAGGTCCAACCCATTCAATGAATGCTACAGAAGACAGATGGGTATGTGACCCTTTCTGATTCCTTTAGATCCTTTTAAATTGATTTTTGTGGCATATAAATAGCAACAATATGCTGAAGGGAACAGAAAACCACAAAAAATGAACTGTTCCTATGCCTGTATTTGCTCATACCATGTCCCTCTTCAACATTTATGCTAAACCATAGTCCTCAGTGAAATGATTGATTAAAATGCTGATATTTCAGCATTATTTTCTTCCCAAACTGCATGTGGTATTTTATTTCAAAGCTATGAAAATATAATCTGGTTCTCTAACCCATGGGAAAGATTAGCTGAAGATAGCTTTTCCAGTCATTTCAGTATGTGATAGAGTTGTCAACCTGGTGCTGGGCAGAGGAGGGAGCTGGCCTGTCAGCCATCTGTGTGAGATGGTGCATGATGTCACTTGCACAGGTGTTTGTCAAGAAGGTAGGGACAAGTTCAGAACACCAAATTGCTGCTTTCTGCTCCTCATTTAATGACTCAGCTTCCCAGTCGAGCATACTCTAGAAGTAGAAGGGATCAGCAGGAATGTTATCTGAGCCATGCTACAATCCATTTCCTATGCCTGTTCATTAGGAAGAAACAGAGGTGTCCAGGTCACATATAGATAGATGCTAGTGAGTGAACAGAGTAGGGTGGAGGTATGGGATAGCTAACCCACAGTTAGTATTTCTATGCTTTAGCCCTGCCCACGTGAATCCACTGTTTGTTCCTTCAGAATATGCATTAGTTTGTGTACAAGTTCATATGCTGTTTTGGTAAAGATCACCATCAGCAGGAGGAACCATCTTTTCTGCCAGCCTTTTGTGAGCTTTGCATTCCCAAATGCAAAGTAAGGCACTCATGCCAGTGCCTTACTGCAGAGATGAGAAAGTAAGTGATAGTGCAATTCTAGAACTCCAGATTTCTCATTTCACCTTCTTGTTGCTGCTTTTATTTTATTTCACTACATGGTAGACCCCAGAAGTTTGGGACCTAATCCATACAGACCTAATCTAACTGGCTGTAACTTTGAAGCTGGATCTAGCTTTAAATTTGACTCTTTGTGAGGGAGTTGGACCATGTGGCTTCCAAAGGTCTCACCCAGCCTCAGTGGTTCTGCACTTGTATGGCTTCTGCTGAGAAGAGATAACAAAGCAGCCATGGTTCCAGTGAGATTGATGCAGCATTTTTCATTTATGCACTTCAATATTGTGAACAGCAGAAAAAAAAACCTTTAATCTTTTTTAACACAGAAGGCTGTGAGGGCAGAGTCTAGGGAATTGAAGTGAGTAGCCATAATGCACTGAAGTCAGTGGTCAGCCAGGAATGTAATGAAGGTAACTCTGCCAGGTGGTTCTGCAGAGCCTTAGTGACCAGCTGCTGTTCTGCTTTTCTGGGCACTCAAATACATGGAGCAAAGCTTATCCAAGCATTTGTGCCACAGTCTCTTCTTCATTTCTATGTATGCTCTCGAATTATCTAAATAAATCTACTCTCAAGTCAGTAGAGACAATGGGGAATCTCAAAACCATTGAGAGATCTACAGTGAGGGGGAAGACCTTCACTGACTTTTGGGGCCCTATAGGATGCACAGGTACATGAGCTGGGTGTTCAAAGTATGATGGGACAAATGCAGGGGAAAAGAATCTTAGTATTTAAGACAGTTATGCTTAACTGTGTCTTTTCCCTTTGCTGCCTTTTCCTTGAAAAGTCACTGAGAACCAGAAGTGGAAATCCAAATCTCATTAATAATAGGCAAGTACATATATGATCCAAAAGGCAGGTATCTAACTAGTGTATATGATCTGAAGTCTAATGTACATGATCTGCAGTGTTTGAAATGAGCTGTGTATATCAGGTGCCATCCTGTCTCCTCTCAGAGCCTCAGATACAGATATGGATGTTTTCCAAAACAGTGGCAGCAAGTTGAAGAAGATTCAGGCTGTGACAGCTAGACTTTGATTTGATATATATTTACATGTCTGTATATTGGGAACACACTTTCTTTCAGCTGGTTGCTTTAACAAGAACAACCCTCAGATGTGATGTATCTTTTGTGAGGAGACCCAAGTTTTTTCCTCTCTCACTCCTGCCTTTATCTCTTCCCTTCAGCTTCAGTGGTAGCTTCTCCTTTCTGTATATAGACACCAAATTAAACAGAGCCAACCCTTTGTTTTTTTCTGCCTCTGTTTCTTTTTCAGATAGCAATGATAAATCACTTAGGGGATCCTTTTAGTGTGCAGCAGAGCTACGCATTTGCAGGTTTTCTCAGCACAGCACATCATTATTTTCTTTCATGGTCATAAAGCCATGCTTCTGAAGACAACTCTTGGGGATGATCAGTCATGATGCTGGATGAGATGAGCAGAGGCCTCAATTTTCATTTATTCTCTCTGTTTTGTATTTTATTTGTATATTTTTGAGAAACTGGAGTTTAGACAGTTTAATAGACTGGAAAAATAATTGAAAGAAAGATCCAAATATCTTTCCCCCCTCTAGGGACTGTCCTGATTTTGACTGGAATAAAGTTAATTTTCTTCCTAGTAGCTGGTACGGTGCTGTGCTGTGGATTTAGGATGAGAATAATGTTGATAACACGCTATGTTTTAGTTGTTGCTAAGCAGTGTTTACCCTCCATCAAGGACTTTCAGCTTCTCATGCCCTGCCAGTGGAGGCTGGGATTGCACAGGAAGCTGGGAGGGGACACAGCAAGGACAGCTGACCCAAATGAGCCAAAGGAGTTTTCCACACCATATGATGTCATGCCCAGGATATAAAGTGGGGGGAGTTGGCCAGGGAGCCAACCCCTACTTGGGACCTGACTGGGCATCTGTCAGCAGTGAGCTATTGCGTTGTGCATTTCCTCTTCTGTAAGTTGTAATTCCATTATTATTATTTTCATTTATTATTATTATTATTGTCATTATTTTCTTCCTTTCCTGTCCTGTTAAACTGTCTTTGCCTCCACCTGTGTTTTTCTTTTTTTGCACTTCTCTCTGCCATCCCAAGGGACTGCATGATGCTGAGATGCCAGCTGGGCTTAAACCACAACAGGGACACACGAGCCATTTCATTAGAGACAGAGATGACGAAGAGTTTTGCACAGTTGTCATTAGTGCTTTTGTTTTGTGATAACCATTGTAAAGGCAGAATTCAAAGAGAAGTGACTGCTGCTCTCACCTGTGATAGCCTTGGCGTGAAATAGGACTGCTGTCAGGTAAAACAGACAGGAACTGAGGAGGCTGAACAAGTCATGCTACAGAGTAACTGTCCGTGAAGCTTGCAGTGGATGAGTGCTTGCATCTCCCTTGCTAAAGGTGTGTCTGTATGGAGATGTTCAGGAGAAAGGAGCAATGGCAAATGTGGGGCATCAGCTAGGTTTGTCAGCATGCTGTCAAACAGCACAGAGTATCATCAGCCCTCAAAAAGCTAAGAGATACCTCAGTCATCTCCTACTTGATTTTAACTTTCCATCCTCTTTCAAACCTCACCTCCCATTTCTTGATCTGTGGGCTCAAACACATCCACAAGTTGTTTAAATCCTCTCCTTAGTCTACAAGCACACTGTTTTTCAGTCAGTCTGCTCCTCATGATATCCATTATGGATTGGGATTTGGAGTCAGGCTTGGCTCTCCTGGTTTATTAAATGAACTAGTCAGCCAGCCCTTTTGTCAGTGGTGCACAGGTGCTGAATTTCAATTCAACATCTAGTCCATTGGGTGTTGAGACACCAAATTCTTTGGCATTTCTCTTGAAATATATTCAGTGAACTTTCAAACACTCACTGAACTGATTTGTCTTCACCATATAGTTTATGATTAAGGGAACAGAGCCAATGACTCATTTATTTTACCAAATAAGTCTTTAGTCTTTTTTTTTTATGTATCTATGCTTAATTGCTGTAATATATATTGATCTTACGTGCATGTAATATATGTTCCATCCATTAAAAAGAGTGTGATTATTATATAATACTTTCCAGTGTTATTATCACCCCTGTCCTACTCCAGGTGAAGACAGCACAGAACATGCACTTGCAAAATTCCAGCAGCTCCAATTTCCCATCATTTTGCCTAATTCAAGTGCTATCAAAACAAGCTACAACCTGATTCTTGAAAATAGGAAGGCAGAAAATACAGTCCTGCTTGAGGCTGTTGAGTTTTGTTTTACAGCCTCATTACAGCTGTTGCCCTGTATATTAATTTGTGGTGTATTGGGACATTTCCTCTGCTCCTGTTAAATCATTAGCAGCAGCAAATGTCATCTATAAACCTGGCATTACAATCCTGTCAAAGACAACAGATACTAGCAAATACTGATGCTCTGACCTGTATAATCTTCTGTGCTTCAGTTCCCAAAGCTGTGCAAATCAACTGTTTCCTTCATAAGTTCTTCATTAGATCTTCAGTAATTTCTGAAGCAAATGAAAATTCAACAGCAGTCACTACTAATTAGCAGACTTTTCTCCTAGGATGTCAAAAACAAGGGTAGGGAAAAGAGGAATCACCTTCATCTGTTCAGTAGGAGCCTCAAAGAAGTATCTATGCACTTAAGAGGCCTACACATGAACCATCACCTGCTGTGCCAGGTGCTGCACAGGCACACAAGCTGTTGCAGCTGGAGTAATTTAGACCTCAAGAGTACATCAACAGATGGTTACTTTAATAGATGCAACCCCCTATGAATGAATAGATCTATAGCCACCAAAAGAAGGCCCTGCCTTCAGTAAGCATGAGAGTTGAGATTAGTCTTGTTTTCCTGTTGTTTTAGTCTGTTTTTGTTACACTGTGAGACTACAAATAAAGATGGAGCAAAGGTGAGAGTTCTGCTTATCTGTCCAATACAGTTTTAGTACATAAAGCTGAACAGGAATACTTCATCAAAATGTTTCATCTGTGTCAACTCTTCTGATGGCTTGAGATGGCATCACTAATGTATGGACATCTATCATGCCTCTATAACAACAAGATACTCCAAGGAATAATTTAGGGACCTTCTCCCAGGAATATAGCTCTGTGTAAAGTCAGTATTTTATCCACTTGTCCAATGGGAATATTGCTTGTGATGGTTTTATGCAGCTAGGGTATTACTGTTGTTTATCTTCAAACCCCTCAGATGATGCTGTGTCCTCATGTTGCCCTATATGTGTAAGCAATCTTGGCCTCTACTTCCATTTCTCAAAATAGAGAGGGAGGAGAAGGCCAAATCTGTGACTCTGGAGAGAATTGTCTTTGCAACCAACATTCAGAAACTGAGATGAGACACTTTGGATGATGTCTTTACTACTTATATGTATTTTCCACAGCACTAGTTCACCTACAGTGAAGTGATCTAGATCCCAGACAAGCTAATATCTTGCTGAGACTATCAGTGGGGTTCCTTTGGCAGAACATTTGGATATAGCTCATCAGTTATTCAAGGATCTGTGCATGCAAACTATTCAAGCTGGATTTTGTAGGAGTAGTCTGAGTTTGCAAAGATGTAAATATAAAGGCTTTTAAACCTCTTTAAATAATGTCAGTGTTTGGGAAGAGCATTCAGCGTCTACTGAGCTCTCCAACAGAGTCTACCAATGTTTTGGGGAAAATGGAGGTTTTTAATTCCTTTGCTATGTTTATATTATCCTTTGCAATGACTTACACAAGTATGAGAGTCCTTATGCAATGCTAAAATGTGTTCTCCACCTTTCAGAAAATGGTCAGTGTTCTCTTGCTGTTTCTTGATTATTCCTCTCAAATTAAGGCTGATCTTGCATTGATTCACTTCCAGCTTTTGACAGTTTATTTTTTGTCTACAGAGAGAGGTGGGGAAATAGGATTTGAAATGAAATAAATATGCAGTGGTTAAATATGCTAGAACAACACATTTTACAGCTCAGCCCCCTGCTTTCCACTGGGAATGTCATAATCTGATAACGTGTCAGTGAGACACACAATTTGGGATCTACCTCTGAGGATTTGGGTTGTTCCAGGAAACCTTCAGTCCTGACAGACTGACATGAGATTCCTTCTTTGTGGTTCTTTCTGCAACTGATTTTACCACAGATTGTTCTTGGTGGGTTCTACTAGAAATGCCAGTTCTTTGCAAGAAAAAGATGGTTATAAGTAAGGAGGGGGAGAGGAAAATCAGAAAATATTTCATCCTCTTTAACCATAACTTCATTATATCTTCTCATTACAGTAATTGCAGGTTTAACTAAAGATTTTCCCATTGTGCAAGCTTTGGAGCATCTGGGAATTTAATAAACAGTTAGAATAATGTCAAATGATGGAGGCAAAAGGTGAAATTACCACTTGGATACACTTCTTTCAGCTAAATTGTGCAGGATCAAGGGGTCACTCAGCAGAGATAATTGCTAATGAAGCTCAAAGGGGCAGGCAGGCAGCCAGGCAAACATCCTTGTGTTGCATTGCATTGCCAATTGATTCCAACTTCAGCCTTTGATTAAACTTCAGAAATGATTAATTGATTAATAGTTATACACTGGTCCAAGTGGACAAGAAGGAGGTGTTACTGCAGTGAGGCCATGGTGTTTACCTTCAAGCAGGCTTCAAAGCATGAAAACTTTGCAGTTTGGTCATGGTCCCATTTATGGTGATGTCATTAATGTCAGTCCAGGAGCAGGGTGAGCTCATGGCTCAGCTACTGAAAAGGGAATCAAACAATGTGAGTTCAGCACTGGCTCTGCAGAAGATTTGCTCTCACTAGAACACACTTAATCTCTCTCTTCTTTCATTCATCACCTGTGAATCACAGAATCACCAAGGCTGGAAAAGACCCCCAGGATCATCTCAGTCCAGCCTATGACCCAATACACCACAACATCTAAACCATGNAGCTCACTGCTGTCAACCAATACTCCTAGGTCCCTCTCCAGCCACTCATCTCCCAGCCTGTAGCGACAATGAAAGTGACAATGAAAGATTGTTTTTCTACAAATACTCCTGGGCAGGTTTTCTTGCAGCAGAGATCCATACCCAGGACAGATTTGAGGCTGAGGGGGACCTTCTGAAACTTTCAAACTCAGCAATCAATGACCATGCAGCTGTTGTTATGATGTGAAGACATGGAGATATGTTGTACAGTATTGATCTACAGATTTTAAGACTGGGGAGTACAATCTAGTCTGACATAGACCACAGTTTAATTTCAGCAACAGACTGACTGGTAAGAAAGATACTATTACCAAACAATTTATTTAAACCAGAAACCTTTCATATCTTTTTTTCTTTTATTTTTTTTTCACTCTGGTGCTTTTGTTTCTGTTCTTGGAAGCATGAATGTAAGCTAAGATAGACCACTATTAAAGAGGAAATATTATATTACTTTTCACTTGCTTCTCTAGAGAAATAGCATTACATAGTATTTGTTTAGTTATTTATATGAGATTTGTTAGTAATGACCATTTGAGTTTCTAAGAACTCCTTCAGCCTTTTTAGCTGTAGAAAAATGCCAACTTCAATTACATGTCTTTCAAAGCCATAGTTAGAGCACTTTGTCCCAAACACACCTACACACCTACATCCAAACTTTTTTTCTTATCACAGTGAAAACTTCACAATGAATAGCACACATTATTCCTCTTTCTGAACTTACTTATGGAATCATTGCTATCTTACATAAAGTATAGCTTCCTGCTATTAAAAAGCAATGCACTGAGGTTTAAATATTGCTCCCCCAGCTGAAAAAGTACATTTACTTTGCAATAGGTTAATGTGTGCTTACAATTAAATACTGAAACATTCATTAGTATGTTCTGGATAGCAGATAATTCTGCCTGGTCATGTTCAAAGAGCATCACAATGTTCAAAGAGCATCACTGTTATTAAGTAGACAGACACAGTTCAGTAGTCCTGTGAGGGGGGTGTTAGAATGAGACCCCCTGATTAAATGGTGACTCACAAGAAACACTTGGGGAGAATGCTTGAAAGTGATACAATGACCACAGAGACTTTGGGAGTGTAACAATAGGGTAGAGAAAGAAGCATCCTCCTCCCCCGTGAAGGCTGTATTCAAGGTGAAGCTTTTCCCTTGTGGACTGAATCCCAGCTGCAAGGCAGCATTAGCATCTAGACAGATGGATAGCTGGATGACACAGAATGACAAAAATAGTTTAAACTCATCTTATGCACATACATTTTCATTTATCTCCGAACCTCATAACTTCCATTGTCCATGGTGGCTTGCAAATAAAGTGATTTCAGGGCAAGTGGCAAATAATAAGGTGTTTGAGTACTAAAATCTGATTTATTACTGGCCCACAGAAATATGTATGTAAATGCCAGAATGTCCCAGGATGCTGGTAATTGCTTCTAAGAAATACAGAGCTCCAGCTCCCCAGGTACAAAGGAACATATCTGTGTGTGATTAACACATGCCTCTAGCACCACCCTTCAGTCCAAGGCCAGGGAAAGGGGATTTTCCAGGGATTAAGTGTGGTTCAGTTCTTTGAATATTGGTGTGGCTGGACTGTGAGGGTAGGCTGGAGCTGAAAGCCTCATCTCCTGTTTAAAACAAGGGCTTTTTGCCCCAGGACTGCTGACCAGGGTGGGATTTTTCCTTCCAGCATGTCAGGCTTACTCTAGGAAATTGTGCTGCTGGCTTTTGCCTGCATCCCTTGCCTGCAGCTTTTCCAGCTTCCACTGCTCTAACTTCAACTCAAATGCCCTCTTCAGTTGGAACTCATAGTTGTGAGAGCTTTGCAGTGATTTTGTAGCATAAAAACCTCAACATGATTAAAATGTCTGGAAAACCACCACCTAAAGCTGAGAAAGGTTTACAGCCACATCCTTAAGAGAAGAGATTACCCAATAATGTCACCAGCTAGATATTTTCTTGATGGGGAACACGTCCTTTTATTTTTGATGCAGTATATATTAAAGGATTCTGAAAACAATCACTTTCTTCCGAGCAGAGCTACAGGTACACATGTGCTAGAAACTGACTCTGTGAACTTTGAATCAAAGATTTTCTTTCAGGGAGACTGATGCCCTTACTTAAGAAAATTTTGTAGAAAATTAAAGAGAAAGTAATTTTCAACAGAGGACAAGAAACAGCAAGGAATAAATCCAATTTGGTGACAATTGGTCCTTCAGCATCTGAATGAGATCAGTATTCTATGGCTCTCTGGAAAGCTACTCAACCCAGCAGCAACCACTCTGAAGCTGGAATAGTTCCCTTCCCATCCCAGGGCATACAATCTGGGTCCTTCTCTCTTCAAACACAGAAATTTGCTCTCATGCCATGCTGGGTGCAGAAGACATTTAGAGTGTTGGGCATGGGGTTTTTTTTGAAGAATGCAAGGAGCAGAGCCTAAGGCAAAGGGTCTCCCTATCTCAGGCTGAGTCCAAAAGACAAGAAAATATTTTACCATGAGAGCATGGTGTAGAGATGCCAGTTTCTAGTGTTCAGCCTAGCTCTGGAAGCAACACAGATTATGCATCCTTGGTTTTCAGGACCTAGCTAGGTCTTTGTGGTGTTGTACTGGTCAGCACACCCACACTAACCTTTGTACATGTGACTCAGGGGAATTTGTAATGCCATAAACAACAACAACAACAAAATGGTCCTGAAGTTCCAATACACATTTCTAACTTTCAACAACATATCCTTTAGGTGAGTCTGGGAAAATAGGTCTCAGTGCTCAGCCCAGGAGGAGATGTCCAGCCTCATTGTTTCTTTCCATCTTAGTGAAAGCACTCAACAATTTACTGTGATTTTGTGCCCTAATTACACCATATTATTCTTTATTATTATCTTTATGACAAATAGACCTGCTGCAAGTCTGGAATCAGTATTCCTCCTACACTTTTCCCCTAAGCTATTGTCCCTGCAGGCACACTATCACTATCTCTTTTCCTGGCTCTCTTGCTCTCTGCTTTGCTATTAGCTTTGTTTTAGACAGGATTTTTTTTCCTCCTAGCCAACACTGAATGAAACTCTCTGCTTTCCATATCCTCTGCTGAAAAGGAGAAATCTTCAGCAAAAAATAGAGAGCAGCTGAGTATAAGAGGACAGGTGCAAACACTCCTGACAAGGCTACTGCATAAAAAGGAAGGGGGAAAAAAAGCTTTGCTACTTAACAAAGGATGCTCTTTGGAGATGATGCTGCATTGGCTTGAGTGTGGGTGTGGAAGAGTGTTAGTGTAGGAGAGACAGAGGCAAAGAGCTCTGCACTGGTATATATTAGAAGTTATGAGGAGAAGGAGGAATTTCCTTATTCTGGAATTAGGATACTAAGTGGGTCTTAAACCTTTAAGAGTGAAAGGTTTTAGTAGGAACACAGAAGTGTTCACTTGATTCCTGCTCTTGTGTATGGATTTGCTCACATGCAGTGGGTCTCATGGAAAGCTCTCACCTACAATAGGCTTCTAGTGCAGCTGATCAAAACCAACAGGACCAGATTTCAGGCTTGCTGCCCATTTCCCCCAGCACTCTGATGTCCCTTGCCTGTGTCTGAGCTACTGCACAAATGTATTCTCTAGTTCTGACTGGAGAGAGTTTCTAAGAGGAAAGAAAAATCAAAATGTCCAGGAAAGTCCAGACAGTGCTGGCATTGCCAGGTCTGAGCAAGTCTGCTTGCCACACTGGCTGTACCTGACTTTCTGGCCCAGCAGCAGATCCGGTGAGTTATTGTGTTCATTGTATCTCTTCTAACCTTCACAACTCTCTGGATATGAATAATTGTAGATTTACAGTTGGATATGATTGTTAGTTGTGCATTTTCTTACACTCTCTAGAACCTGTTGTCACCTCTCAATACTTGAGGGGTGCTGCCTCTCTGTCTGCACTCCTGAGACCCCTGTGCTACCCCAGCCATGTAGCTCCAACCTATCCCTCATGCTTACATTCTGCAAACATCAAAGACGAGTCCATTACTCAGACCAATTGCTCCTGCCCTTATCTTAAAGTGTGCTTTGATCTTGCAGAAGGGTTTGTGAACTCAGTGTCTTGTCCATCATTATTTTCACTCTGTATTAACTGCTGCAATGACAACTAGTTGATTTTTGGTATTGTTTTGTTGGTTTGGGGTGTTTTTTTCTGAGAAGTGTTCAGGGAGAGGGATCATCTTCTGTATCTTGGGTGCAGTACTATAGGCTTCAATTCACAACAGTGGTCTCATAAGCTACTGGAATAGAAAGGATAGACTAATAATAACTCCTGCCAACAGGAAAAGTTGAGCCATAAGACAACAATATAAATCCTTTTTTGTCTGTAAAGAGGGATTTCTTCTCCAGCCAGGCTGTCACTGGTAGCTGAGCTATAAATCTAATCTGTAAAGCTAATTTAGGTACGTTTGATGAGCTGGTTGCCAATTGTTGCATCTGCAGGATACTGCAGAACTGCTGTTGATTTTAAAGGAATGCAGCCAAGAAGTTGGGAAGCTTTTGGCATTTTATCAGCCAAAATTCTGGCATAACCATAGCCTTGTGCCTTTGCAGAGCATACATTGGGAAAGTTAACAGCGTCACTTTCATTTCTCTCCTTTGCAATGAGTTTCATCAATGTAAGTGTAACCACGAGAACAAATAGCCTTTCCCAAAGGGATATCTGGCTACTTTTCCAAATATTACCCCAGAAGGAAGCAGAGTAGTAAATATATTTTCTTTTTCAGACTTCAAATGCCAATCAACCCTTGGTAAAGTATTTTATTTAGCTCATTATTAATAATCTGGATGTTAGCTTGGGTTGCTAAATGATTCTGGAGAAAAATAATGTGTGTGCTCCAGTTCTTTGATGTTTAGATTCATCCAAGCATTTAAGAACTGTCAAACAAAATACCCTGTGTTCAAGGGAACATATTCATTGAAAGATTAAATTAGGTACTTCAGTAAAGTCCTTCATTGCAGTGGAGAGGCATTTCATGCTAACAAATAACTACAGCACTATTATAACAAGACCTAGAGGCATGTGATTTCAACTGACTGCACATCTCTGGTCTGTGAGTGCCTGTGTTTTTTTATCTTTCCTAGACTGATGAAAGAGCAAATAGTGGTTTATAAGGAACAGAGTTGTTCTCTTAGACATATTTGAAAGATTTTGTACAGTTTCAAAGATTGTCTTCAGAGTAGTTACCCTGACCTCTAACTTTGGATCATTTTCCATCTACTTCTTCTGAAGCACTGAGAAGTTTAAGGTGTCTCTGCATCTCCAAAGTTTTGTGCCCAAGAAGTGCTATCTCCCTGTGCTCCCTGACATGCTCCCCAACCTTCACTTAGCTTTGTTATCTCTTTGTCTTTTGGCAGCAGGCAGCAGAGTCTAGCTAACCTGTGCCATCAGCTATCTTTAACTCTGATTTCTTGAAGGTAAAAGTCTGTGTCTCTCCTCCCTGCTTGTTTGCCCTTTATAAGAGGGGATATAATTATTCTTTACGCTTTAAAATGTTATGTCTTTAAAGGAACAGGATCTCCTTTCTTACCTGTGTTTAGGACCATAAACCAAAGTTCACGTGAAAGCCAAAAGGATTTGTGGTCAGCTGCAACTGTGCTAGCCAAGACATGAATTGAATGTGTCACTGTTCACACTTGCTTAATATTCTAGGTTTAGTTTCTCCAGCTATGGCTAAGCACAGTTCAATTACCCCTCTGGTAATATGTGGGGTCTAGAACAAGAAATATCCTTAAATGATGCTGTAGAGCAGGAGACAGCTTATAAGAAAGCCAGAATCCAAATGTGATACATTCAACAATTCAACCACTGAGCACCAGCAAAACAAATGCTCCTGTGGAAGCAAAAGCTTCCTGACATGGAATTGTGTACTTCTGCCATCCTATATCCACTACAAATGTCTCTATGGGAAGTATCAAAGATCCTTTATAGTACAAGACAGGTTAGAAAGATGGTTCTTTAGCCAGTTGGGTGTAGTGGCTTTACATGTAAATGGAGAAGGTTGAATAACAATCACTAAATAATTTATGCAGGGAAGCTCTTAACTTTTTTCCCTGCAGCCCTTATTTGATGAATATCTGTGCACACAGGGACTCCTTTGTGCCTGGCTGTTATAATGCAATGATGACATTTTGGAGCTCGATTGCTATTGATTTCAGGTCATTTAGGTCACTGGAAAACTTCCACTTCTCCCCAGTGAAGCTGAGACCAAAGAGATGTATTTCAAGATGTACCTTATATGTAGAATGTGTTCCTAATCTGTATATATTCTGTGGCTGAAACTGGGTTTACCAAGTATAAGTAAACAGTCAGAAGTGCTGGTGGTGACTAAGCCATTGTTCTAGGCTGTATCCAGGCTGTAGAAAATGCAAGTTCCTCAATTGCCAGAGCCAATACAGCAGCAGACATGCTGTATGTGCATCTGTTCTGTAGGACTGTGCAGGTGAGAGAGGTCTCAGGAGGTTGAGGCTGGATTCTGTGCATTGAGTCCCAAATATGTATGAGCAGTACAGTCCTCCTCTGACAGGAGGTCTGAGTGTTTGCAGCACCTGTATATGCCTCAGTGTTTGTCCACATCTAGCTCTGATAAAGGAGCACAGGAAAGGAAACTGGAAAGCACACCTCCTGTCAACAAGATGTGACCCAAATTAGACCCTGCTGTTCAGTGTTTCCAATCCTCCTCCTCAGGATATTGTCTAATGGCAGTCTCCAGTTTCTGAGTTTGCTTCTGGATTTAGTTTATCTTGTGCGTAGAGTTTGGATTTTTAGACACCTTTAACTTTTTTTCCTCAATGTCTGTTGTGACTGCATCCCACAGGGCTATCTGGCAAGACCTTGAGTGGACTAAGAAACACTTACAGAAACACAAGACAGAGACTTAGACCTAGAAATAAGTGTAGTTCTAGCATTATTTCTCTTGATGGGGATAGTTAGGTCTTCCTTGATGTCCTCAAGGATTTTCATGCTGCAGCCATTCCTCTTTTATCTGGAAAAAGACAAAAGAAATTCCCATCCCATCTGTGCCAATAGCCATCTATATTATTTTAAGGACTCCTCTCTCTCTGGGATGAACAGGGGTTATATTTGATCAGTCAGTGCTTGGTTATCAAGTGAAATGCTCTTTTCTAGCCACATGGTGCTGAAGCTGCCAGTCTGTGACCAGCATGTTACACAAATAATACCAGCTGAGCTGCTGCAATCCGTGATGGCATAGGGTGAAAGGAGTCTGGCCCCTAAGGAGGATCAACCACCAAAGCATGTTTATGCTCTGGCATGTCTTTGGAAAGAGTCATCCTGTTTATGCTTTTGCTGCTGAGGGCTTAGCATCTCTGCTACAAGCCACCCTAACCTCTGGCTCAGTTCTCTGCAGCATCCCCAAAGCTTTCTGGTAACATCAGAACAAACCAAGCCGAAGCAGCCCCAGTCTGTAGCTGCCTAATTGAAAGTTTCTGAGCCTGGCAGGCTTTGTTATCCCGAATCTCTGGTGGAAAGAGTATATTCCAAGCTTCCCCCAATTATAGCTACCAGCAGCACAAGCAGCAGCTCTTGCACTCGGGCTCAGTCCTCCCACACACACATTCCTCGCTGTTTTGTTGCCTCAGGATGGAGTTGCCTGGCAACAGGACTCTGCAGCTTTGGGAGACAAAAGCTATTATTTCTGTCACACAGATGTGCTAATGTGATTATTGACTTGGGGGGGGGCAACATATAATAAGTCAGATTTCATATACTTGACAATTGCTAAGAAAGTGGTTGCCTTTTTTGGGTTCCATCCCTTTCTCCCTTAAAAACAAGGTAGGAAAGAGGGAGGTAGCTGCCAGGTACCAGCATGAGGTAAGGTAAATGTGTTTATAGCTTTTTCAAGAAATCACTTTCACCCAAAAAAATAACATACACTCAAAACCAAACAAAAAACAAACCAAAAAAAATGTGGGGAAAAAAAAAAAGACCAATTTGATGTGTTTTAACCAATGAACTTTTACTGAGTTCCTGCTGGATTCCTGCAGATGGTCTGGACACAAGCAGCTGCACATAGCTGACCCCACTACTCAGTCATGTCTTATGGAAGAACTGTCCTGGAATAGAGCCTGCTGCTCTGGAATGCTGGTGATCAAACAACTGGGGGAACAGAAGCTCCCAGGACCTTGCAGATGCTCAGCAAGTACCAGCTTCTCTGGCTAATCACTGCTGACAGAGATGTTTCACTCGATTTATGCTAATTTGGATCAAGACCAAGTACTAAAAAAAGAAAAGACATTCCCCCCCCCTCCCTCCACCACTTGTCTTTCAACATTCGTATGTATGTTTGTGTTCAGTGGAGGATAGATAAGGCCATAACTGAGCAATGACCAGTTACTGTTTCTAGTTTATTGAGAGTTTGCAGATTGATGCTGAGGAACTTGGATTTCAAGGCACCTTTCCATTCATAAGTCATTTTTTAAGAAGAACTAACAAAAGAGTACCCACAAAACATTGTCCTTCCTCTGAGCTTCTATTGTGTAGTGCTCTTGTCTGGCTGTGCAACTCTGTGGCAAGAGCTTTGGCTTCTTCTCCCAGGAGATGCAGGATGCCTGATGCAGTATTGCAGGTGCCAAAAATTATACCACCCTGCTGTACAGAGCAAGACTGCCTTGAGATTGCAGGAGTGTTTGATCACTCCCAGGTGTTGAGGTGCTCTTCATACCTGCTAAGATCATGACTGACTTGCTACTGTGGACAGGAAGGTATAACATGAAGACCTTTTTTTCTATGCCTAAGTATAGGAACTAGCTGTTTTTCATGAGTTTGCACATCTTTGTCTCCAGATTCTCTTATATGAGGGCAATGGTTTCTTGTTCTATAAACTAGTAGCCTGGGAGTGTGGCCAGTGCATAGAATATAGGAGTTTAATTGAATTTCTACATGAATCAGTTTGTTTTTGTTAAATTAAAGCCCTTCAACAAAAATCCACAAGGCAAAATGGATGCATTTTCTTGATCATAGAATCATAGAATGGTTAGGGTTGGAAGGGACCTCTGGAGGTCATCTAGTCCAACCCCCCTGCAGTGGGCAGGGACATCCCTAACTAGAGCAGCTTGCCCAGAGCCCTGGCAAGCCTCACCCTGAATGCCTCCAGGGATGGGAACTCAACCACCTCCCTGGGCAACCTGTTCCAGTGTTCCACCACCCTCATAGTGAGGAACTTCTTCCTAATGTCCAATTTAAATCTACTCCTCTCCAATTTAAAACCATTGCCTCTTGTCCTTTCACTGCAGCAGTTTTGATGCAGCAGTTCCAGCTCTGTAGCTCCACTGTCTAGCAAAGACTCTGCTCTACACTATGTACTCACTGTATATTACTGAAATTCACCCTTATCACTGCCTGTATTTTCTCCATCATTAGCACTTTTTAAACAAATAGGTAATAGTTAGTCAACCAAAGTGCCCAGACAAATAACAACAACAAACAGGACTGGGTAAAACTAAAAGAAGCTCATTACTGACATCATATTTGATGTGAATGTCTTCATGCTGTTTTAGTGAGTACATAGACCTGGGATCCTTGCAGGGACACTGCCAGGTTTCTTGCCATTTCTTCTCTTTACTGTTTTTCTAGCATAAGGTGTGCTGCTTGGTGTAATAAGGCATGACAGATGCCAACTTTTTTTTCTCTCTCAGGGAAAAGGATGGCCCAGTACTATTTTCCCTGGAAAATGGAGTTCTTATGACTAGAGCATGAAATGCACTTTTCTTCTCTCTTAAGATGTGAACTAACAGGAGGGAGTCAAGGAAGTAATAACAAATATCCCCTGGTCTATACCCAAAACTTACCTCACACCTGGAGCAAAATGCCAACTGAGTGTGGAAAATGTGTGTGTGTGTTGAGGTCAGTTATTTCTTTCCACTTTTCCAAGAGAAATTATCTCAAACAGACATAGGTAAAAAAAGTAGTGGCTAGATCAGGTAAGGAGATTCCAATATTTGTTTCTAATCCAGAGCAGAATGAAGACTAGACCTTGGAAAGAGCCTGTGGGGAAAAAAAAACTAACCAAACAAACAAAAAACAACAAAACACTAGGAGTACAACATAGCAGATTGCTGGAGTGTTCTTTTTGGCTTACGTTTTGTTTTGGCTTCCCTTTCAATTTGGAGTGACTTGAAAAGATGAAAATCTTTTCACTTTGTTGGAAGAAAGAAAAAGATACAAATCACTTTACCGTGTCTTGGACTGAGATATTTTTCTTCTGATTTTTCAGGTGGGCCATCAAACCAAATTAAACTGGGAGAGTAACCACATCCAGCCTGGGAGGTAAGTGGAAAAAGACCTCCTGAGCTCTGCATGTATATGATATATAGAGATGAGTGCAGCAGTTGAATGGAAATGAGGTATTTTTAGGTGTTACATACTGTAAAGTATCCTATGTGGATGTCTCCAAATCTTAGAGAAATGTAAAGAGGGATCCTTGCTGTAGATAAACTTCCATCCAGAGCAAGGATTTGGTTTTAATTTTTGCTTTTCCCACTATAGCTGTAACTGTGTCTTGAGTGTTAGGATCTGAAGCAACCTTAGGTCAGTTATTGGGGTTTACAGTATTGTTGTATGTCTCTGGGAGTTGATAGGTGAAATGGAAAACAATAGAAGAGCTCAGTGAAAAATAAAAGAAAATGGATGTGAGATAAGTTAGGAAATCTGAAGCCATAAGAGGCAAGTAGGAAACATGCCTGCCCTTAATGAAATATTAAAGTAGAAGGATTGAACTCAAGGCCTGCTTCTATCCAGCAGTGGAAGAAGCTGAGAATCCCTGCTGAAGGGCTGCATCTGTTATGAAAATCATCTTCCAGCCATGGCTTCAGTTTCTTTTGCAAGAAATCAATTCCTTGGAGAAGCTACTTCTCACTTACAGTGTAAGATACAATAATAGACTGAGAGGAAAATGCATTTTTGGCACCTTTTGGCTTAACCTACTTGAAAATGAACTTCTCCAGCTTCCAAAATGAGCAAACTTCTCTGCAAGAAGGGTTGCAAGGGGAAGTCAATCTGTTTGTAGAACAGTGAAGGAGTGTGATAAATTCAGATCTCAAAATCTTCAGTTTATTACATGGTTGCCACTCAAACACACCTCTCCTTCTTTTTAATAACCATTGTGCTTTGACAGGAAGCAAACACAAAACCTCAGGATTTGTCCATTATAGCCTAACAAATCCTAGCAAATATTGATTGAAACTGAAATGAAGCTAACAGGAACAGTAAAACTGACTGCCTAATGCAAGTGATTTACTACACAACACTATGTTTTTCCTTTGGCATATAGGCTCTGAACACTAGGCCTGAATTAGAGGAATTATTCTGTTCAGCCACTCAACAAATTCTGGCTGATGCAAATACTTCTTACTGAAGGAACTGAGTCACATTTTCACAAATAAACCTTTTTCCAGCTTTAATTGACTTTAAAACAAAAAAAAGGAAAGGGCCGGTTGAACATCATTTCTGTGAGCGCCATCTGGTGACTTCCCAGCAAGGGCTCACCCTCCCCAGCCAAGTGACAAAGTGACAAAGCCAGCCAGCAGTGCTTCAGCTATAGAGTACTCCTGTACGTGTTCCCCCAGAAGTTTATGCAAGTATAAAACACAGGGTGATCATTCCAGCTTTAGAAGTATCTACTTACTGCAGAGAAACAAGAGCACAATTTGGTTCTATATCATTAGTGCTCTTTCTGCCTTACTTACCTCAAGATCTCAGTGCCTTTTCCAAGACCTAAGGTATAAATATCAGCAGATCGTTTTCTGAGAGGCTGCTGTGAGTACTCTTGGAAATAGGAGGTAGAAAACAGAGCTGAAGAGGAATAATCAGTTCCAGCCCATACCGCAAAGCAGAGCCTGGCTCCCAGTTTGCTGGACCTGTACTCTTATCACCAAAGTATATTTGCTCTAGTAATCTAATCTCTCCCATTGTTAATTTTGCACTAGTTTCTCCGCTTGGTTAATAAAATCAAATGTCAGCCTTGCCGTGAGGAGAATGTACTGAAAGCTTTCCTGCCCTGAGGCAGCCAGCTGGGTGGGAGTTGTTGTTTGATGGGGGTACCAGGGAGCTGTGGCTGCTAACCTCCCTCTGCAGACAGTTCCTCACTTCCCAGAGAGGTTTACAGGAAACAAAGAGAAAAATTTACAACTTTTCTGAGTGTGCAAGTAAGGAAGCAAGACAGAAACAGCACTGACAGGACAGAGGAGGCTGCTTTACATCCCCTGCAAGCCCACAGGAATCAGGAAGGTTGTGCAAAAAGCAGGGATGCACAGAACTTGCTGCTGGGCACTGAATCCATATGGATATGTATGCTATGTCTTATATGGGAGGAGTTCAGCTTCCCCCATGAATGTTCATGTAACAGATGCTTATGTCCAAAATCAAGCAAAGATAACCCGACCAATAGTGACTTTACTGCCTCCTGAAATAAACAAATCTTCCTTACTTAGGCAAACATAACATTCTACAGTGGAAGAGAGGCAAGATAGTGTAGACACTTTGAATATGGATTTTCCTTTTGTTTCTCTGCTAGAAGGAGATGATCCCCATCAGCCCAGCTGTATGGCATCTCCACGCCAGACCAGGGACAAATACCCCATTGGCAGGATTTGAGGAGCTGGGATGTCTTGTGCACATTGTGTGCTCCAGGTTGCCCCATACTTCCTCTGTAACTTCACCTTAGAAAAGCAAGTTAGAGGAAGGCAATTTTCCCCAAGCCCATCAGCATAAAGAGATGTACTGTGATAATGTCTAGACGCCTACCTAGGTTCAGTACAAAATTCAGGATAAGAAATTCAAGGAGAACCAAGCTTATAATAGAAATGTGGAGTAGCAGAAGTTCTATGTGGATTTCAAGTGTAATTCAGCACATTTTGCCCTGCTGTGGCAGACACATTCCTTTTGCAAGTGTGTAACTTGTATCCTCCCTGTTCTTTTGCCATAAGCCTCACTCCTACAAGTTTTCTTTTTTCTTTCACTATTCAGCAAAGAGAAGACAAAGTATTGCCAGGGATGGTTTTGCAATCCCAAGGCTGATGTTATAAGATCAGCTGGTTTAGGCAGTCATGGCATCATATTTATTTTTTAAGTGAACACAAGGTGTCTGTATTGAATGCTGAAGCATAGATTGTTTTATCCATTGTGTAGAAGGCTTTGACAACAATAAATCATTGTATCATTGCAAGGGTGATGGTGGAGCTCCAAGAAACTTTTACAACACAATATCGACCATCAGAATAACTTCATCCTAGCCAGCCTCCTATTCTGTAAGAAGCAGAGCTATCAAATGGAAATACACCTCAAGATCCTTGTAGATCATAAAAAGAAATGTCTTTCTCTCTCTCTCAAAATCTTTCACCATAAGGGAAATTAGTTTTTCTTACTCATCATACTTTTCTTACTTTTCCAAGTTTTGAATGTGTCCCAAGAGTGGTTTTGTTCTTTAAATTTTAATCAGAAATTTTAAATAGAGGGAGGAAAAAAAGAAAATATTGCATCATTTAGGATAACTGGGAGTGTTTTTGACAGAGGATGATGAGTTCCTATTAGAGTAGCATGTTTGAAACAATGGGAAATATTTATGTTATTACTTTTTTGGTTTAATTACACGAAAGCCACGGTTCCATTTTAGATACTTGGAAATAAGTTCTGCAAGTGCTTGATTATGTTTAATAGGAGCATGCAAGTCCTATCCAGAGGCTGAAATGAAAGCCATAATATGCAGAAGTAATGGAAAGACTGATACAGAAGCAGAAATTAACATCTTCATTAGCGTTTCTGCTCTCTTTGTTTTATTTAACCCTACTTATACAAAACAAAGTGCAGTTGGGAAACTTGCTTTTAGATAAGAAAATCCTTTTCTGTTCAATGGGACAATTCATCTGAAGTAGCCATATTTTGTGGATTAAAAACATTGCAGAACTTTAAGAAGTGACAATGCAGATCTTTGACATGTCCCTGATGCAACATTACTCCAAGGCAGATGTATTCCTTCAGCTGTTGTTCCAAGTGATCCACCAGGATTCTGTTTGGGAAGGGATCTCACTGATGAGTGCAGCTCCACGTGAGCTCAAGGCTTGCAGAGATTTAAGCATTAAAGTGAGGAAAACTTCCTCAGTCCAATTGCATTTTGTGGTTTATGCTTGTTTTTAGCCAGGGGCCTCCAAACGTCCATTCAAGAGAATGGTCTTTCCCAAGAGGCTGTAGGAAGGCCATGAATAAATGCCCACTTGCTGTTTGCAATACTAAGTGGGATTTCCCAGTGAGACCATTCAACAGCAGCTCAGGGACCCAGTTAATTGCCCCTGTCTTGTATAATAAAGCAACTCTCCTAATGTGGAGAGAAGCTTTCAGGACCCACAGGAGTGTTGCTTCATGTTGGTCATAATTGGGTGGAAGAGGGAGGCCAGCCTAACTGTTCAGCTGTGCCATGTGAGGGCCCCATCCAATTTCACATAATAGCAGCCTGTAGAATCTGAACAACCCAATGTCTGTCAGCAGAGCTCATTTACATTTTAAATGAACCTGCTGATGCCTTTGGGCAATCTGGATGGTTAATAGCTGTATCAGTAAAACATACCATTCTTTTCTCCCCTCTAAAACAAACAAACAAATACATCTAAGGTATCAAAGCATCTCTTCTCTGGGTAGATGATTATCTCTAGTATGAGGTCTGCATTTTAAAGGCTTTCCTAGTGCTTTTAAAGTCCCTAATATAGAGAGTGACACTGGATTTTTCTTTCCTCATTAAAAAACTAAAGCAAACCAGCATCAGACACATACAAAAAAGCCCTTCACAAACATCACAGACTCCTTGTCATGGTTTCCACAGAGGACAACTGTGCTCTGATGTCCTCTTGCAGAGGAAATACAAGTCAATGTCACAGCAGTTTTCTTAATACCTCATTAATCCCTAGAGCTAGTTAAAGTAGTAAATTCCACTGGTAATGGGTAGATGAACTGACTGTTTAGCAGGTCTCTCTTCATGTAATTTGTTTTCTAAATAGGGTCATTGTGAACGGAATTTGACTACAAGCACCCATCAGGTACCTGAGCTGAGCTCTGTGTGATTAAATCTTCTCTCAGAGATGCCCCAGTCAATATACAGTGATTGCCCAGACAGCTGAGTGAAGGTATTTTTGCTTGCTGTTCATCCTCACCCTACAGTTACCTTAGTAGATGGTATTTATTTATCTTCCACTGCCCAAATTTTCACCCTGTACCTTCTCTCAAGAGTCCATAACCTATTTCTGACTCACTTCCATTTCCTTCAGGGGCATCTCTGTAGCAGACAAATTTTAGAGCAAATAAATATCAAACTATCTTGTGCTTCCTAGCGCAGTCCATGGCCATGACCAGGAGGGATTGCAGAACTGCTGAGTGCTGAGTGAGGATAATGGAAATGTTACTCATTTGCTATTATTTCAACACCCATAGCATGCTGGAGAGTAATACTTTTGTGAATGAACAATTATGGACACAGATATGGCTATAACTAGCCAGATGATGGTAGCTATATGTCTTACAAAATCACCATTACCTCCAGCTCCCTCAGGAAAGATGTAGACTTGGGCAATGTAACAGAGATCACCTATAGGCAGACTGAATGGTATCAGATGATGGAGTGGGAATTAAAGGGAATTGTGATGTTTCCTCTGAGGATGTCTAGAGTCACAGATCAAAACTGGACAGAACAAATTGCACAGATCTCCAGACAATTAGATGCTAAAAAGTCGGAAAAGGAGATGCCAGCTTGCTAGCCAGGTTTACACGGTTTCTTTGAAGTACCTTCTTGGGGCTGGTCCCATCCATTGAGCCAGCCCTTTGGAAACCTGCTGCCATAAATGTCTCCCTCTGAGTATCTTAGGGCAAAGGAAGCATTCTGAGGGATGTTGCTCTGAATTTCTTGTGCTGCAGTCAAATGCTTTCTCTAGCATTTAGCACTCTGAAAGGCAAATGTCAGCAGAGCGTTTTCTCCAACAGTCACTGTAGAAGACTGAGCTGACATCCTTTTAAGTGTGTCCAAAGACCACATAGAAGCAAGTGTTGTGCCTTATGGCAGAGACACACCATTGCTCTGTGCTGCTGAAATGAGAGGCTTTGGTCAGGCTGCATGACAGGAAACCGAGTGGGAAAATGTTGGCTCTGGTTTCACTTGAGCCTCCCACAGCAGATGGGTCGAACATTTTAATAAGTCTCCTAAGCAGATGAGCTAAATGTTTTAGACCACATAAGTGCTGATTAGAGAGGCCTTGTGTATGTCCCCATGCTAACATGTCAACTTTGCAAAAGCAAGAAATACAAGGTTGCTGTAGTAACAGAATTAATATGGCAAGAAAGAGATTGGTGGAGTGCAAGGGAAGACTTTGAAAGAAGAAAACTCAAGCCCATCTCTTGGCTTCTAGTTTTCTGTAGAGATGGAGTGAAATGGAATGAGAGCTCAGATGCAGATTTAAAAGGCTAATATTGATTATACAGCAAATGATAGGTTGCTAAGAGGCAAGGACTGGTGGAAGCTAGCTGTGGAGTTTACAAGAGACCTGGCTTCAGTCAGTCTTGCAGCTTATTTTCCCCAAAAATATGTTATTAGTGGAGGTGCCATATTGGGAGCATCACTGGGAGCCCAGAATGTGCTAGCCTTGAAAACCAGCTTTAGCAAGGGAAGGAGGAAATAGTCTGTTTGTTTACTTGAAAGCTCTCTCAGGGCAGCAACACTCTGCAATATTTATTAGGAACAGAGGGAACACATAAAATGAGGATTAATTTGTAAGAAGTTAATTTGAAGCTTAAATGATTTGCAAAAGTATTGTGTGACAGCTACGTGTAGCTGGTACTCTGTGACTTAGGAGTCCCTTCCTTGTCCCTCTGCATCATCTGCAGCAAACTCTCCTCCAGCTTCTAGCACTCCACTAGCAGGGACTGACCCAGGCAAGACCACAACTTTGGGTTTTTTCTCCAATTGCTACTGATCTGTAGAAGCTCTAGGTTACCCACCCACAGTCATAAGAATGGTATGGCACTGGGATCTAGGCAGAAGTATTTGTGTGGGTGGATGATGAGAGGACAGAGAACAACCTATTACTCACCCACAAACTAGAAGTTTGATGGGGTGTGATCTGAGAAAAAAGTCCTTGAGGAAGTGAAGGAATATCAAAACTGAACATTTAAAAGAAAGGAAGTTAACTTTTTTTTTAATGGTGTCATCTTTTTCCCCCATGAGACAGAAACAAACGAGGGCCCAAAGTCCCCTCTGGAGCTATCAGCTAAAGACAGAAGAACCACATCAGAATGGAGATAGACCTCATGGGCCAAACTCAGCATTGAACTGAGGATTGTAAACTATCAAGAACATTCACTCCTAGAATCTTGAGTCCTCACTGAGGCAAGAAACTAGAGACAGATCCACAGAAAAGCTGGGTCAACAGATCCATTGGCAAGCAATGGGAATCCGAGGCCAAATTAAGGAGAGTTTAGCTGGGTCACTGCACTTGAATCCACAGCCTCTTCCCTTTCCCCTGAGGTTGATGTCCCTTTTACAGGCACAGTCTGAAAATCNGTCCCTTTTCAGAATGGGAAGGCTTTTTTCCTCAATTCTGCCTTTCTCTCTCAATTCATTTCTTGATGAGGGAAGTGGAAATTAGAGGAGACTTTCTTCTCAGCTGCAGAACTGTTCCTGAGAGTTAAGTATCACATGTGTTTGTCAGTCCTGCTCTCAACTGCTAAAGCAAAGAGATTTCCTTCATTTTTGCTACAGCAAACACTCCATGCACTTTAGTTTGACTTCACTTAACTTGTTTTCTTCTCATGATATTCAGCTGGATTTGTCCTTCTCATGGTCAAAAAGCCTGCAACAGCCACTCTGAATTCTGTCTGCATGAAGAGGAACCGAAAGCTGAGCCAGCCCAGCCACTTTGACAGTGCAAACTGCCTAGATTAAAACATCTGCAATGTCTATACCTAGGCAAATAAATCCAAATTAATTCAATCTTACAGAGGAAGGTTTGTTTATTCATCACACAGAGTAAAATTGTGAGTCAATTTGTAGACACCTGGGCTGGTATCAGCTTTCTGACACTGCAATGTGAAACTGGCAGCCCACGTTCAGAGCAAGCTAAGAAATCTCACTCTTCCATCTTCCAGACAAACAAAGCAGCAGCAAGCAATCCATTTTAAGGTGTCTCTTCTTTTCTTTAGAGGATGATGATTCATCAAGGTCCGTTCTTCAGGATTCACCTTCTCCATCCCACTGCTGGTGGAGTCTCTTTCCAGTTTCTGAAGACAGGTAACTCTTCCTGCACTTGAAGCTTAGACTGATGTGTCAATCTCATCCTTCTTGTCTGTTGTAGCTCTGTTGGTCTGTCTTATCCACAAGATATTCCTAATCAGGGAATGACTAATAACACACTAATGACAACAGGAAAATATCCCCAAATCTTGCTGTCAGTGTATTAGGTGCCTGTCATCCAGATTTTAACCTGATCCTTTGGAGCCATCTTACACTGAAGTGTGTGTAAAATTACCTTGCAACTGGTGAAACAAGAAAGAAATTTACTCTTTTTAATTTTTATTACTTTTCAAATCAGGAAAGAGTTACAAGCTTCTGAGTTCTGCTGTCAACTTTTGAGGCACAAACTAGAAGGAGTGGCATTTCTGTTAATTCCCTTAGAGCCATCTGCATTTATTTCCTGCTTTGTTGCTAATTAATCTATTTGTACCATTTATACATTTGAACTGTCATGAGTCTGAATCTGATCCCAATTACTTCCCAGTGAATTGGGAGCAACCTTGGAGAAATCAGAGGCATTCCAGGGGAGCTCAGATACAAGCCTAGTTTCCAAAACCTTTCTCTCCCTCAGAGGCACCCAGGGAGGATGCAGTCAGTTTAAAATCTGGGTGTTAGACTCTCTGCAGTGCCTAGATCCAGTCTGTTTAACTCTCCTAGGTTTTCAGTACTGTTAGTCCACTCCAGCATGGAATTTTACCCTGTAGTAAATAGATTTGCCTGAGGGTGCAGATTGCTTTGCAGCTTTTAGTGTCATGTTGTTTGTAAACAGAGACAACAGAGCAAGAGGTAACTGTATCTATACAGACATATACATATGCAAGTCATTTCTGCAACTTTGCTCACACCTTGAATTGCACAGACAGAATATTAGCTGCTGCTGAGATATTGAGATTCAGTAGCTTTGGGTCCTTAAGCAAGCAACTCTGAATTCTACAGAAATCACTGGAGACCAGAATTGTGTGTGCAGTTGCTGGTGCAATTTTCTTCCACATGACTTTGCCAGTGCAGAAGGAACTCCAGCTTTGGATTCTGAGCAGGCACAGTGTCATCTAGAGGAGAAAGTGAGGCCATGCACTTTGAGATAGAAAGGGAATATATTTTTATGGGAAGAAATGTCTTGAAGGAAACCAGTGCCTGTACTGATGCAAACAGCAGTTTTCCCTCTCTCATTATCTTTCTGGGTTGTGCATATGTGTGATGGCATGTGTGCATGGGGCACGACATGAAGGTCTCTTGGGAAACTCCTTTGTGATCAACCATAAAGAATACATCACCAATCTGAGTCATTTCTGTCTTTCTATTATCTCCTCCTTATTTCCTCTTCTCAGGAGCACGGCAGGCTAACAATAACTTTTGATACTTCAGTGCCCAGTTTGAAATGCTGTAGAAATAGCTTGGATAGTGAATTATTCTTTTGTAATTGGATACAAGAGCCAGTAGGAGCCAGAAGGAAGACGATTGGCTTGCATTCAGGTTCTCCTTCTAAAGGGCCTACTATTTCTTTGCTTCTACTGTACAGGAAGCAGACAAGCTGTTATTTCTAGTTGTTGAGTACAATAGGGCTTGGAAGAAATGCATTGGGTTTACATTAACCTCCTGTATTGAGAATCTTGGCAGAGTTAACTCAGTCCTGTACCCTTGCAAGGCTCAAGAGATAAATGAACTATTGAGCAGTTCACTGCATGGTAGGTTTTCCAGTAGTGCTGTAGAAGAAAGGCACTATTCTGCACAGGTATTTCAGGTAGCACAGAGCATCAAACTTGTTTTGGCCAAAGTTTCCCTTTGTGTGGCCCTGCTGTGCAGCCTCTTCTACACTTGGAGAGCTGGTAAAATTTGTACCCAGAGATAGATGTACTTATTTTATGAGGCACCCAGACAAGTCTCTGGCATTTATACTTCCTAATGATAGACATTACAAGAACATTAAACATAGTGGTCCTGGGGTTAGCTGCTTGATTGCATGCTAGGATTTCATGCTGTGTAGGAGGGGGAAATGAGAAGTAACAATAACACAGCTTCAAAATATGCTCTTCAGTTAAAAGAGTTTAAGAAGAGTTCCAAAAAGAACTCATGTCATGTAGGAGAGGCATTGACACAAGCCTGGCAGGAAAGGTGATCTCAATCCAAAGCCAGTTCTGCCCAGGTCTTGGAAAATAAGCATCCATGAGCAGGAATAACTTTACATGAGTGATTTCTTCCGCAAGAAGTACAGCTGTCAAACTCATTCTGAGAGCATTTCTTCAGATGCAAACAGTTGCCTCTAGGCTTTGGAAACAGCATGTTGGTTAGATATTATTTGATGGGAAAATGGGTTTTAAAGCACCTTCATTTAAAAGTTTTTGTTTTAACCAAGGCCAGCAATTATAGTAAAAGCTCTCCTAGGACAGGAGAGATAAAGAGATCACAAGAACTCTACTTGGTTGAAGAAACACAGTGAAGGATGTGACAGTACCAGTGCAAACAAAACTGAACAAAAATCAAGTATATCCCTAACAAAACCATTCAGTTCAAGATAGATGCCAGAGAGTCTGGGTTACAGAGTTTCAGGATCACCATCATGGGACATGAAGTCTTGAATCTGTATGAGCAGAGAAAAAAAAACACCTAATTTTCATGCTTCTCATTAATAGAGAGCAAGTCTCAGTTCTTTGTGCCATTAGATCTCACCTCTGCTGGGTACTTGCTTTTGGCAGGCATTGAATTCATGGAATACTGTAGTATAAATGAAAGAGCAGGACATATCAGGAACTCAACAATAAGACTAAATTCCTATAACTTCTCTGGACGTTTTATTATTTTACTCTTTTGAGATTAGGAGCCACAGAATGTTTTGAGAGGTGTGTTTTGGCTCAGAGAGCATGAGTTCTTGCCAGAAGCATCTCAGTTGTTAGCTGACACAAGACCAACTCAAATTTACATTTAGAGGATGTAAGTAGGAGGTGGTATGGGCATTTCTTTGGCAAACATTTATTAATAGTTGAATTTATAGTAAGATTAGACATAAGGCTGAGATGTGCTGGACACCTGCTGATCACTTGCAACTTCAGTTGACATGAGGGGCAGTTTGTAGGATTTCACACCTCTCTGGATTTGATCTTCCAAACCCAAGACTGTTTCAGAAGGTTGCATTAAGTATGAGTCATCTTTAAAGAACACAATTTGTTGATTGGTTCCTGAGCTGGGAGCTTCTTTGCTGAGACACTGCTTTATGTTCTCACTCTGTAGTCAGTGGGATTCAGTCAACTACTTTATAATACTTAAGAGTCCACAAGAGTAGCAAACTGGACTTAGAGCCTTCTACATCTGGTACATCATTTTTCTTCAGTATCAGCTGCCCATATCAAGCTGTCCCTATCCAGAGTACACACTGATGGCTTGGAAGAATCACTCTGTATTGCTCACTGCACATAATCATGATTTTGCAGATGATTATTGAGCAATTGTGTGCAATGGGCTACATGCAGTAACTCCTGCAAGCTTGTTGAAGTTTTACTAACCAGCACTTTCCTATGCTGTAGTTGTTCAGAGAAAAATAGCTCCCTGTACAAGAAACAGGTGAATTGGTTCAGATCCTGATATGTATGACTGGGCTGGACATGAGCATGTTAATAAGAGCTCAGGAAGATGCTTCAGTTGATATCATGGAGAGGGGAGTATGCATACATTTTATAACATGTGGTGATATGTGTATGGCTAGGCTTTGCGAACGAAGCTCNATGTGTAGGTTACTAGGTACAGCAATCACATAATGACTGATAAGCTAATTGGTGATGGGTTGGGAGTTATGCTTTGCATATGAGAAACCTCACATTTGGGGAAAGGGAGAAAACTAGAGAGGAGAAATCCTATTATGTCTTGTCCTCCACTAACACTGGACATGCTGCACATCAAATCCTCTGCTTTTATGTTAATCACCCCACTAATTAAGCAGTAGGAGCTGATTAAACAACAGTCAGAGAGTCTGATGATGGAGATTGAGTTAAGTTCCAAAGCAAAGCAAATTAGATGACTGGATAAGTATTTGCATACATTAACTAGCCCCCTTTTAATGTAAAGATCCAGGTAACATCTTTCTTGGGTGCAGCCCAAATCAGCATTTTATTTCTGTTCTCACATGAATAGTTCACTTATGTTTCTAATATTGCAGGTCTGTGGCTACAAAGTAAGAGACAATGCCACATAAAAAATCGTGAATAAATACACATTAGGTAGGTGTAAACCTTGATAGGCAGGTTGTCCCTTCTAAATTAACATGCACAGGACAGTTAGAGCTACATTTGCTGTTGCTACCACATGTAGGAGTCATGGAGATCTAAATCAACTGACCTAGAGATAAGGTGTGCTCAGTGTCCTGACTCATTGAAACCTTGTGTGTATCTGAGTAATATATTAATGTTATCAGTGCTGCTGTGCTTCAGAGCACAGGTTATCAAACCTTGCAGTGGCATTTCAGGTCCCAGCATTATGAAAACTTGTTGTGCCAGTTGAGGTGCTCTTAGGTAACCCATGTGAATAAGTACTATTTGACAGAGGATTGTGTTGAGCATTCAGGGATCCCACTGAAATCTATGGAAGCTGCATGTCTTCTGCACCCTTGAAAAGGAAAGGAGGTGCTCATGTCACCTCCATCATGGACCACTCATCTATGGATGGTTGTCAGTAGGAACACTGAACACCTTCATACACATTGGGAATAGGACTTTCTGGTGTGGATTTCTCACAGGCAAATGAATAGAAACAGGAATAAAATGATTTGCCTTTACCAAGGCTACATCTTTTATGATTTCTGATATAAGGATACCTGTGTGTAGTCATGGTCACCCTCTGTTTGTGTCAACCAGTAAATCGGTAGTAACAGGTGAGTATTGTTTTGTGTAGCAGTGAGTTCCCCTCTGTAGCAAGATTAAAAAAAAATAGCAACAAAATAACGGATAAAATGCAGTTATTGACATGTTCAGGCAGCAAAGAAGGGGGAAAAAAGAGAGCAGTGATAAAGCGTTATCATTTATTTCCTGCAAAAGAAATTCAAATACACTCTACACTATCAGTTTAGGCAGACAGATGACAGATGCATCCAGACAGGAAAGGCTCAATAATATTGCATTATTATGACTTCTTTAGAGAGGATAACATTTGAACTATTAAAATCACTTGCTTTGCCCTGGCTTATTGTTAATGACCTGCTTTATCACCATCAGTAACCTGAATAATAATGCTCTTACTGGATATGGTAATCAAGACTCAATCTGCAGTCTGAGCTAAGCCTAGTTGCCATTATTGGAGTCTCACTTGATTGGAGATGAGGAGTGACTTCCAAGCTGTTCATTTGTTCTTTCTCATTAAAAAGCTGGTTAGGAACAGACCAGTATCAGCTCACTAGTACATACCTGAATCTCTCTTACTGTAAAATAAGCCTATGTAAAGGTTCTGAGATGAAACCTTATGAAAGTCCTTGTCTATAGATTGCAAATTAGGTCTATATTCAAAGGTAACCCACAAACACACTGTATCATAGCAAGAGGCATATTTCTTGAGGTGATCAATGAAAATAAGCCAGTGTTAATTTATTATCCATGATATTTCAGATCAAAGTTCTACAAAGTGGTTGCAGTCTGATATTTGAGATCTCTCAGAGAGGCTGAGGCTGCTGCTTTTACCTTTTCACATCTAAATGTTCCATCTCATTGGTCAGGATAGTTCTAAGCACTGAGCATCTGTCACTGTATTTTAATTATGGCAACCAGTATTCAAAAAAACTTTAGTGGCTTCTCAGATAACTTCATCTAAAACTTAAGGGTAGTTCTGAAATCAGATTTGAGCTGTCTCTAGTCCACTGTACAACTTGTGTTAAGAAACTGAGGCTAGTTACCTTCTGCCTTCAAACAGGAGTGTAAGTTATAAATGTTTGCTTTTTTATAAGAGAGGTGCTTTGAAATCTGAATGTCTCAGACTTAATCCTTAGAGATATCTCCAAAACAGTATGTTACAAATATATGCAATCTACATTCCTGACCCAAAATATCCTCTACATTTGCATCCTCCAAATAGTCAGATCTGCTCTGGCCATGGCCCCATAGATTCATACTTAGAAGGATCTCAAGAGATCCTCTAATCCATCTGCCTGCCCTGGGACACAGACTGCATTCCCTCTTCTGAGCAGATGTTGCAAAGCTCACCAGTTCCATGTCACTGAACACCTTAAGAGCTCTGCTATAAGAATAAGGGAGAGCAGGTGCTTTCTGACTTATCATAGTATGAGTGTTTGGGTTCTTCTGAAATGAACAGAGAGCATTATCAGTACCCTTTTGTTTTTATAAAGACCAGAGAGAGTATGACAGTGGTTTCTACAGTAACAGAGTGAAAGAACTTGGACTGACACTTAGGGCTGTGAGAATATGATTTGAACCATAGCATAACACAGCTGAAATTCCTCTCATCCTACAAAAGAAGGAAGGGTGTTGCTACCTAGTGATGAATAACTGGCCTGTGAAATATCATCCCATCCAGTGTCAGTGGGACCAGGGCAAGGACAAGGCACGAGAAGCTCTAGCAAAATGGGCTACAACAGAAATCATTCCATTTCTAGGGAGGCTGGTGAGAAAGAGTCATTGTTTGAGCTGCTCCATTTGTTCCTGCAAGTCTTTATTTCACACTGTCACTAGACAGATTCTTTTCCAAAGCACTAAAGAAGAAGGAAGTCATCACTCATAATTGCTCATTACGAATTGTTACAGTTCTTTGAGTCCAGTCAGCATTTATGAGGCAGTCTTTAAACACTGGCATTACTAGGTGTATTTATTGCATATTAATTAGTGCGTATGCAGGCATTTGAGTTTACTGAGTGTCTTCTGCTGAGGATATCAGACTTATAGAGAAACTGCTCATGTCAGGCACAGATATCTCCCAGTAAGCAGATTCCCACTGGGCAAAGCTCATTAATTAAGGAGAAGCTCTGGATTAGCATTTTGAAGCTCAGCATGGAAATGACCAGCTAGGAGCAGCTGAATGAAAATTAAACCAGACTTCTTCACCACAGCAGGACTTCAGCTGCATGCTCTCTGAGTTCCCCATTCCCCTGTGAGGATATTCAGCTTCAGCAGGATCTGTCAGGTATTCTTCAAATCACTAGACAAACTCCTTGTAGTGTCAGTAAGAAAAGGGGAGAGAAGGAAATTTGGCAATTCAAGGAAATGACAGTGCCAGAGATGGCTAGAAAACACTGTCAATCTTGAGATTGTGTTAGCCTGGAGACCTCAAGATTTTAAGCTCCTTAATGGGAGCAGTCTTAAAGAAGGTAATGTTACACAAGTCATCACAAGGAGAAAAGCCATAGCACTTATATAATGCTGAGTAAGCTTTTCTGAGGGATAAAACAAAAGGAGAGCTGACAACAGAATGAACCCACTGCAAGCCACAACGTGGAAAATCTGCAAAAGCCAGTGAGCAGGAGGTGATGTAGGACCTCTTCTCTGTGGGGCCTTTGTAAGCACGGCTGTATCAGCATACTAAAGACTATTCTTGTTCAGCTCAGCAGCATGACCTGGCATCTCAAATGCTGATTGAAGAGTTCTCCTCTACTACTAACTCTTTGGTGTTGTTAGGGCAGTGCATTACAGACACTGACTGCAGCAGCATCTCAGTGTTTTGACTAAGAGAAAATATCAAATCAGACACATGGGTAATACCTAAACATACCTTCAAACCTCACACCAGACTTAGCCATTGCCTAATGAGTTTTCCGTTTAAGTGGAAAAGACAGGTAAAGGGTAAGAAAAAGACTGCTTTTCCTCCTAGATTCCTATATTCATTCTGTCAGACAGACCAAAGGAAACCTCAACTGACCTAAAAACCTGTCAGCTCTAATATCAGACTGAGGGAAACTAGGAGGTTGGTGTCAGTGTGGCTTTTGTGAATGGGGCCAGCAGTTGGGAGGTCTGGGATGTCCTCTAGTGGCCAGCATGGCAAAGTGGGAGCTAGAGGAAAGAAATGCAGCTTTTCTGGAAAAAGGCAGATAGTATCTTCCCTGAGCATTGCTTTGGCTTTCTACAGAGAGAAGTCTGGAGAGTTCCAGGTATTTTTGTCAGTTGTTAAACTCAACATACAGTTGCCATTACAGACCCCACTAAGAGCCTGATCACTCCCAGCATGAATCCTGTACTGCAACACCGAATAGAGCAGATCTGTAAGTACTTGAGTGCCAGCCTTCTCTGGGTGGTTTGAGTTTAGTAGCTGCACAGGCACAGAGCTCTGGCTTGCTGTGACTCCACTTTAAGGATCAAATAGTGAATGGGCAGGGAGTCTGAAATAAAGCCTTATCTCTAGACAGGGAGAAGCTTGGTCCCACACATGAAGTAGAAAGCCTGAGGGAAGCTCTTTGTAACAGCTGGATCATAGAATGGTTAGAGTTGGAAGGGACCTTTAGAGGTCATCTAATCTAACTCCCCTGCAGTGAGCAGGAACACCTATAACTAGATCAGGCTGCTCACAGCCCTGCCCAGCCTGACCTGGAATGTTTCCAGGGATGGGGCAATCATAACAGTATTGCACCTGTCTAACTTGAGAGGATAGGTATAGCTTCTGTTCATTTTTTTAAAAGCTATATAGTCACTTCAGGTTGAAAAGGGTTGAGAAACACTGTAAAAAATCAGTTGGTGGCTCTGTCAAAGAGGAAAGTGATGAAGAATTCCAGTGTTTTATTTCTTCATAACAGAAGAAATAAGATGCAGCCTGAAGAAGCTAAGACTTATTTTTCACCCAAAGTGCTTAAAAATTATTTCAACTTGAAGTGAATGTTCCAGTCAATTTGCTTTTCCACTATCCAACCTGCTTTTGTTAGTATTGCAATAGTAATAGAAAAAATATGTTGACAGAAGTGTATGTGCAGAACAGAGAGCAAAGCCTGTCTGTGCTCACAGGGAAGACTATTACCAATTGCTACCAGAATGTTTCTCAGAATGGCTTATAAGGCATCAGCAAGTCTTTAATTTAACTGTGTACCATTATTACATGCTGAGTGTGGTTTATTATTGTACTAATAAACCATAAAGAAGACTCTATAACTTCATTACCACAGTCAATTGCCATGTGCAGTGTTAATTTGCCAACAGATCATTAATTGCTGGTACTCGCTGCAATGTAGACATGAAGCAAAACTATTGGGCAGAGTTTCTTCTCCAGATTCTGTTCTGCTGACAGCAGTAAGACTGAGCACACACAGAAATGGTTGAGATTTGCCAGTAGAAGGGCTTAGCTCTCCACTGAATCCAATGGTGGAGGAAGCCACAGAGGTTTCCAATCACAGTAGTACTCCACTGCAGGCACAGTCTGAAAATCACTTGTGGTCTTCTGTGGCCCCTGGTGTGATAACTGTGCCGACAGCAGAGGGAGCATTAAACTCATTGCCCACGGGAAAGTGTGGGGAGTGATACCCATGTTCCTAGAATCCTTGTATGGATTGTAGGATGTGCTCATTAGCCTTCTGGCAGTCATCCTAGGAGAGGGACAACTCTAATTCCAAACCCGGGCAGATGGAGCTCGTTTAGCCCTGGAAGGCCTTCCAGCTAAGAGGTTAAACCTCTGTCCTAAGGACTTCACTGCCAGCGTCCAAGCTTGCTAGGCCCTGGCAGATGAACCTTAGGACTAAAGGGTGGGTCCAGCTCTGCGCATGCTGTGTCTCACCTAAAAAAAATCCATAGCACAGGCTCGAGGGTGCTATCTGCTATCCTCTTTTTATCAGCGCGCTTGGAAAAGGTGCTGATGAGGAGCGTGGGTGGAGCCCTCCCTGGAGCTTCGTTCGCGAAGCCTAGCCACGACGATGACGATGACAATGACGAGTACTCCACTGACCTCTTTGTACAATGAAGGTAGTTTTCCAAAAAGCCAAATGTATTCTAATCTGAACCCTTAAAGATGCATGTTTTACACTATCCAAGGATTTCACAGATGTAACTGTCCTGGAAAGTGTTGTTTTTCCACAGTGGAGAACAAAACCAAAAGACCTTGTTTGGCTGAAGAACCTCTTCAGTGAAGTGCTAAAGAGCATTTTCATTTTTTGTTGTGGGGGATTTATTTTGTACATAAAGTTGGTCTGAGTCCTCTTCAGGCTCTCTAATGGACAGTACCATGTGCATATATAGCTGTATGGGATGGATCACTCTGTGGTTGGCAACACCATGCCTTGCTCAGCAGCAGCTAGACAAGTTTCAGTGCATTGAGAAAGCTGCTGGAATAGGAGAATGCAGTTTGATGTTGACAGAATAATATTTTTTTTACATCAGTTTGGCAAGGCAAAATAAAACATTTAAATTTTGGAATAGTGAAAATGCCAAAACGCCCACAAAAAATTCTGATCCTGTGAGAAGTTCATTTTTTGTCTGATTCACAATGAACCTAAACACTGGAATTGTTGCCAGGACAAAATTCTAAACTGTATTTTTCATAATCAGCAGATTTTTCCAGTTTTGGAGTCAAGTGCAATGGTCCTGATGCTGCATGTGGGGTAGATATCTCTCTGAATGATGCCATTAAAACATGGGATTTTTCAGTGCTTACTTTCTCCAGAGATATACAACTCCACTCCTTTCAGATGAAAAGGAGAAATATTACACTTCAAAGGAGATATTCTTTAAATTCCTGACTAACTAAATTATTGTCACACTAATGTGCTTTTGGAAAGCTTGTTATGCTACAACACTTTGTTACCCAATATAGAAACCTGAAAGGTTATAATGTGATAAAAAATTCCTGCCACAGTCAATATGGATGTTCCTTTAGTTATATATCCCATAGGATGAATATAGTGGGACTTGATACTGTAAGACAGAGACATGCTAGCAGTTCTCTGCAGCTCATGCCATTCAGAGATGCCCTTGGTTCTTGTTCTGGTGAAAGAGTTGGTGTCTAACTGGGAGGTTTTTCTGGTTCTGATGACAAGGTGGCAATTTAACACCATTGGTCAGCTTTACCCTGAATAAGGTAGGAATAAGACAAGGGGAAAAATACAAGTGAGAGAGTACTTGGAGGTTTAAGGGCTTTAATTTCCTCCCAGCTGTCAGAGTGGTAATTAAATTCAGCATGTTGACTTCCAGCTTTGTTGTGATTATGTGAAATTAATCTTCAAACACACGGAAAGCTTCCATTGCTGTTCATTTTAGTGCTGAATCCAGAAAATCCCAAACAATATGCAGAGAATCATTGACATGCATCTGGCAGTCAGCCAAAAAAAGAAAAAAAATGTCAACTTGATGAAATTTTCTCCGCAGTTTGCTTTCATGCCATATTTTTTCCCCTTGTTTATTCCCCTAAGCAGACCAGAACTCTGTCCATCTCACTGAAAGAGCAGAAACTCAAATGATAACCTTTTGAAGAGGTCACAAAAGTCCAGTTGCAATTCTTCTCCCACTCCTTAGCTGAAGCTGGATTAGATATAAAGGATTACTTGGAAATTTCAGCTTTCAAAGAACAAATCCTTTCTGCCTGTTAACTTTTGATTAGCACTGTCAACCTCCCTGTGCTATGCATCACACCAAATTAAAAGTGGTTTCTGCCCCGGAAAGCTAGAACTCAAACTCCCTGCTTAGTATGCAAATACACTACCTGACTTGTGCATATGTGTCAAAAATTTATGCATCAATGTAGCCAGTGGAAGCTTGCTATTAACATCAACTAGTACAGGAAGCCCTTTTTATGTTAGTGAGGTGTGCATAAATACATTAATGCATTTTACGTGCCTACTCCCAGAAAAAAAAGTCATTTTTCTATGAATATATAAATTCCCTTATATTTGCACTCTCAATATTAATTAACTGATGTTCTCTCTGAAGCAGCAATGTACCAAGGAGTAGCTGATTGTGTGGACTCTTCCATCTAGGCAGAAACAATGCTTATTATCTCTTCTTGCTGCTTTTAGCTACTAGGTTTTGCCTAGGAAAATTAGATCAATTTGGCAGCATGAGTTAGATTTTTCTGCTAAGTTTTGATGTTAGCATTGAGAAGTTGCCAATCTCACTAATCAAAACTTGCAGCAAGAATCACCCACTTTGCAGGGTGTGAGATAATTAGGTACCACACGGTGTATGAGAGATACATGGAGAAAATAAGCAGTGCTTTCTATGTTATGTGGACCAGAAGGGGGGAAAGACTAGTAAAAGTCAGTACTGCTTTCTCAATTAATATTGTTGAGTTCCATCCACTGAACAGGTTACTGCAGATGAACTGAAAGCCATAATCTCCTGGGCAGCAATCAGTACTCCCTTGTATCTGCTTTAACAATGGAACATCCCCATGGAGGCTGCCCTTTCTCTTGCCCTTGGAGTAAGTAGTTCGCAGAAGAAGAGAACTGGGATGAAGTAGTTTGTGGCATCCTCTCTGACTGCCCAGAAACTTTCTAGGGAAAATTGCTGCATGGTCTGATCGAGTGACAACACTAGTGTCCTCTTATCTGGATATGTATTCCCAGTTTGCTGTAGCACCTATCTCATTCTCTAGCTAGTCAAAGAAGGGTACAATCAATATCTGCCTCTTCTTGCTGTGTGCAGAGGCTTTATAAGATTTCTTTGGGGATAACTATTTGACATCAATCTGGATGATGGCAAATACTACTGACTCTTTTTACCTTCAAGAGCTACATGCAGTCCTGTCATGCTGTGTTACAACATATGACCTCTGGTCTTTGCCTTAATACAGGAAATGTTGTACAAAAAAATGTCAGCTGATAGAGGGCAGAGCTCAATTTCTCAGAGCATGTATTACAAGAAAAGGGTTGGCACATGAAGCCAGCTGCTGGATGTAAAGCCTGGCTGTTGAGCTGGTGAAAGGAATCATTTTGGAATCATTTGTTTCCCTGAATCTTACTAGATATTGCCTTGTAGTTTAAATTTGGAGAAGCCCCAGTACAAACTGAAAAGCACTGGGGTATTTTTACTCTTCTGGCAACCCAGAATTCTTATGAGCTGAGCAATGAATTCCAGTGCCATTGGCTATATGCCTGGCAGGCATCCATGGCAGCCTCAAACCACACGCTTGTGTTCTAGCTGAAGGCAGCTCTTGGCCTTGCTGTTTGTCAGCTTCCCCCTCCAGGGAGGAGCATTGAGGAATTGCTGCCAACTTGTAGTGACAGGACGAGGGGTAATGGCTTCAAACTGAAAGATAGATTTAGATTAGATGTAAGAAAAAAGTTTTTCACTGTGAGGGTGCTGAGACACTGGAATAGGTTGCCCAGAGAAGTTGTGGATGCCTCATACCTGACAGTGTTCAAAGCCAGGTTAGATGGGGCTTTAAGCAGCCTGGTCTAGTGGAAGAAGTACCTGCCAGTGGCAGGGGAATTGGAACTAAATGATCTTTAAGGTCCTTTCCAACCAAATCCATTCTATGATTCTATGTGTAATACTGCAGGACATGATTCTCCATCTGCAGAAAGAGCTGGGGATTTCTCTCAGATATAAAAGAAATGTGAAATTTCCTGGAGTTTATTATACCAAGACCTGCTTGAGTCCCTGGTTAAGCATTTGGGTGGGTTTTGTCTCACCCTGTGAGATACCTGAGAAAAGAAACTGCAGACTCAGAGTACAACCAAACTTCTGATTGTGTAACCAAAACTAATTAACCTTTGGAAGTTCTCTGGTAGGTGCTATCACCAGAGAAATTGTCTTGGATTATACATCTAAAATCTCACACCTACCCCACAAATAAACTTTTAATCCACCTTTGAAGTCCAATCTAGCATAGGGGTGCACCCATAGCCTGGGGTTTGCAGTAACAAAGGCTACCTCACAGGGTGAATACGTGCTGTTACGTAGCCCCAGTTGTAGCATCCAAGCCTAGGGATATACTAATCCTCTGTCACCTTCCCACAGGTTCTCACTTTCTACGCTGTCAGAAGTCCTGGAGCCCAAGGAGGTGACTGCAGCCCTCTCTGGTGTCAGCACAGCGTGGGCATGAGCAGACACCACTAAGCAGCTGCATGGTTTTTCCCTCCTGGAGCTGGAAGATCTGCACTGCAGATATATCCTGCGATCTTCTGCTTGTTGTAGTTCTTAAATACAGCTTCCCTTGTAAGAAAGCTCTTTCTGCTTTTCTCATTAGAAAACAGGAGACTCACTGACCCTAACTTTAACCCTAATCTTAACTCTTTAACCCCAATTTCCTTCGGAACTATTTATTTCAGAGTTTTCTATTCTCTTTTGAGCCGTGCTGCCAGGCGATAGTTCTGGAATAGTGAAATGTCTTGCAACCATGGTAACGCGATGCACTCATTGGAAAGTTTTCTGATACTAAAGGAATTAGTTTTCCACAGCCTTGTACATGAGGTTTCCTATGAGATTCCCAGGCTCATCAGGTTGTTTTAAAGCACAGCACTCCTTGACTGATCAGGTAACGTTGCAGAGAACCACTCTGATACGCTACACGGCGTTTGCCCTGGAGCATACGACAGGAACAAGCCTGAAGGAAACTGCTTATGAAAGCTATCAAGCTGGAAGAAAATGGAAGTATCATCATTAAAGGGTACTTTTGTTCTATTGTGTTGCTGAATTCCCTTGCTTCAGACATAAGCTTTAATTTTGCAGCAATCTGTTTTCATTTGTAAAGAGAAACTGAAGCTCAACCACTGACAACAAGCAATTCCTAGCCTCTTTTCACCTTGCCACCTTTTGCTCCCAGTGGGAAGAGATTCCTGCTTGCTGCAATCACTGCTTCCTCCACTGTAAATATTACCTATAGTTTACCTCTCTTTCCAGTCTCTCTCCCTGAATTTATATCTAATCTTACTCTTTTCTTCTGTATTATGGCGAATTAAAATCAGTCCTAAGTGCGTAAAAAATGGTGACTGCAGTGCATGAACAAGAATTAATAAAGCCAGAAAAGAACATGAAATCAATAATCTAATTCTGACAGCTTGCTTTGTCTCTGTGGCCAGGCTGTAAGGACGTACTAGTGTTTCCCTCTGTTTAAAATTAATTGAACTATTTTATCGTATCAGATAAGAGTGCACTCTTTGTGCTGCTGAAGTGATAATTATGACATGATAATTACAGTCTGTGGCCTACATGATTCTGTGAATGAGTCAGCACAGGCAATTAGTTTGCAACAGCAACTTTGTGTGAATGTGTCCCTACAGACAAGGGCTTCAGGATAGTCTAGCTGCTTATTATCTCTGATTCCCAAGCTTCCATATTCACAGGAGGATAGGGGTTGTTGTTGCTGTTGTGGTTTTGTGGAGGGGAAGGGATTTGAGGGGTTTGGTTTTGAATTTGTTTCCAGTTTAGACAATCTATTTGCATAAACAAAATGATTGCAGAAATCAGAGACAGAAAAAGGCAGAAGCAGTACCAGTCTATAAGGTTGTGGTTTCTGAGCTCTGTGATGGTGTGTGTCCTTTGGGAAATTCTGTTTGATGCCAGAATGATATGGGCTCCCCACGCCTGCTGTACCTTAGAGTGACTCCATTAAAACTGATCAGCTTTGGAGTTTTCTGCATCATCTGTCACTGTAATATCCTGCTGACAACTCTATGCTCCTCTGAGCTCACTGAAAAGCCTTGAGAATGTCCTGGAAGAAGGAAGACAAAATACTTGTTAACAGAGAAATCTATAAGCATTAAATGTGCCTGAGGAACTGCTTGGTTTTGGCAAGCTCAAAACATGAGGATATTTCATCCCAAGCTATTTACAGTCTGAACCAGGAGACAAGGTGTAAGTAGAGGTATATCTAGACAAGGAAATAAAGAAACAATTTTGAGAGACATGAGATAGTGCAGTCTCACAGCATGGAAGTTGTTAGGTTACTCACTTTTAGAGGGGAGGTAGGGAAGGGGAGAGTTGTTTCATTTCTAAGTGTCCTTTTCCTGCATGATCTCAGGTGAAAAAAGAATAATCCTCATTTCAGAACAAGTTAATAATGCATTGCAATAAACAATGCATAGGGCAAGGTACTGGCAGATGAAGAGAAAACACAATGAGGAACAGCTGCTTACTAAGTGAACATCATCCACCCTGTGAGCTGATGAGACAGAGGAAGTGACACCACATCAGTGTGCAATTAACCATGATGCATATCAGTATGATCCAAAAGAGCTGGTTCAGGGCTGCCCTGCCTAACTTTGCAGTGTTTAATTTTGCAAGCCCTTCTTTTCTTTGACTGTGTGTGTAATTCTATCTATCTGAGCTGACGTATTCATTTATTGCCATGTTTATTTCTGAGCTGGTTGCACCGTAGGCATGCAAACAGGAATGTCACAAGATCAGACCAGATCCAAGGCAGCTCAAATGGAGAGGATGTATTTTTATTCCTTGAACATCATGGTATGTTACCATCTGTGACATTTCGGAAAAGGTGCTGTTCCCTCATCCTATATCCCCAGTAGATGTGATGAGCTACAAGGGAACTGTGAGGGAGAAGGATTTGTATGTAACATATTGCCTCCTGACATAAGGAACCAACGCGCATCAACACATGTACAATGTGTCACTATTAGGTCTAGATTTGGAGTTCAAGAGACAGATGCTCTGCTCATATTTGCAATGATCAGTTCTGTAAGAATGTGATTCATGGAGAACCACAGGCTTGTCCCAGGGCTTGTGAGAGATCTTCTGGAGGACAAAGTGATGTCTACTATACCATTCAAGACAAAGGCATTTTTATTTACTGGGAAAGACCATGCTGACTTGAGAGTAACCCTGTGCTGTGTTTATGTCTTTTAGGTCAAAACCAAACTGGAAAGTTTGTCATGTGCAGCCTAAGTGACATCTGCTTGAGTGACACTTAACAGAACTCCTCCTAGACATGCAATACCTCAAATTCAGTGATAAAAATAGCTCATATTACTGTTCCTTTGTTCTCTTCCTGTGGCTGCAGTACTATTATAAAAACCCTCTTCTCCCTGCACTGAGACACAGAGAAAATTTTTGGACATGATAGCCAGACACATCTTCAGCAGCACTATCCCGTTCACTTGCAGAACTGGATATGAATATTGGTAATTGCTCTCCCTGACACTCTGCTTCTTAACAGGTGTCAAACTGGAAAAGAATCCAAACTGCCTTGCATAAAATCCTAAATACTGGAACTCTCATTCTTTTCCAAAAATAATATTTCAAGCTTCTTAGTTCCTTCATTTGGGCACAGAGAGGAACGAACAGAAAAATAGTAGAACCAGAGAAATGTTGGCTGGAAAGGACCTCTGGTGGTCAGCAACACAAACTCCTTTGGAGCAGGAATATCACCAGCAAAGCCAATACAGAAAGCTCTTGCAAAGCAGAGATGCTCCTTGCTTGCATTTAATAATTATGTATACTCATTCACTTCATACAATACAACAGGTTTCTGTGTTACTGGGGAAACCATAGCCTAGAAGCAGAGTGCAGCAGGATGGGTCTTGGCAGAGGAGCTCTGAGATGTGAACAGTAGTGCACCATGTGAAGAAAGCTGATTTTTATCTCACTTACTGTGAAATCCAGCCTCTAACTTTGATCCAGGCTCCCCAGTTCTTTTTATTATGAGTGTAGGAAAACAGGACATAGAGTCCCAATGATGCTCTGCTTAGGGTTGCTGGAGAAACAGGGAAATAATCTGAGCTTGCTTTGTGCTATTTGAACAGCAATTTTTTAAACAATTTATCCTACAATGACATCTGGTGGTTGTTTTTTTTTTTGACAGGAAGTCCTTGCAGATGTTTCCTGCCCAGAGTTGCCTGAGGGTGAATCTTCTCCTGACAGTAATTTGTTGGGGTTCTACTTTTGGAGGGGAGAGTAACAGTATCAGCAAGCTGGAATACTTTTTCAGCTAATAAACAGCACGTAGTCCCTCCTTGGGGCAAGTCACTGTGGCAAATGATCTTGTTGGGCATGATTTGATGGTTGAATATCCAGCAGAGAAGCCACTGCTGCATCTGGAAGATGTCCTGGTTCATTCTGAGAGCAGCCACTGTTTGGCCCCAGAATATGCTGTGATTTGACAGAGAGCAGAGCATCCACAAACCTCTTTTGGCAGCAGAGATTGTGAACACACTCAGGAGGGGACTGGAGCACAAGTCCTATGGGGAGAGGCTGAGGGAGCTGGGGTTGTTTAGCCTGGAGAAGAGGAGGCTCAGAGGAGACCTCATCGCTGTCTATAACTACCTGAAGGGAAGTTCTAGCCAGGTGGGAGCTGGTCTCTTCTCTCAGGCACCCAGCAATAGGACAAGGGGGCACGGGCTCAAGCTCTGCCGGGGGAAATTTAGGTTGGAGATCAGAAAAATGTTCTTTACAGAGAGGGTGATCAGGCATTGGAATGGCCTGCCTGGAGAGGTGGTGGATTCACCATCCCTGGAGATTTTTAAACAAAGATTGGATGTGGCACTGAGTGCCATGATCTAGTAAATGGATTAGGGTTGACGGAGGGTTGGACTTGATGATCTCGGAGGTCTTTCCAGCCCGATTGATTCTGTGATTCTGTGATCTCTGCTGCAGCCACTGAGCACTGCTGTGCTGGGGTGCTGAGTGCTCTGCAGAGATTGCTCCCGGGCTTGTAAACTGTGTGACAGTGGCAGCAGGGTGGCATCCAAAGGCTGATTCTCTTCCCTAGGCAGCCCATAACAAAGCCCTACAAGCCAGAGATGGTACAGATGACCCTCAGATGTCTCTTTCCATGCACTGATTGGAGAAAACTGTGACCCAGTGTCTGCTCCTGGCTGCAGTGAGATGCCTGCTCAGGTGTTGGCAATGCCCATCTAACCCAAGGCAGTCTGCAGAGCATTCCTGAGGGCTTCCCAGTGCTTCCTTACTGCTGCTCAGCTCCTCAAGGCCAGAGCATGACCTGTGCTCCTTGGATGTTTATTCAAGTCCTTGTGACCCTGGAGGTGGACACTTTGGAGGCTGTGGCTAGCAGAGGTGATCTGCTGACCACCAGGTGGAAGCCAAGCCATGGTGCCTTCCCTCTCAAAATCTCCCTGCCAGGCTCCTTTCAGAAACTTTCAGGCAACTGATTACTCTTTTTTGGTGAGTTTTTAACCTTTTGGAGTTGTTTGTACCAGGCAGGCTACATTGGGACAATTGCTGTCCCCTTCAAGGAGATGCCAGGTCAATAGCACCAAGGGGGAATAGCCCAAGGGGAAACTTTCTCAGAAAGACATGGGGTTTTAAACCTGGTTTCTCAAACCAGGCATTTGAAGAGGTAACTGTGAGTGCATGGCTGCAATGGGGAGGAGTAACAGGAACGAATTTCATGGACCTTGGTCTATATTAAAGTAACATGAGAAAAGTTACAGCTCTCAGTGCCAAACACTGCTTTGCTTCTTGGGGAAAGTAGCAGAGAACTGCTGATTTTGATCTATAGAGTCATTAAGTCAGAATCCAGCTGTCCTGAGCTGGATTTCTGTCTGGTAATCAGCATATTCAAGCCCAATATTATTGATGAATATAACTGAATATTGTTTTAAATTGAATTCAAGCCAAATTCTTCACTGTCCTATCTTCTCACTAGATACAGGTTTCGTGTTTGGAACTTCACTGCCTAATGCTGAGAAGTACTGATGGTTGTTAGTACTGGCTTTTGTTTTCTACAGAAATTATGTTTTCACTTCAAATTGTATTGGTTTGATTGTGTTGTGTTGATTGGTTAGTTTTTTTTCCCTGTAGCCTATTAAAACTTTGGAAACCTATGAGAAAAAAAAAAAGGATATATATGCACTTCTTGATATTTCTCCTATGAATAAGAAAGACCTCTCCCTCATCCAGAGCAGGATGAGCATACAAACAGCTGTTGCTGTTTATGCTCTGGGATTGTGCAGGCTTCCCCCAGAGAAGGTATATACACAGTAGCTCATACAGTTGGGACCCCTATAGCTCTGCTGCTGCTACAGCTCTTTTTCCTTTGCTTCCCTGCTGGGACTAGCAATGATGTGCTTGCTTATTCTTGCCCCCAGAAATGAAGCCCAGAGTCAGCCCATGAGGTTAATACTTGGCTGATACTCTATGCCTTGTTGACTCTCACATCAAAAATCATTTCTTAATGTCTTTGTACCCCTTAACCTACTGTTTCTTCTCATTACTTGCACTGAAAGTACATCTGTGATCTCTGCTGAAATGCCTGGCTACTCAGGATGCACTGTGGGTTCACTGCTTAGTGTCACAGGATCTTGATAATCTTTATATACTCAATGTTTGGTCTTGTTTATTTGCAGTTGTTTCTTGCCTCTGAGGTATCAGGATCTGAATTCACGTATTTAAGAGCTTAAAAGCCTAAACCTGTGCATGTCTTGCCCCATCACCCAGCTCTCCTAGCTGTCTGCCAGTCAGAGAGTGGAGCACTAGGATGTTTCACTGGCAACTGTCATGGTATTTTGCTTCAACATCATAATCTGTGAGCTTTGTTTTCTTGTGCTCTTTAAAAAAAAATATTCCAAAGCACTGTCCTCTATTCAAATTTGATCTAATTAGAAGGTTAAGCAACTTCAAATGAACTTCTTTCCAGTTCAGTGAAAGTTTTTAATTGATCTAAAATTCAATCAGAGTGTGTTTTCTTTTTTTGTTGTTTTTTGAAGATGAGTTGGCTTTATTGAACTTGCCTGTCCTCCTCTCCCCTTGAAGAAAAACTGTATGACTTCAAATCAAACTAAATGGAAAGTGTGGTGTTCATCTGACCCTGCTTGTCTTGCAGGTAGTTTCTGATGTGTGGTATTTCACTTCCCAAGGTGCAAATAGACCAAGAGCAGGATTAGGGCTCTGACAGCTCAGCCCTGTCACCTTACAACAGCTTTCCTACCTCCAGCAACCCACTTTTTTTTTTTTTCCCCTTCTATCTGCCAAACTGAGATTCTTACATCCATTTTGATGATCTGAAAAAAAGGGGGGTTGTGCTCTAAATTATTACCTTAAAGAGAGATTTTTCTTTTCCTTTTAATTTTTTTTTTTTTTTTTGCCTATAGAGTCAAAGAAAGAAGACATCTGCTCAACAGGGAGATGATGTTGAGAGCACCTGCTCCTGCTGTAATTAATGTTACAATAGCCTATGGAAAACAGGAGGTTTTTAGCAGGTTGGACTGGAAAAGGCTCATTAAGGAATATTTCACAGGAAGACATAGGAATTGAACTGGGCTGAGTAAACATCCTCTGTGTTGACCTATTGACCTGAAGAAAAGAAGAGCTGCTCCTGCTGGATTTAAGATGCAGATGATGTCTAGCTTTTGGTTCTCAATGTTTGTTTTTTAAATCTCTAAAATTATAAAATATGAAAAACTTCTTTTGTTGTTGGTTTTAGTGAGAAAGAAATAGATCTTTCTGTCTAGATCACAGAAAATCATGCTTGCACCAACTTTTAAGGTAATGATCCCTGGATAATTGTCAGTTTGCATGTCTAGTGATGGTGAGAAGAGTACCTAGATGAATGCAATTACACTTTCAGGCAGATACACTCTATGATGGAGCTGTAAAGGTAGATATTCATCTCTGTGATAGGGCAATGTTTATTAGCAATACAGACAAGAACCTGCCCTGTGGTCCATGGGTGAGTGTGGGGCTGTTACACTTGCAAAAGACACTGTGCACACTTTGTACCACAGCTTTGTGACCTCCTGGGTTTGTTCTGCCACAAGGACCACAGTTCAACTGAAGAATTTATGACACTGGAAGCCTTACATTTCCAATTCATACATGTAGTGTCGGGATAATTTTCTTTGGATTTGGCACCATAATTTGGCACAACAGCAAACTACTGGGAGAAAATGATTTGCTGCTAGAAAAGCCTGAACTGCACAGCAGCAGCCCAGCTAATATTTCCTTAAAACACTATTGCACTACAAACAGACTCATTGTGTTGGCTGTAGGGCACTGTCTCATCTGGAAACATCCATTTCACAGTAGTTACACAATTAACAGATACAACTCTCTGTCTGGAATATTTTTTTGTTTTAAATACATTTCCCTTCCTTAAAAATTGGTTCACATGCATTTTAAGTCATACACTGCCTTCCAGCATGGAAAGGAGACCCTAAATCCTGTTTCAGCCATCTTCTTCTGTGCAGCAAAAGCATCTTCATCTTCTTTCTCCCCCACTGTGAGCAATCATTGTGTGTACCTGGGAGATCTCAGCTGGCCAGACTTAGTCTCTCTGAACCAGAGTGATTCAGGGCAGTTTGCTCATTAACACTTAATTTCTCCTTCACTTAAAGCTCTCTCTGGTGTCATTTCAGTAGCAGTGATGCAGTTGGTTCCCAGCAGAGCTGTGTTGTTACTGTGCTGGACCATGACCTCCTGCACCATCTCTCCAGCTCCACATGACAAAGGTAAGTCATTGCCTGAACTTTCTCCTTCTGTAGTTTTTCTAGTTCCAAGCTTTGGGTTCGGTTTTAAAATAATGAATTTAGCTGTGACTTTTGGCACATTTTCTTTTCATCTGAAGATAGTCAGGGAATGCATTCACTTTTTTTTCTTCATCCTGGAGAACTTAAGTTCTCAGTGGAAAGTACATCCCAAGTCTGAGGCAGCACAGCTCCAGGAAAGATCACAGTATCCCAGTATGTCAGGGGTTGGAATCAGAAATAAATGAACAACTTCTAAAACCCTACGTTAAAATCTCTTCTCCCTCCAGTAATTATGGGATACCACATGGAGGTGAAAAGCTCTTTGAATAAAAGATCCAGCACTGCAGATCATTCCAATTTGTCATGCATGCAAACAGGATCCTTTATGAAAAGTTCTTATGAAATACAGCAGAAGTGCAAATGACCTACCTTAAAGTAAAAGTCACCAAACCTAGGTGTTTATTGCCTACAACAACCTGGATGAGAAATTAAGATGAATCCTCTTTAACTATGGAATTACAATACTACAAATCAGTTTAATGTAGTTTGAATCTCTCATTAACAGGTGAGAGGTAAGCCATGGGTGACAGGATGTTTTCACAGGCACTCTGTAGCTGCCACAGATGTGCTGCCTTCACATAAAGTAATTTGTGAATAATTCAGTATTTTTGTCCTTGCTGCAATGGAACAGTCATTTGCTGAGTCTCCCTTGCTGAGAAACGACTTGGAGCCACTAAGCTGTCAAGTAATATGTAACTGAAGAAGGGACTGGGGGGGGATGAACATTGGCCAGATCAGTGCTGTCATATTTAAACAGCATCTGAAGTTATTGTTTGATGGCACAGAAAGCTAATTTAGGAGAATTATCTGCCTGTTAAAGTTTGGGCCCTGTCTTCATCTCTTTTCATGATGTTTCCCTGTGGCCTGGCCCTCTGTGGAAATAAATCATTATTCTGGGAGTCTGGTTCTGGTGTTTTTTCTCATAGTGTGAATTCACAAGGCTGAAAATGAGATTTTATGAATGTTGTGAGAGTTTATTACTTAGACTTACCTAGATGAAGTTCAAAAGTGGCCAGAGTGTATAATTAACATCCTTATTTTCTGTTTTATGCTGATTCTAAAAATTGCTAGAATACTTTTCTTACCAGATTGCAATCTTTATCTTTTTCTTCTTTTCCCTTCTTCTTGTCTCTATAATTAGCTGTAATTTTGGGAGGCAGGAGTTAGGTAATATTTCTAATGCCAACTGGCAATCATGAATAATGTTTTGGGGAGATTTTATATGAAAAGCCATTTTACATTTGTCAATAATTTCCTTCCAAAGCTATTTATAGGCATGCACACAGCATATGTCACTTAGGAACATACTGAAAAGAAGGCACCAATATCCAAAATGTCAGTCCTGGAAACTCTTGCTCCTTGCTTGATGGGAGAAAGTTATCACCAGCAAATGTTTCCCCAACAGCATGAGCTGGGAGGTTGCTCAATCTGTGCATGCACAGTAAAACCTTCACTCCTGTGAAATATCAACATGTGAGGATATTCAGACACATGCAGCTAGCCACAGGCATCTGAGATGCTGTAGCATGTCCTCTGCTCTACCTCCCCATGCCTGCCTAGTGGCCTGGGAGGCTGTAAGTTGCTGTGATACTCTGCTGCTGAGTGCTGTACTGAGAATCATGGGAATGTTTTGAAATGAGTCCCATTTCCTTCTGATTGCACAAATGTGCTATTTCACAGATGCCTCTTGCAAAATTGCCCTATTTCTTTTAAAAAAAAAAGATATATATATATATTCTGGCTGATGAGCTGTCTGGTAAATGGCTCAAGTCTCCGTTTTGTATCCTGCCATACAACTGACAACTTTGAAACACAGCCCACAAAAGGTAGCAGAGTAGGCACTCTAGCTCCATATAAAAGAAAAAGGTCCTGAAGAAAGAGATGGATCCCAGTGGACTCCTAGGCATGGTTGCCTTTGTGCTATCCTCCTCAGATTATCATCACACCATGCATTGCTCCTTGCAGTTTAAATGGTCACAAAGTGGTAGAATTCAAGTTGTGCCCCCAAAGCTACGTAAAATATTACCTAAGTAAAATTTTACAGTGAGACACTGGCACAGGTTGCACAGGCCTTAGTTTTATGGCTATAGCAAGATTATCTTCTGATTCAAATATTATCTTTTGTTTGCCACATTGTCTCCACCAGAGGGAGAAATTCACTGAACTGTAATGGTTTTTATTTATAGGATTATATGAAATTAAGGCACTGTTCCTAAGAGTATTTTCTGCACTAACTAGTAGATTTTACAGGTAAATTGTTCACAAAGATTTAATTACCTTTCTTTACACAAAGCTGAGGAGAACCACTAAATTAGCCAATGTGATCTCAGGATGGGTTGGCACTTTGCTACTACAGACATTAGTTTTGCCTCTCCAGAACTTCATCACAGCAGTGCCACCACCTTTCCTGGGAAATTGTCCCAGGACTTGCTATTAGCTCTGCTTTGATATTGCCTTATGGAATTAAACTGTCATAGGAATGTAAAAAAAAATAGGATGCTGTTTCTAACTGGAGTTTAAAGGCATTAATTACCTCTATTTCCCTACCATGGCAGAAGGTTATTACTATCTTGTAGATAGTGTGGAATTCTAGAGAGATTGTTTCTCTTTGCTGCCTGCTTTCTGCCTGTCTTTAAATAATAACTTTAGTGCCCTTTTTAAAATTCAACCACTTTGTCATTAAGTAGTAAACAAACTACTTCTGCTCTGGGCATGCTGATCTGCATTTCCAAGACACATCAATAATGAACACTACATGTATTCCTCTGTTAAAGATATTAAATCATGGAAGACATCTGCACAAAAATAAGTGAGTGAAGATGAATGATCAAAAGATGAGAAGGTCAGCTCTGGGTTAAGAAGTATTGGAATATTACTATTTTAGCAATGATAGGTCAGCATCTTTAGTCCTTTAGCTCCACTTTCTTGGTTTAATAATATATCCTAACACATAAATTGTTAATTCTAATATCCTTAGGTTCATAGCATGTTTATACACACACACACACGTCAGGCAAGGCTAGTGGGAGGTGGATTTTGATGTTAGTGTAGCAAATGGGCTCAATACACTCTGTGTGGCAGCTGTTACTTGACTCCCAGCAACACCTGAGACAGAGATGCTGTGCAAATGTCAAGCACACACCCAGTCACATAGGAATGGAAAACTTCAGAGTGGTGGGACACTTCCCTGCTGCAGATTCCAGCAGCTGGAACACTGGCAAAGGACTGCAGCAGTACAGCAGTGCAGGTGAGACCCAAGACATGCCAATTTCCCTGCAGTGCAGGAAGAGTTTTCCATGTATTTCCTCCCCATCCTGCCATGCTGCTGGATATTCTGCCCTGAGACAAGGCACAAGAGGTACATGTTATGTTGGGAGATTATTAGATTTCTGGTTGGGCCAGAGAGTGAAAGAATGGAAGCAAAAAGAAACCAAGACATGAAGATGGTAAAAAGAGGTAGTAGGTTTACTTAGATAGCCAAATGATGCTCGAGGTGCCTAGCAGATGAACAGAAGGGTGTGATGATGTTATTTTTGTGGATCTATGGTTCTATTAGGAGGGCAGTTTCCTGTAGTATTTCTGGTTACTTATGGCTAGTGAAAAGCCCAATTACTGTCCTCTTCAACACAGAAAAAGCAGATGTGCCTTTTGCCTTGACCTCTACATCACAACTAGCTTTCATAGCAGATTGATATTGCTTGCTTCAATTACTGTAAAACTGAGATTTTCATCTTTGTTCCTAACTGATTGCCTCCTCCTCTTCTGTCAGAACTTTCTGATGCCTGATGCTTCAGTTTAGGTATTTTAGCTAAAACCCTCTTTCAAATTATTATCTCTAGCTTCTTCTTCCACCATTCATTTTCCCATTCTTACAATTGAATATCCATAACGGGACATTTATTAATATTCTGTGCAGAGTCCTCCTCTCTCTTTTGTATGCACAGTCCTGCAGCTAATATTTTAAGAAATAAGTTAAGAAATTTGTGATAAATGCANACAGTACTTCGCTGCTTGAACTGAGTTTCCAAATAAAATTAATAGAACCTATTTCTAAATATGAAAAAAACAAAAAAAAAACCAAAACACCAAGTTTTGGTTTGTTTGTGTGTGAAAAGAACTGGAAATCATATACCACTGCTTTTTTTTTCCCCCCTGAACTGCTTAACTAGCTTTGCAAAAATGTTTACATTTCCCCTTTTCTTGCTGCAGTGATTTCATTGCTGAAGGTACATTTCTGAACTATCACACTCTATCAACAAAATTAGGAGATAATTTTTTATGTATAGCTTAGTTAGTCATTTCAAAATTATTCCAAACAATCCCATTTTTGCCATTATGTAATCACATGTGGTTCTTAAATGTTCCTTTCCATACTTTAGGGCATTTTCAGCATACAAAGGAAACAATACAATCTGGGGAGGCAAAGAGGCAGGTAGGAACCATAAATACTGTATTATTGGTTGAATTACTGACCTATTTTGTAGCCCTAGGCAAGACATAATTTCTTTTTACATGTCATTGGACATTATTAATAACTTTTGTTTGCCATATAAGGGAGAAGAAAGGTGGAAAATATATTTTTACTTCTTTAGAACAATTTCCAAGCTCTCTCTGTTTTCTGTATTTGCTTGTGCTTGGTGCTTAGGCTCAGCAGGACTTCACTGAATCTTAGCCACCTTCTGAAAGAAGTTTCAGCTCTTGATAAGAAATGCCTCCTATACCAACCACACCAGTAATTTAGGGTCAGGTTTTAGTTAAAACAAAGACTATGTAAGTGTTATGTTGGGAAAACTCAGAGCATATGTGAGTACTAGCTTGTGGGTAGGAGCTCACTCAACATGATGTTGAATTCAGGTGAGGCTCAAACTTCCTCTCTCTGACAGCACCAGATCACATGTCTGAATCTGTTCACCACAGAAAGGTTTGAGANCATAGGAATGGAAAACTTCAGAGTGGTGGGACACTTCCCTGCTGCAGATTCCAGCAGCTGGAACACTGGCAAAGGACTGCAGCAGTACAGCAGTGCAGGTGAGACCCAAGACATGCCAATTTCCCTGCAGTGCAGGAAGAGTTTTCCATGTATTTCCTCCCCATCCTGCCATGCTGCTGGATATTCTGCCCTGAGACAAGGCACAAGAGGTACATGTTATGTTGGGAGATTATTAGATTTCTGGTTGGGCCAGAGAGTGAAAGAATGGAAGCAAAAAGAAACCAAGACATGAAGATGGTAAAAAGAGGTAGTAGGTTTACTTAGATAGCCAAATGATGCTCGAGGTGCCTAGCAGAGGAACAGAAGGGTGGGAGAAGGGTGTGATGATGTTATTTTTGTGGATCTATGGCTCTATTAGGAGGGCAGTTTCCTGTAGTATTTCTGGTTACTTATGGCTAGTGAAAAACCCAATTACTGTCCTCTTCAACACACAAAAAGCAGATGTGCCTTTTGCCTTGACCTCTACATCACAACTAGCTTTCATAGCAGATTGATATTGCTTGCTTCAATTACTGTAAAACTGAGATTTTCATCTTTGTTCCTAACTGATTGCCTCCTCCTCTTCTGTCAGAACTTTCTGATGCCTGATGCTTCAGTTTAGGTATTTTAGCTAAAACCCTCTTTCAAATTATTATCTCTAGCTTCTTCTTCCACCATTCATTTTCCCATTCTTACAATTGAATATCCATAACGGGACATTTATTAATATTCTGTGCAGAGTCCTCCTCTCTCTTTTGTATGCACAGTCCTGCAGCTAATATTTTAAGAAATAAGTTAAGAAATTTGTGATAAATGCAGTCCTGTTTGATTGTGGGGTTTGTCATTTTTGCTGTAAAGAGATGAATAGAATCATTAAAGCAAAGTACTTGTCATTGAGTTCAAGGCAAAGCAGGAGCAATCAGCTCCTGAGTACAGTTAGATGCAAAAACAAGTCAGAGTCAGGTCTGCAGAAGTTTGGTTATTTATCACTTTCATTTTGCTCAGCTTCTCTTGCTAGACTTTTCTCCTTTTAGAAATCTGCATTCTGAACCATAGACTCCTCCTGCATAGAAAAGATCTGGTCCAAATAGGAACTTAAACATGAACCTGACTTTGATACAATACTTTTGAAACATGTGCAACTATGTTTTCTTGCCTTGAATTTTCATTTTCACATTGAAGATGTGGTGATTATTGTTTTTAACAATGGAAGAAGCTGTGCTAAAAGGTATAAAATACCAAGTATTAGT
>VWZO01009802.1:4000-82490 GCA_013396975.1 Bucco capensis
GGAGTTGGACTAGATGATCTTTCTAGGTCCCTTCCAACCCCTGACATACTGGGATACTGGGATCCTGCTGTGGCACGGGGGTTGGACTAGATGATCTTTCTAGGTCCCTTCCAACCCTTAACATTCTGTGATTCTGTGAAACTCTCTTTTTTTTTTCCTTCTGAAACTCAGAAAAACACAGAAGCCTAATAATGAAAAACTGCTACCCTATGCATCTCAAGTCTTATCAAAAGTAGCTTTGTTACGCTTGTTAGCATGACACAGAGCATGTTCTGTTTCCTTCTATCAGGAGAAATGTCATCCTGGACCTGATACTCCTTACNTCTCTTTTTTTTTTCCTTCTGAAACTCAGAAAAACACAGAAGCCTAATAATGAAAAACTGCTACCCTATGCATCTCAAGTCTTATCAAAAGTAGCTTTGTTACGCTTGTTAGCATGACACAGAGCATGTTCTGTTTCCTTCTATCAGGAGAAATGTCATCCTGGACCTGATACTCCTTACTACAAGAAATTTTGTCAAAAATTATTTCTTTTCCTGAGAAGTTACACTTTCAAGAAATCAGCATTTTCAAGGGAAGAAGTGTTTAAACAAAAACATTCCTGACAAGCTTGTCTGTAGAAAATTCCTTGAGAATGTGTTGATTGACAGCTTTATGCTTGAAGTATGCCTGTTTCACCAAAGCATATCCTTAAGATTATACACATGTAACACTACCATGTCTTTCGTCCTGAAAGAATAAGAAAGTAGTCCTAGGGCAGCATAGATATGATGGAAATGACTCTGTTTTGCCCTCAGTGAATCTCTGAATTCCAATTGCTCTTCAAATCAAGGGTGACAGAGGCTTTCCCTCTAAATTAACAACAAACTTTATTGATCCAGGTCAGCAATATAGCAGTACATATGGCACAAAGCCTATAGGTAGGGAATTGCCTTAATATTTGGACTTTAGTTTTTCGTAACAGTAACATAACCTTGTGCCATTCTAGAATACTTTTCGGTTTTTGGCATATGGCTGCATGTATACACCAGTGAATATTATGATCCTTCCTGCAAACATAAACTCCATCCCTTCAGACCCAATTACTTTAAATAAACGTATGTTCATATATGGGCACACCCATATCATCAAATAATATATGTGTTGCTGTAAATCTCATCAGAGTAAGAGAAGGGCTTAGTTGTACCTGTCTGCCAAATTTCTCATTGAAGAATTAATTCTGATAGTTAAGTATAGAAGTGGCTATTTCAGGAAATCTGAGAGACACATGCTTGACTCTTTTTTATTAGGTAAGTCTGTAAACAGTGGAGCTGTGCTGGCTGGCGCTAGAATAAGCTTTGGCCCTCGGCATTGCACAGGGAATAAAAACTTGGAAAGCCTTCCTTACAAGTCATATATAAATTGCTGCCCAGAAAAGATGGTTCCATTGCTAGAGTTCTATTCCCACACAGAGGATTAATCTTTGAAGCCAAGTTGCCTTAAAGATGTTTTTGTTTAAACACTGGCAATGTAAACATTTAGGTTTCAGGGAGTTTACTCCTTCAGCAAATATTTTTACAAGACAAATTACAATTCTATTTTTATATTGTTTCTCATTTTCTTTGTGGAACCATAAAATTTAATTTGCAATAATCTGATGAGAAACGAATACATATCTGCATTAAATTTCTTCATTACAGCCACTGTTTCACAATTGGTCTTATCCCACATGGTTGTGGATATTTGTTTTACTCTCTAACATCCATATATGTGTATTACTTTATATATGCTCTGAGATATGTGTAAGAAAAGCATCATGTTAAGCTTTTATCTTGTTGGGACACAATATGGAATACTTTAGAACTAATATATCTGAGAAGGACAGATTTTGGTTCGTCAATCATATGCCAGTTGTTTCCATGGAGGTTTGTCATTAAGAAAGCAGGCTTAATTTTTCTAGTCCATGGAGATTTCTGAAAGGTGAAGTTTTTCCTGATGCGTTGATGCTGCTTTGGGACACAAAAAAGCTATAGGCATTCACACTTCCAAGTGAAGTCAGTGGGTACCAAATTCAGCAGTTTAACAGTCACAGGATGAATATTCAAAAATCACTTCTGAAAAATATTAACTTTATATTCAAGTTCAAAGTAGGCAGTGGCTTGAATAGGGTTTGATTTTCTTAGCTATAATTACTGTGGCAAAGTGTTTAAGTATTTTATCCATTATCCTTGTGCATTCCCAAGAACCAGATAGACTGAAACTCAAGCAGAAACCATTTATTCTTGAAGTCATGTATAAAGTTGCCTAAAAAGATTTCTGGATTGCAGCCAAAATTCATTAATTTGCAGAAGAGACTGACATTTAAGTAAATAGGTATGTAGATATGAATGTAAGTATCACATTGTGTAGCTAAATGAACAGGAGGCAAAGTAATACTTCTCCACACACTGTAATGTTTCCTCTTTAGATTGGAAGGAGTTTTATTGTCTTGAAGAGTAAATCTCTTAATAAAAATATCTACAAAGAGAGAAGTTCTGTTTGACAAGCCTGTTCTAAAGTAACACTTCTATCACTAGTAACAGCTTTTATAATTAAAGAAGATACATATAAGGTCTCTTTTATAATTAGAGACCACATCAATGATAAATTTGTTTGAGCTATGAAGGCTGTAGCTGCTGCCATTAATAATTGCATTTGCTATAACTGTGTGGGAATAACTTGTGCTACTGAGTGTATAATTGAATTTTATTTCTCGTGCAGCAGGAGTTGTGTTGTTTATTGAAGTCACTATAGTGATAAGGTTATCAAATAGCACTTACAAACCTGGCAGAGTGCTTACAAGGCAGAAGAGTGGAACATGACTGGAATGGAGAAGTGTCAGTCTGGATGCTGTGGTCCCACAGAAGTAAGAACATAAATATTTATTATTCTTATCATCTCACAAATGATTTGGGGGATATTTGGAATGATTCTGATCAGAAATTAGGCACATCGGTAATGAATACCCATTAATGGATCAAATAGAATTCTGGTACCAAAATACCCACTTCAGAGAAAAAAAGATACAATTTAACCTGAATAAAAACAAGACAGAGATAAACAGAACTGAATTATATCAAGCACCAATCTTAAATATTCGAGGGATTCAATAACACAAGTAGTGACTTTTGATATGGAGAAGCATGTACTCTTCTAGTGGGGAACAGTAAACAGCACATTAGAAGAAAATTATGGAGTACAAAACCAGCAAAAATGGTATATCAGCAAAGATTTAAATGAAAGAAATGGGTAGTTTGTACGCTGGAAGAAGCAGGACCTAAATATCACATGCAAGGATGAGAAGCGAGGGTGCAACAACAAAACAAGTGGAGTGGGAAGGACAAACAATCATGGCAGGATGCAATTCAGGAGGGTACAGCAGAAACAAAACTTCTGTCAGTGCTTTTGAACTGGATGTAGAAAGAGTGAGAGAAAAAAGGACTTAAACCAAGAAAGCAGCACTGATCCAGCTGAGGAAGAAAATATTTTAGCTTATGATTATTGAGTAGGCTACCTTAGGGAAGCTGAGTGCCAGGGAAAGCACAAAAAAAGAGGCTGAAGTAGGTCATGAGAGCATGATGAGTGACAAAGAAGAAAAATAGAGAGACAGGTTTAGAAGATTATAGAGGCAAAGAAGACAAGATTTGATGGATGCCCAGATATTAGAAAGTGAGGAGTGAAAAATCGTTTCATGGCTATCCATCTGAGTGTCTGGGAAGATGGAAGAGTCGTCAACAGTGACGAAAGGAAAGGCATGGGGAATGGGTTTGGAAGAACAACAAGAATTTTCTTTCTTTCTGATTAGTTAAATTGAGGAGGATAGGGGAGGGGGCAGAGAAAAAAAATCTGTGCAGAGGAAGATACTGAATTTGAAGAACTGAACTGCAGAATTGCAGCATAGGCATTAGATAGGATACTGAGGCAGTAGTGAGCTCACCCAGGAGAACAGTATATACGGAAGCATGAGAACATTAAGGACAAGCACTCAAGGATCTGAGTTCACATCAGCCAGCAAAAGATTCTCAATTTACAAACCTGCACAATGGCACCAAGCCAAAAAGCCACAACTGCTGCATCAGCAAGGCTGACATCTGAGGAAAATTTTGAGTTAGCAATTTCACTGAGGTCTGCACTTGACACAAGTCCAACAAATACATGTTGAGCCACAGACTTTCCATATGTTCAAATTACTGATCCCCCAGAAACCTGTGCGCATCTCGCAGAAGACTGAAAAATATCTTCAAAGATACTTTAGCCCTAGCACCTAGAGCAACTAAAGTAAAAGTAACCTTCCAAAATTCACTCTCTGCATTAAAGAGAAGTGTTCAAACTGGACTTGATCTGGTAAGAGTTGTACTGTTAAAACAGCAGAAGCTTCACAAAGCAGCAATATCAAGTTCATACCTCTGTGTCATCTGCCCTGCAATAATTTACACAGAGACCTCTGTATTTCTGGTCTGTAGACTTCATCCTACAGTGCCGTTTTTAAAAAAAAACCTATATAATGTAAAGCAGGCAAGGATTTGTTTTAATCTCCTTGGGCATTTACATGAAATGTAAGAATATCTTGTATTTGAAAAACATTGATATGCTGGAGTGTGTCCAGAGGAGAGCTACCAAGCTTGTGAGGGGTTTAGGGAACAAGTCATATAAGAAGAGGCTGAGGGAGCTGGGCATGTTTAGTTTAGAGAAGAGAAGGCTGAGGGGGGACCTCATTGCCCTCTATAACTACCTGAAAGGAGGTTGTAGAAAGGTGGGTATTGGCTTCCTCTCCTTGGTGACTAATGACAGAACCAGAGGGAATGGTATGAAGTTGCGGCAACAGGGGGTTAGATTGGATATTAGGAGGAAATTCTTTACAGAGAGAGTGGTGAGGCACTGCAACAGCCTTCCCAGGGAGGTGGTTGAGTCACCATTCCTGGAGGTGTTTAAGAAATGTGTAGACTCGGTGATCTGAGAGGTCCTTTCCAACCATGAAGATTCTGTGATCTGGAATAAACATAATCAAAGTTAAGATAAATGTTGGAAAGGACATTAAACCTCACACTTCTAGCCTCAATCCTTGTTATGACTATATAACATTAGGAGAATTTTCCACACCTTCCTGTTGATTCTGGTCATGATCAGAGACAGTACGAGGGACTGCATTGTGCTGTGGGTGCCATGGCAAGTTCCTGTGCTCTTCCCTGTGCCTACTGCAGGTAGCAACAGCCCAGATAGACAGTTCCAGATGCATCCAAAATAGAGACCTATCTATCACCCTTGTGTTGCTCACTGCTAATATTTCTTTTTTCTCTCTATTCACTCTCTTTAAAGACAAACAAACAAACAAACAAACATACAGAATTCCACAATTCCATTATAAGAAAACCATAGTCTTAAAGCAGAGTTGTTCAGAGTAATGTGATAGGACCAGCTTGTAAACCACTGAATGTAATAGTCTGTTGAACCATAGAAGGGCAGAGGTTATGTTTGCCATGTGGAGACTTACTCTTGTAGCACGTTTGCAGAAAGTGTCAGTTTCCATTTTTAAATGATCAAAGTCAGACAATTAATTCACAAAATTCACAGCACCAATCCTCACACTTCCTTTGAGTCCCTCCGTCCTACAGTGATTTCACTGCTTGCTTTTGACTGGTTGTAGAGATGGGAATGGGGATGGGGCAGGAGAGGTTACTGTAGGATTTCCTTTTAGAAACAGTTGAGAATGGGTTCAGTCATGTCTAAAGGAAAAAGATCACTCTTTCAGGCTGTTGCTGATGCAACAGATCTCTGTTCAAAAAAACAAAAAGGACAATTTTTACCATGTTCTGTAATCTTTTCAGTATAATTTATGTAGCAATTCTCGGAATTTTCCCTTGGTAATCTAAATTAAGTTGAATAGGTCTTTCTATTCATCCATGGGATTGACTTAGTATACAGAGGGTAGAGCTAGTGTCCTGACCTTTGGCGTTGAAAATGCAAGTTGAATCCTGACTTTGACAAGAATGTTTGGATTTAGTATAAAACAGACTTAATCACAGTACATTTCCAGCTCCTGATTATGCCAAAGCAGGAGGGCTGAACAAATGCCAAGAAACAGTGGTTACCACTCTCTCCTTGAGGGAACGAAAAACTGAACACAGTATTCTAGGTGCAGCCTCACCAGTGCTGAGTACAGGGGGATGATCACTGCTCTGGTCTTACTGGTCACACTATTTTTTGATACAGGCCAAGATGCTGTTAGCTTTCTTGGCCACCTGGGCACACTGATGGCTCATATTCAATCGACTATCAGCCAGCAACCCCAGGTCCTTCTCTGCCAGGCAGCAACCCAATCACTCCTCCTCAACCTATAACGTTGCATGGGGATAACCCATGTGACCAAAGTGAAGGATCCAGCACATGGCCTTGTTGAAGCTCATCCCATTGGCTTCAGCCCACCAATTCAGTACATGCAGGTCCCTCTGCAGAGCCCCCTAACCTCAAGTAGATCTCCTCTTCCTCCTATCTTGGTGTTGTCTGCAAACTTACTGAGGGTGCACTTGATCCCCTCATCCAGATCACTGATAAACACATTGAACAGAGCTGGCCCCAACACTGAGCCCTGTTTAGGTGCAGGATTTCTCAGGTCTTCCACAAGAATGAAGTTGCTCTGACTCTTTCTAAGGCCTTCTACCTCACCTGCAAGCTGGACATGTCCTGCAAAGTTTCTGCTCATGTGTCTGTCCATGCTTTCTGGTTTATAAGGCAATAATGGGTGAGTCTTTGCAGATCCTCAGGTGAAAGGACCAACAGCAACATTAAGCATCCTTAGGGATTCAGTTGGAAAATCAAGGAATAAAGTCCATTTTTTACAGAAAAATAAAAATCTTGAAAATCCATTTTTAAAAAGCAAACTCATCTTAATGAATAAATATGGATAGTCCATTTTTTTCTGTTATATTTGCATTCTGGTTCATGAACAACATGTTCTAAAACATAAAGATGGCTATAAAATTGAAACAGTTTCAAACCATATAGAATTGGTAATCCATACTAAATCTTAGCTTTCAAGAGACAGAATTTATAAAGTAAATGAGTATCACTTTGCGATACACAATTAGCGTATCTGAATAAATTCTGTGTCAACTGAGGGAAGGCAACAGGAACTGTATATTGCCACCTTATCTTTTTGATTAATTAAGATTCACAGGAAAGCTGTCATTCAGCTTTATTTGATGTTTCAAGGGGTTGCATGGTGGAGAAAACAAAACCACTGTCAAAACTGGTAACTTAGGACTTATATCTGCATGAGGAGGGGAAACATGAAAGACTACCCAGATTTCCTGAGGACACCTCTTGTCTTGAAGCTAGAGCTTCTTTGCTTGCTGACTGCTCCTGGCCATAGAATCATAGAATCATAGAATNAGCTTCTTGTCCACCAGCACTCTCAAGTCCTTTTCTGCAGGGCTGCTCTCCATCATTTCATCCCCCAGCCTGTATTGATAGTGGGGATTGTTCCGACCCAGGTGTAGGACCCTACACTTGGTCTTGTTGAAGCTCATGATCTGTTATGTACTGTAAAATCATTTAAAAAAAAGCAAAGATAGTTACAGTGATGAAACTTTCTGCCAGGAAACGGATTAGTGTTGTTTGTTTGGGGTTTTTTTGCATGATTACACTCATATAGATTACTTCATGGGAGTCATTAATCATTATTATTAATGACTTTGAGGATTTTACTCCATTTCACAGAGTAAGCTCAGCTCGGAGACCTCCCCAAAGTTGACTTTGTTCATTAGCATGTGAATAACCTCTTTTGCAGCCTTCACATCAATTAAGGATAGGCACTCCCTTTCCTTATCCACAAAGCCTTCTTTTAAAGGAAAGTACATTTGCCACCCAGATGGATATTCAGAGAGTTACAATGCTGCATTGCCTACTTTAGGTACTCTTGAGATTACTACAGAAGGAGGAAGATTTTTGGTCTTCAAAATGCACTTTCTCCTCTATAAAGCTAACTTCAAACTCCTGATTGGCTCTCAGCAGTCTTTAATGTGAAGGACAGTTAACCCTCCCTTTTCAAATGGTTAAAGAAGGACCTTCTCTAAGGAGAGCCCTCAGGGACTGAGGCTGACTTCTCAGTCTGAGAAATATTACTCTTCAACTTTTTATAAGACTAACATTGAATATTTTCATAGCCACTGTTTTTTGAATGCATATGCTAAGTGAAACACCATAGATATAGCATCATTTGAAAAAGGCTGTGCTTAATGTAATAGCACCACTCTGGGAGGCTGCGAAGTGTTTCAGATAGTACTATACAAGTCATTGAACCCCACTTGATTTCAAATTCCCACCCCTGTTTTTTATGTTGTTGTTGTTTATTTGTTTGGTTTTGTTGTTGTCTTTTGGATTTTTTGGTTGGTTGGTTGGTTTTTAGGGTGGTTTTTTTGGTAGCCTGTCTGCTTTGTAGTTTTGGATTCCTTGAGCTTTAACAGCTGAAGATATTTATGCTTGGAAAAGTCTATCCTTTGTGAAACAGCAGAGCATATGGATTTGTGAAGATAAAACAGTACAGCAACTGGCAAAATCAGAATTGAATAGAGTGCTAGACCTTAATAGGATTTTGGAGTTTCATGCTGACAAACTTTGATGCAACAGGCCAAATTCCACTTTTAGTTGTGGGAACTGAATTAATGTAGTAACTCCCTGCCCCTCTTCATCCACAGCAGAACTGGCCTTCTTACGACAATAAAATTTGGGGTTCTGTTCTTCATTAGGTACATTATTGTCACACAGGGGACCCTTGGGTCCAGCTTTCATTTTCCTCACTCTCCTCTCTTTTTTCTTTCCTTTTTCCTTGACTTTTTGAATGTAGCTCTTCTCTGAGTTAGTCACCCTCAATTCCCTTCACACCTAATGGAAAAAAATGAGAATTTCAAGGGTGTGATTCATCAGCAACCTTTAAGGTGTCTGACTGAGGTTTAGATGAATTAGAAATGAACTTAAGTGACCAGAAATTTGGTGACTGTAACTGGAAAACAGAGTTGCTAGTTGTGGTGGAGGTGTCCGAATTGCAGACATCACCATTCAGCCTATTGAAACTCACTCGTTTTCATCTTTTTCACAAAGGAAATTAACATTGATGTTAAAGATATATTTCTGTGGCACTCCAGGGAGTTTACTGTGAGTCTAATGATTGCTGAGCCTTCTGTGACTCAGGCTTCCTGTCAGGTCAGAAAATTCATATGAGTTTGCCTGAAATTTGCAGTTGCAAGTTTTCAGCACATCTCCGAGGGCAAGGCATTTAGTCTAACTTTTTTACTTTCAAAGGAGATCTTAATCTGGCTGTATTATGCAAGGCCCATCAATTCACTTAGAGGAGTGGAGCAGATGTGCCCCATTTCAGGGTATACATCAGGTCTTGTTTGCTTTGTTTTCTTCATCTCTTCCTCTCCCCATGAAGCTCACCGAGATCTCCTCTTCTGCTCTCTTTAAAGAAAGTTCCCATAGCCTTGGTTCTTCCAGACCATGCCCATTAGGGACACCCAACTGGTCAAGTAGTCTCATACACACATAAATCCACTTCCCTACCACAGGCTCTTGCTGGCATCTGAGCCTGGTCTTCTCTTGCCTGAGGATGGTCAAGTAATCAGAGGAAGTCAAATCCAAAGCTTTTATATTTCTCCTGCATTGTCTCCTCATCCTCCAGTATCCTCTCATCTCTGCTCCCATTCTCCCTATTTCATAAGATTAACATTGTTTCCTTTTTCTGCCTTCAATTGCTGGTTACTGTGGCTCATGCATCTTGTAATTAGTGCAGCTGCTGTCCGAAGAGGCGAGCGTGATCCATGCCCCTTCTCCAGCCCTTCCTGACTGTGGTTCAGTCCTAGTGTACTTTTCCTGAAGTAGACACAGTTGTCTATGGCTAGAATGTGACAAGGCTGTCAACATTATTCTCATTCCTATTATTCCTATCTAAGCTGATTTTCCTGTCACTTTTGCTTTTTACAAGAAGCATGAGGTGATTTGTGAAGAATCCACTCAGTACCAGGCCTGTAATCTTATGATTTTAAGCTTGAAGTATGGTGAGTGAGCAACACAAAAGACCCTCTTGATTCTTTATGTCTGCTACTGCTTTCCTTGCAAAACACGATTTCCAGGGTGCATCACACTGTTTTCTGAAGAAACAGAGCTAGAAACAAAATAGACTTTGGAGACTTTGCAAAGCCACTGGCTCACTACCTTCCCCAGCAGAAAGCAAATAATCTCAGATTACCCCACACAAACAAATACATCATAATCAGCTAGAGAATTCTGTGGACACTCAAAACATGCACACTACAAGCCACTACAAATGAACTTCCACCGCTAAAAGAAAACAGTCTTACAGTCAAAAGCTCTGTGGGGAAATGCTCTTCTCATGCATGGGGTGTTTGGAGTGGTAGCTTCGCTCTAGGATAACATGCAATTACTTTGAAAACAATACTGCATTTTAACATAATCTTTGACTTTGATTGACCTCAAAGTCTCTGTAGATGATTAGAAGTCTGTTTTGAGACACGAGATATAGGAACTTACTGATCCAGCTTATATTTTTTTCTGTAAAAGAAAATAAACTAAGCTCTACATTGTCATGAAGATTCCTTCAGATAATGACATCAGCAGAGAAGATTACACAACCTACGTTTTTAGCTCAAGATTTTTTACTCTGATATCGTCTTAGTTTAATAATTGATAATACAGAATAGTTCCACTAAAAATAAGAGAATGCTCTTGATTTACACCAGAAGAGAGAACAGAATTTAGTTCCCTCTTTCTGACAGTGATCATTTCACAAATAGCACAGTACTTTGAGATTTGTGGTGGGTCCTTTTTGTTTGTTTTTTTTTGTGTGTGTCCATATCTGTTTGTGAGCCCACAGTAATCTTCTTATAATCTGAAGTCCCGAAATACCACAAGAAAGAATGTCTTACAGTGTCTCCAGCCCAGCCAACAGTATATAATTCCTAGGAATACTATAAGGAAGTTGATTTATGGCTTGATTTCTCAAACAAAGAGCTCTGGACAAGATTCAGATAAGCAAGTAATCTTATGGATGCTTATCTGGAATAAACTGGTATATCTTTGGGGCTTCACTCAAGACCAAAATGACCACAAGACAGAAAGCAGAGAAATTGAAAAATGTGTCTCATATGAAAGTACAGAAAGGGTTTAGAAACAGGCATGTTTCTCTTCAGGTCACTGGTACATTTAAAAAAAAAAAATGTAATTAATTTTAATGTGTTTAGTTGTTGTCTGTTCCCCTCCCTCTCATTTTTAATTTCCCCTTTATATATCCTATGAGTCAAGAATTTTTTAAGACTGCAAGGTTAACCCTGAGTGCAGGGAACGTATAAACCAACTTTTCAGCAGTAGGATTTATATGAGGGGGAGAATGCAGGATTTGCCAGGTGCAGACAGATGTATATGATGTCTGCAGAGCATTAATACCCTGATGATGGTAACTGTAAACCTAAGAATACAGAGAGATAGTGAGAAGGGGTCAAGTACTGCACCAATCTGAGCCTTACAGCATTCATGAGTTGCAGGTAACTGAATGACAATTCTCGGTTTGTGTTAAGCTACTGTCTTAATGTCTGCTTCTGACTAGGCATAAAAGGAAAATGTTTCTTGTTTGCCCATGAAACTGAACTCTGCTTAGTTCTGCCTCAGCTAACCCAGGTGCTGTCAACTGTTTTCAAACTGGTTTAATTTTGTAGCCTAAATACCACTTACTGTTTTCCAAGGATAACAATGACTTGTTTGAATTTGAGTAATCCTAGGGCACCCGGGGGCATGCTTTAACTGGAATGACTTTATTTGTGTTTGGCTATTGTGCTGCAGGGCAAAACATGGGGAGCTCTGGGGAGACCTACTGACCAGCTGCAGGGCCTGGAAAGGCTGAGGGAGCAGCTGTGTTAGAGATGGGGCAAAACAACTGTGACTTATAAGAGTTCAGGATGGCTAGCATGGAGACAGCGTGGCAACCTTTCCCAAAAATCTGTGCTTGAAGACCTGGTTGGTTGAAGCAGTAATCAATATATCTTCAAATTCATGTTCCTAAAGTCCCTATATAAAGCATATTTTGTATGGGTACTTACCTGTACTAAGTATTGTATGGCTAGGCTTCGTGANTACTAAGTATGTAGTAGAGAAACTACCAGAGAATATTTTGACTTACTGCAGGATAACACATGTGGCATTTTGATCAAATTCCTAGGCACAGATCTGGATGTGTACATCCCAGGGATGCCTTCATAATTAAGGTGAAGCTTTGGATACTCTCATCCAGGCCACAGACTAGATCATATGCCAGTCACCCATATTATTCTTCCCGCTGAAACCACAGCACCTAGGGCTTAATATTTTACTAGACAAAACAGGAAAATCTAATCCTGGTTTTGAAAGAAGGAGATTGAAAAATAGTTCTTTAGAAATTACCACATTTATTTGAGTTTAAAACCAGGGAGTGCTGTACAGGGAGTGAAAAGTGGTGCAGTGGGAAGGTTTTGCTTCCATTTATTTGATATGCTCTGTATCATTCACTTAGGGCTTTTCTTCCTGTTATTAATCCCATGATCCAGTATGAATGTCTGTAAAACTCTTTCACTTCATGATCTAATCATGCACTTCATAGTGCAAATGATACTAAAGGTAATTTTATTGTGTTACAAACAGCAAGATGATGTTAAAAGACCAGTTTAAAGTTGAAAAGTAAAAAATGTGAAAGTTGTGAGAAAATGCCTTAGCTCAGTCTCCTTTAATATATGTCTTGTAGTATGATTTTTAATTTTGTGACTGCACAGCATTTTTTCCATCTAGTGCAAAGAACAGGCAGTTCTTATTTACTTAGCAGCTATTTCAGTGGTGGTTTTATTTCCCACTGTGTCTATTATTTATGGTCTCTTAGGCTCTTCTAGGTGCTTATAACTCTAAACCATGCAATTACTTTACAAATACTATTTAGTATGTCTTCAGACTTCCCTATGGTGTGGTATATATTGTCCCTGCTTCACATACAAGGAAATGAGACTTGCATGGAGTGAGATCAGAAATAGTAGTAGTTTCGGATGCCAGGCTTGAGGCATCTAGGGCCTATTTTTTTAATGTATCATGTAGCATTCCCTGTTTCACAGCTCCAGATGATATGCAGTGCTGTTGGGAATACAAAGACCCTTGTCTTTAGAAGTAGCTCTTAGTTAGGTGTATTTATATATAGTACCTTAATGATGACCACCAAAGATTATTTTGATTTATGAGATTATATTGGGTGCTCTTAGTTCAGGCAGGAGCAAGAACTGTTCCCCACAACAACACTAGCTGCCTTAGCTGGGTCCATCTTGATGACAGCCAACCTGCAATTCTGAACAGATAAAGAAGGGAGCTTTCAAGATGCTTTATTTTTGGTTGGTTTGGTTTGGTTTTTTTCTGGTGTGGATTGTTGTTTTTTTTTTACTGACTTCCACATCAATTCTGAAGAGAGGAAATCTTGAGATTATTTTCAGAGTATTCTTGGTCCTTAAACCATTGATAGAAAAGCTAACAAAGTCCTTGGTAATAGAAGTAACATGCAGTTTGCCAGATATCATGAGCATTTTGACAGTAGAACAATAGCAAGGCTTGAGAAGGAAGTGTGATCTCCTAACCACAGTGCTGTTGATCAGTGTTCAAGCCTTCGTCCTCTCCCCTGTGTTGTGGTTTAACCCCAAAAGGCAGCTAAGGATCATACAGCCTCTCACTTGCTACTCACTACCATATGCCCCTCTCCCCCCCATGGGATGGGGTACAGAATTAGAAGGGTAAAAGTGCAAATACTCACTCACTAACATAAAGTTTAATAATTTAAAAAAAAAAACAAAACACAAAACTAAAAAAAAAGAAAAAGAGGGAGAAAGAAACAGGATCATGGAAAACAAGTAATGCAAAAGAGAACAATTTCTCATCACCAACCAAGCAATGTCCAGCCAGTCCCTGAGCCCCTGAGCAACAGCAACCCCTGTCAATCTCCATCTCCAATTTTGATGCTGACCATGACATCATATGGTGTGGACTATCTTCTTGGTCAGTTGGGGTCAGTTGTCCCAGATGTTTCCTCTCATAGCTTCTTGTGTACCTCCATCCCCCTCCCTTTTGGGATTGTTTGAGAAGCATAAAAGGCCTTTATGCAATGTAAGCACTGGTGAGCAGTAACTAAAATATCCCTGTGTTATCAACACTCTTTTCAGCACAACCCCAAAATATAGCCCTATGTTTCATAAGATACTATGAAGAAACTTAGCTCTCTCCAAGTCAAAACCTCCTGGTTTTGATGGTTTTCCTCCTGTTCTTTCTACCAGCTGCCTTTTGTTCTTTCTACCAGCTCTATTTGCCTGTGCAATGAATCTTCCTCCATCTTCAAATGAGGCAACTTTAAATTCTTTGATGCATATGGCATCTTATGATCTCTGATATCTGAAGGAAGGAAGGTGTTATGTTCATATAAATGCAATTTATTTCTACTTTTGCTTTGAGCATTGGCTGCCACTGCAAATATAGGATGCTTTACAGCAGTGAATACAGCTGGTGCAGCATTTGATGAGCCAGTATCTACTAATAAGTGGATCTCTCAATGTGAGAGGGAGTTTTCCAATGTGATTGATTGTGATAAATGTGTAGAGTAAAACTCCCAGGCTACGGCATTAACGTACTAGAGTAGTAGTGACAGACAGAACTAGGAAATCACAATCTGTTCTTCTATTTCTGTATGATATGTTCATATAAACCTGATGCCATGTAGCACACTCAGCAGTGTGGAGAGAGGCTGGATCTCAAATTTTCTTTCACATCTGCATGAAGAGGAAGAGTGATTTGGTGGTAGGAAGACTAGACTTCCTGGATTTGGTGTCAGGGACAAGTAAAATCTCTCTTTTGATCTCTCTTTTGTCTCAAATGTGTGACTACAGGAAACAGATATTGGAATCAACGTGCTGCCTATGTCTCTGATCCATGAACAGGACTTGTTGTGTTTCTCTCACCGGTACAGATACGGTTGAGGATTAATGCATTAAAGAATAGAAAGTGTTGTGCTGATACTGCAACCATATAGATCACCTAAGACAGGCAGGCCTTTGGATTATGTGATCTCAGGGTTCCTCGCAGCTTTACATTCACCCAATTTTAACATTTGCAGTATTCGTATTACATGGATACTAATGCATTAAAATCTGCAAGCGAATATTTTTGACATGCAAATACATGTAAAACCTATCTTTTCTGTTCAGTGGGAGGCATGACCAAATCTGACATACATTTTCAGAAAAAATAAGTTCATTGCCTCACTTGACTTACAGAACTTGAATTTGAGGGTGTACATTTCCTAGAGCACTAATAGCATAATTACTGAAGTAAGTAGTGCAGGGGTTCTTCTTTGTACATTCATATAAAATATGTAACAACAGATGAGTTTTCAGTCACTGCAAGATAAAAGTAACAGAAGCCTGAACTCAGATCTTGAAAAGAACTTAGAATGTATGGCTAGGCTTTGCAAACAAAGATCCAGGGAGGGCTCCATCCACACTCCTCATCAGCGCCCTTTCCAAGCGCGCTGATAAAAAGAGGATAGCAGAGAGCACCCTCGAGCCTGCGCTATGGATTTTCTTTAGGTGAGACACAGCATGCGCAGAGCTGGACCCACCCTCCAGTCCCAAGGTTCATCTGCCAGGGCCCAGCAAGCCCGGCCACCGGCAGTGAGGTCCTTAGGACATAGGTTTTATTAGAGTGTCCTTCTCTTAGATGGAAGGCCTCACAGGGCTAAACGAGCTCCATCTGCCCGGGTTTGGAATCAGAGTTGTCCTTCTCCTAGGATGACTGCCAGAAGGCTAATGAGCTCATCCTACCCATCCAAGGATTCTAGGAACATGGGTATCACTCCCCACACTTTCCCGTGGGCAATGAGTTTAATGCTCCCTCTGCTGTTGGCACAGTTATCGCACCAGGGGCCACAGGAGACCCCAAGTGATTTTCAGACTGTGCCTGAGAACTTAGAATATTTTCAGATTAATTTTGTATTTCATAATAATATATTTAAGTTTTTGATAACTTCATCTTGAGGGGCCATGCCTTGATGAATGTGTATAATACAGACACAGAGAAGCTCAGGGCAAAGTTTGGCATCTGTTTAATAACTTCAGGAAAGATTGGAGACTAATTCCTATGAAAAAAATATTCTACATGGTATATAAACGAATGAAGCAGAAAGAACAACAGAATCTGGGCTTTTTCAGTTCTTGGCACTCAAGGTGAACTGGATAGAACAAAGGATTTCTGAACACCTTATCTGAACTTGGGAATAGCTTGCCCAATTCCCAAATATTTTGAAAACACTTTTGCTTGGATTCTTAATTTTTCATTACTTCCTTTTTCTGTAAAATAAACAGCAAGTGGTTGATGATTGAAATAACAATCATAATAATCTCACCACACAGAAAAAAGGACAAAAAATGTTGCTTGTATTACGATATGGGACCAATAAAGAAATGTAATTATTAGAGTACAATGGAAATTAGATTTCTCTTAGTTTTCTGTTTTAGTCTCTGATTTTCCCTATGTAAATATGACCTTACTACCTTATCATCAGAGAAAGATTTTATTGTTATTGTACCTGGAAGTAATTAATTTCTCTATTGTACCAGGTCTCAGCATCAATACCAGTACAGATATATGCTGGTCATTCTATGTAACAAAAAGAAGATTTTTGTTTTTAAGAACTATTGCAATTCTGAAAATATACAATGAGTAGCATAGTAAGTGTGTGGGTTTTTTTTAACTACTTGACTTGATGAAGCCAGAATAAGTATATTTTGTGTTACTGTACCTACTGAAAATCAGCTTCAAAAGAACTGAAAATCCAGATGTGATCATAGTAATTACTTTTTCACAAAGGAAACAAAAAAATCCATGTCTCAGGGCAGAATTTAGCTCCTGGACCCCTCTGAACTCCCACATTTCAAACAGGTACTAGATTACAGATTGAAACCAGATAAAGGACACTACTGACAGTGATGCTACAGTATTCCTTGAAGTTAAAACAGACATGCAATACTGTGGTTAATTAAAAAGTTATCTCACCTGCTTTTTACTATATGACGCAACAGTGATATAAATGTGTTTGGAGGATGATTAACAGCTGAAATGGAGCAGAACCTCCACTGTGCAAAGTGGAGTGTGCAAAGGATTAGGATGAGATCTAATTATCTCAAGTCTTTAAATCTCTACTGCAGGACATGATTTCTCCTTAAGGATTTCTCAGACTTTCAGCAGAATGGTGACTATCATGAGACATGAACAGATCAGTCTTTAACAGTACTGCAGAAAGCAACAAACTTCGTAAGAGGTAGTGATTTGTTCTCAGACTCTTATTTCTAGAACGTGGTTCTAATTTGTACTGCAGGAAATCTGCTGTGTTACAGTTTTTCAGTGAAGTGAAATCAATATCCATGCAGTTTCTAAGGTTATCAGCTGAAAAAAATGCAAACAGTATGCACAGCTATACTGTCACTTTCAACAAAAAAAAAAACCAACCACAGATTAGAGACTTGAAACTGCTATTGTGTCTTGCTCATTGTTTTCATCAGAGACCATATCTACAATACAGAAAAACTTAGAGATAGGAACCATTCTTCATTCACTTGGGTGAAAAACACTGCCAAGTGAGTGTGTGGATGCCACAATGAAGAAGCTTGAAATAGTGTAATAGCTAGTATAACCACTCTGAAAATAAGAAAGAACAAGATAGCATATTTTATGAGACATCAACTTTTATTTAATTTGATTTTCTAGTGCCTTACATGATGAAGAGAATAAGGCAATGTACAGCTTTACAAGAGCACAGTGCTCATGGTGGATCAGACTAGTTGTCCAGCAGATCACTTCTAAACTACATTTAAGCTTTCTATAACCTTCTGAGTCCCTCCTTTCCCCATCAGTAATGCCTAGTCTGTGACAGAAAAACTGAAAACAGGAGAGGTTTATTTGTTTGTTTTACATTGTTGCACTGAACATGTTTGTAGCTGCATTGATTTTCTCTTGGATCCAGAGAGAATGCCTCACAACTCGAATGAGGTAAAAGACTGTTTGTCGAAAGACTCTGATGCATCCTAGGAAAGTTCAGTGTAAAGGAAAGCAGATGAGGTCTGAACCAAGGTTTAAGGGATTGAGTGTAGGAAAGACCAGTTCAGTAGCAAAGGGATCAAAAGTGTCATCCCGAGAGGAAGCAGCAAAAATCTTCTGCAGAGGACTTCTGGGAAAACTTATGATATTATGAGGCTTCTTGCATACTTAGAGAAATTAATCCACTTGCTTTACATTTTTACTGTGTTTAGAGAAATATAGTTATGTGTAACTCGTTTGTACATAAACATCATTATAATTTTTCTTAAACCTGTAAGATTCAGAACTTCAGCTAACCACTTGGCTCTAGATACAAAAAAAAACCCATCACAGGTAACAGAAAAGGACCACATGAAAGCTAGTACTAACAGAGGTACTTAATTGGAATGTGGTAAATTGGGCTCCAACTGTATTATGGAAAAGGGGATTTTCTGCAGCTGAATAACCACAGATGAGATGATATAACTGCAAGGCCTCCTTAATGTCTGTGTAGACAGAAAATACAACATTTCTTCAGACATGTTGGTAGGTCACAATACAGGCAAAGGGAGGTTATTAAAGGTGCCCACAGTATTAACTTACATATGGAGGTCAAAAAATTATGCAGACAGACGGACTTCTGTGGACAGACTATGAAAACAAGATTAGGGCCCAGATGGTCAATTAGGGCATGTGTGTCATTTTAAGGACACAGCTGGAATACAGCATCCACACAGCCAGGATGGTCAGTTACACATAAAATTCAGTGCAGTGTGGAGACAAGATGCACACTAAAACTTCTAAAGCTGAAGTCAGAAAAGTAGCCAACATCATGGTCCTACTCCTGCAAGACACAGCTGAAAAGACTCCGTGTAACATCTTTAACAGGCTGAGCCCAGAAGCAGAGTCTATTCAGTCCAGTTATTCTGAAAAACAAGATTCTGCCCTCCCCCTCCCCCCCCCCACTGTTTTGTTGCTTCTTTTTTAACTTTGACCAAACAGAAAAAGTATGAAAATTCTGGGGCTTGTGCTTTGTTTTGTTGTGAAATGCTTATTTGAAACAAAAATAACAAGTTCTATCTTCTCCCACTGTTTTCTCATTTGAATTAGTTTGAGTTTTATATGTTCATGTGCCCTGGTACTTGTTCACTCAAACTTGTTCACATCTCTGATTTTCCATTTGGAAATGTCAGTATTGTAACCTCAAGTTGGATTTATATATTCAAGCTAGGTGACCATGTAAAATGGGTAGTTGCAATCCACAAATCTTGTTTGTGTATGCAATTACTCATTTTGTAGAAATAGATATTGTCTGGTTCACCACTAGTTTCCGTACTACAAATTTCATTTTTTTTTCAGCTGTTTAAAAATGATGATCAGAGTCATGGTTAGAGGTAGAGAGAGAGGTAGAACTTATTTGGGTTATGCTGCATCTAATTTGCCTGTCAGGTAAGTCTAAGACATAGTTGTTAAAACTTTGTATCTTTTTTTTCTATGTTCAATAAGGCTGATTTTACAATCATTATATAATGAAGAAAATATACAAATACACTGCTGACAACAGATCTGATTGATTTGTGTGTTTTGTGCTTGTTATCATGCTAAATGGGTCTATGACAAATAATAAAGGGGAAGTGAATTTCCTAATGGGTTAATTCCCCCTGGAATTGGTGTTTACTTGCCTCAATTATCCCATTCTACATGTTGTGTCATTTTACCTGCTGAATTCATCAGAACAATAGAAGCCACAGTAAGTGTTCCCCATCAGGTATCTGCATGTGGTATCCAGAGTTCCTGTTAATTTTAGTCCTGTATTCCTGAGTGATGTGTAAAAACATCAAACCCAAAAACATTGCTATAGCTGCATAGCTCCAGTATGTGTGTATATGTTCTCAATCTCATTGTCTACCTCGTCATCTTTCTAATAGCCCTATATCTAGTTGTCGTCGTGGCTAGGCTTCGCGAACGAAGATCCAGGGAGGGCTCCATCCACACTCCTCATCAGTGCCTTTTCCAAGTGCGCTGATAAAAAGAGGCTAGTGGATAGCACCCTCCAGCCTGCACTATGGATTTTTTTTAGGTGAGACACAGCATGCGCAGAGCTGGACCCACCCTTTAGTCCTAAGGTTCATCTGCCAGGGCCTAGCAAGCTTGGACACTAGCAGCGAAGTCCTTAGGATGGAGGTTTAACCTCTTAGATGGAAGGCCTTACAGGGCTGTACGAGCTCCATCTGCCCGGGTTTGGAATCAGAGTTGTCCTTCTCCTAGGATGACTGCCAGAAGGCTAATGAGCTCATCCTACCCATGCAAGGATTATAGGAACATGGGTATCACTCCCCACACATTCCCGTGGGCAATGAGTTTAATGCTCCCTCTGCTGTCGGCACAGTTATTGCACCAGGGGCCACAGCAGACCCCAAGTGATTTTCAAACTGTGCCTTAGCCTTATATCTAATATACTACTTATATCAAGTGTACTGCTACTATCATAGTAAGTTGTACACAGGAACAATTAATTTCTGAAATGCCTACAAAATGTGATGAATGGCCCAGACCTTTGACGTCCCAATCAAAGGTCTCTGAGACTTGAATGCAAGAGACACTTCAGTGTAAAGATGCAGTTGTTCCCCAGTGATTTGCCTGAGAAGTATTGCAGGATTGGTCCTAATGCTTAATCCTACTTATATTACTAATTATTGGAATGTTGAATTACATGTAGGGCAAAAGAGCTATTTAATGTTGTTTTCCTCTTAAAGTAGACAATCTGTGATCTTTCTCTGAGAAGCCTGGAGACACCAAAAAAGGAAAGAGAATGAGCATTCCAAATAAATCCCTATTTTGACATGACTTTGCAACAGGATTCTAACACAAAGTAATAGTGCCCTCTGATGTTCTTTTTCTCATTTTCAGTCAGAGAAAAATTATTTTCATGCAACAGAGGAGGCTTTCACTTCAATTCCATATTTTAAGTATTCTTGCAGTATTTAGAGTAATGTAGTCACTTACTTTCCATAGCTCAGTTATCAGATGTGCAATATACAATCTTTTAATTTCTGACATGAAGCTTTCCTCTCTCTGGTGAAGTCAAAACTAAGAATTGTTCCCTTAAAGACCCAAAGTGTCTCCAGAGACACACTATTCAGTATATCTGCCTGCAGTCAAGACAGTATCACTATTAGCAGAAAAAGCAAGTACACAGTGGCTTTATCAGTGTTGTCTACGTGTGCAGTAGGCACAGTCTGAAAATCACTTGGGGNCAACAACGACGACTACGTGTGCATCTCCCTGAATTTTCTCAGGGGAAGTATTGCTGGCAGGAAACACTTTAGTATATTTTTCCTACAGGAAGTCATTTTTTTTACACTGCACTTCATGTTTTCTTAATCATTTGCATATTATCTATCTTTCTCTTATATGCTGGATATGTCAGCTGAGCAACAAAAGTGCAAAAGACTGGAGTGACCATTTACCATTTGTGAATGAAAGCAACTCTAACTGTTAATAGAAAACTGACTCTGGAGTTGACCCAAACAGTGGATCTTGTATTTCCGGTAAGTATCTACCAGAGCGTAAATAGGGTCACTGCATTCAGGTGTCTATAGCAAGTCACAAATGACTGCTTAAGGTGAAGGTGTCCCATTGCTAATGTGTGCTATCTTGTTCGACCTGGGTGACCATTTTCAAAATAAACCACTTGATGTCAATTCTGTTTGATTAATTCTGAAACTAATTTATCTTTGTTTTTTATTAGCTTGACTATGGGGTATCACAGGGGACCTGGAAATAACCTGAACACATCCAGATTCAGGAGTCACTTTCTTACCTGTTGGTCATGCCCTTTTCTGAGCCATAAGAAACCACAAAAACAAACAGGTTAAGGGATAAAAAAGCCTGCAAAGGTATGAAAATATGTCAGAAGCTACAGGTCCGCTCTATGACATGTTGCAGAGATTCTAACAAGTTGTCATGGTTTCTGGTTTGCCTGAAACAAGACCAAAGCAAACTGGTGCCCACATGGAGCCTACCACATAGGCATATGTGGCCTCAAGGATACACTAGCTAGCACCCACTGGCCTTGTGCTGACAGAAGGCCATGTTACAAGCCTGCTAGCATGTGATATCCTCATTTAAAAAAAGATAAACATGCCTTATGTCAGGACTGAGAATCAATAACTTTCAGACAAGTTTATGGAAGGCTCGTCTGCAGAGCTTCCCAAATGTCTCCACCGATGCATTCCCCATTTGAAAGGCCATTCCTGTCTCACCACAGACATTTACCATGTCACTACAGTTACCTATTTCTCTGTTTCACTCTCTGATCTCATCTTGTCAGGTTTTCCCTGCTTTGACTTAAGCTGATGCCACCCAATCCTACTGTCAACATCTGCTGCCATATTTTTCTGTGGGCTGCTGATGGCTGTTATATTGTGTTTCTTCCACAACTGACAGTCCCAGCCCCTCGGGTAGGGGTCCAGGAAGCAGAAAGCAAACAAACAGGCCAACATCAAAGCATCCCTCGGCAGTCTGCCCCCACCCCCAGCTTCCCTTTCCCATCTGCTGACAATGAAAGGAGTTTCTTCAAGGGAAAGCAAGAGCTTCTAAGCTTTACCCCTTTACTACATAGCTGTGCTTTCTAAGCCTCAGTTTTGTCTTCATATTTTTTGTCTCAAGGAAAACAGAAGAAGAAGTCAGGATGGAGACATTCTGTTAGAAAACCAGGTCTGAGACTTTACTTTGTACTTCATCCATGACCTAAGTCCCACTGCCTGATGAGAGTCCTAAATGCTGGGTGCCAGGCCCAGTAAAGAACCTCAAATCCTAAACGTAGAGGCAAGACAACCCTAGGCTGCTCAGTCAAAAATCATGACACTTCTACTTCCTATTCAGCTGCTAACTGTGGCAATGCAAGGATACTACAAACACAGGCTTTGAAATGTTGCTGTCTAGCAGCCTGCAGCTGCACATCCCCAGGACAACAGTAGACGTAACAGCTGCAAGAGGCCCCTGACCCACCTTGTGGTCTGGCCTCACTAAATACTTGGAAATATGTTTTGCTCTAGGCTAGGGAATTCAACACACCCAGGAACATGCTGTGGCAAACCAACACAGAGTAGCCTATAGTTCATGTTGAAGCTCACAAACCTTCTAGGATCCAAAGCTCCATAGAGGTAGGAGAGCTACATGTTGAGAATGGCCCCTTTAATGTTCATTTTCCTGAGCTGTGCATAGGGATATTTCTGGGCACCACTAGTCTGCCCAGGACACAGTTGTGTTAGGGATAGTTTTAACCATTTAACTGTCCATGTACTGACTGGATGCATTTCAGAGTTTGTTTCATTCTTCTGAACACCAGGGCTCCTGTTGGCCTTGCCTTGGTACCCACCCAGTAACATATAAAGCACAGAATCCAGTCCTGACAGATATTTTTACTTTGCTAATTTCTTTTTAATACAGTAATTTTCTTTTATATAAGAATGTTATATATATTCACAGTGTTGTACTAATACATCTTCTGATGTAAATGAATTAGAATACTAATTTCCCAGGCACTAGGAAAAGGCATGAACCTACCAGTCACCAGTGCATGGTGACTTAACACTACTTGTTTTGAGTTCACTGGAATCATTAGAGTCTATTTAAATTCTGTAGGAAGATAGCTTCTGGTTCTATTATGTTGCTGTAGTCCTAGTAAATGCTCAGATATTCAGCATTACAACACAGTAGGTGCTTGGTGGATCTGGCTGACAACCAATAACAGAAAAAAGGGGGGCAGACAGTGATCTTTCTAAATATTGGAATTGCACAAATTTCTTATTATTTAATGAGATTTTAGTCTGGTCTACTGTCTTTTCATGGCCCTACCATACTGTATATTGCTATTTTCACTCATTAAGCTTAAATAAACATCAAATTGATGCTTATTAAACCAGTTCTACTTTAAGAGAATAGCATCCATTTCCAGCCTAGCCCAGCCCATGGCTTTAATCTCTATGTACTTGGCTTCTTATCAAGCCTAGAAAGCTACAGTTAAAGTAAATATCAAAACAGAAAAGCAAAATTTAAAAGAGTGCCAAAACCAGAGATCCTATAAAAAAGCTCCTATAAAATATCCTTATTTTATAGTGGCAGCTTTTCTCTCTCAAATAATAAATGAATAAAAAGGGCTGGCTGTTGCCCCTTGGGACAATGCAACAGTGTTTAAATACTAACCTCATAGATAAACAAAGTAGAAAGACAGGAGGAAGCGGAGACTTTTCTCTCCTTCGTTCTCCACTGTGAATCATTTCATAGATCAGCCTCAGTCAGTGGTATAGTGAGCATCACTTGACAGTTTCAAAGCCCAAAGTACTAATTTCAGGCCTATAGCAATTTCAATAATATTTTCAGCTGGTGGTACTTCTTATAGATAGGCTGGAATTTCACGTGGAAGCACAAGACAAACCATAATCAACCCAGCCTAGAACAATTGGAGGTCAAGTATAAATCAGGCAATTTGCATTTGGAAATTCTACCCCATAAGCTATACTTCACCTTGAAGACCAGTACCCACAGAGAAGAGTTACTTTCTTGCATCCTCATTTTTAAATTGATCTTGACAATTTTCTACTGGTTTTGCATTTATCTCATTGTAGAAGGTACAAAACCAGTGTCTATAAAAAAAAAATAAAAAGGTCCTTCTTGAAGTAGGATCCTTGCTACCAGTGCAGCTTCCAGAAATCAACTTCCAGATGTGATACAAACCTACTCAGTCAACGTATGACAAGAATTGTAGCTGGAAGTCAGGTAAAGTGAGATTTTCTAATAGATCTTTATTAAGGCTGCAGAAGATCATTATTGCTCCCCTTCACATTTTTGAGTCCTTCTTACACTGGTGTACTTAATGTTGCAACTAGAGAAACCAACAACAATCAGATTCCCAAAGTAAACCCTACAGTGCATGTCAGTATTTTAGCTTTAAATAATACAGTGGAAGACAACTGCAATACAAATAGACACATACAGTCAGCCAGACCCTCACAGTGGACCATAGCCCGAACACTTTTTTTCTATAGGGTTATAGAAGCTGTAGGTGGGCTCAGCTCAACAATAACTAAACCGATTCTGCCACCTGCCGGCTGTTTGATATGAAATTCGCAGAAAACTAGTTAATTATAAATGTGATAAAAATGAAGCGGTTTGCCTCAGAGTATTCACAACTTCCGTCAAAATCAGTAAAAAGAAAAACTATCCAGAATTGTTCTTAACATATCAACATATTTTGTTTTGCTAGGTCATTAACAAATTGAAAATTCAATCTTGTTTCTTTAAGTGGCACTTCACATTTTTACTAAAGGTAAAACTGGAAAAAAAATTGATTGATTGCATTAAAATATTTAGGTCTGGAAAAAAAAAAGTTTTTCCTCTCTTACAATTTTGTGATTTAACTACCAAGTTCCTAACCCCCTTCAATAATAAAACTCTTTCTTTTTAATATTTCCAATGGTTTATTTCCGAATTCTGGTAATTTCTGATTTTATTTTTTTTTTGTTCAGGTTACAAGATTCATTGTCTTTTCTTTAGCAGAAGTTCCCCTGAAAAAACGTGGGACAACCCATGCTAACACTTTCTTAGCCTGTGATCAGGAGCAGAGATATTCAAATTTCCTTCTATATAAAGAGTAACTTTTCTATTTAGATTTTGCAGGATATTAAAAGGCTGGCTGATACTTATGCACATTAAATGCTTCAGAGGCCACTAGAATTGTTGAGGTACCTCGAAAGCTTGTAAGAACTACTCAACTTAAAAGCTTGATCCAGAAAATACCAGGGTTTTGAGCTGGAACTGTACACTGGGAAGGCAGTGAAAGGAAAAAGCTGCAAACTTTAGACAGGTTCGCTGATCCAATTTGGGGCAGTTCTTCCTAACTCTGTTCTTAGGACCACTTTGTGGTCTGTTTCCTCAACATTAGAGCCTTTTACATTAGTATCTGGAATAGTTTGGGGGATTGTTGGAAGTATATGGTAGTATTTTTGCTGATGCAAACCAGCAAAGATGGCTTTATTCCGTGGTAGTTTCGGTCCCTTTAAAAGCTCTTCTCATAGACACACAAAACTTGTGCGTTGAAGGTCTGAGGTTTAAGCTAATATTAACTGGAGAGTACTCACTGAAATCAAATAATGGGTTACTGTATCAATATTATTTTAAGGTGTTAAACTTTACATTCTAAGTATCAGTTCTGAATTTAAGATTGAACTATGTTGACTCTTTTAATGATGAAGAGATCCTATGATGCCTGTATAACCTACAACTCCCCTTTCATTTGAGAATGTGTTGGGATTACCCATCTTCCTGGCAGTGATTTTACTCCAGAGCCCATGTAAACCTAACTGTCTGTATGAGTGAGTAGGAGATTTAGCAGAACTCACTTGAACTGGATGAAATCCTGTGCACCAAGCTTTTGCTAGCTCACCAGAGACTATGTTCTGGATAAAGCAGCAACCATTTCCCCATGGTTTCCCTTTGTGTAGGGAATACGATGAATAGAGGAAAGAAACAGATTTGCTTAGTATCCTGTGGCTGCATATGAAGTGATGATACATTAGACTGGGGCTAGATGTAAAGATCCCTTCTTGCATGTCACTGGTACACTGCAGATTCTGGAGAACTTTAACTAGGATGGTCTGGGACTTGTTATCCATGACCTAATTAGCAGCTGTTCTTCAGACGATGCAGTCTGAAAGTTTCCTGTCATCATGTATCTCCTGTCTTCTCTCAGCAGGGAGCTCAGTACAGAATTTAAGAGCATCATAAGCAAACGTTAAAGGTCAACATAAGAAAGAGTGAATAGAAGTTGTATACATGTGTGGAGGGAAAAAGAATTAAACATTTCCAGCAAAAGCTAACGCTGAAATCCAGGGCCTCAAACTCCATTCCTTTGAAGTTGCACTTACAATTTCTGACTTAATCCCTGAGACAGACCTGACCTCTGTGGCTGAAGGTGATTCTACTGCACCAACCATACAATTGAGGCTGAAAATTGCCAAGGGAAGAAAAACACAGTTTCATCAGAACTGCATCTGGTGTGAATGCCCTCTGCAAGGGAAGGATTAACTCACTTTATTGTGCTGTGTTGACTAAAATACACTAAATAATGATCTGTGGTGCAGAGCCTGGCTCCGAAGGCAGAATATGATCTACAGATATAAACAGGACTACACCTCTGTGTTACAGAAGTTTGGACATCTATGGTACATTACACTCTCCACAAGTAAATCTTGCTACAACATCCTGGAGTACTCTGTCATCATATAAATGAATGCATCATTCAAACTTCATAGTCTTATGAATTCAACAGATCTGGACAAGCTACTTTCAGGACACCTAGCCTATTTCTGTCAATTTTATTTTATTTTACTATTTTACTACTAATACATTGTAAATTTCTCCTCTTCTGACTAAGCTTTATCTCAAAAAGAGAATGTGAGATTACAAATCTAACAGAGTAGTAGTGAAGAAAACAAGCCTGTTATTAACTCAGGCCAGTGAAGCAGATTACTCTGATATATTCTTGTCACACATAGAACAGAGAGATTTAAGATGACATCTGTTTAGCATGCTTCATTGGTACAAGGAAAGACAAGACATTGCCAGTATGCTGAGTGCTCTCAGCTAACACTGCCAGTTACTGGGGAGGGATCCAGGCAACCTGCAGGTGGCTTTGGATCAAATGGTATTTTCAACCCTGAGCCTAGACAATGAGAAGAGGTGAAAGAGGAGGCTACAGTGATGGGACAGAGAGACCGTAAGACATAGTTTACAGCTGCTGGTTTAGGTATAGGTTATGCTGCTTCAATCAGTTAGTCTCCAGCACAGCTTTCTGGAGTGGAGTGGGGAATGACAGCAGTAACTAGTAAGTCTGTCATCTATGTTACTTTAATATGTAATGTGTGATCTTGAGGAAGGGTAAAATGCAAACCAGGGATGTTGAACTAGATACAAGGTATGTTGACATGAGTATTTTTCATATGAAATTATTTCTGAAGTTCTGGTACAGCCTTGGGAGTGTTGTAAAAGGCAAGCAGGGTAATTTAATGTGAAGAGAACACGATAAAAAAGGGGTATGCAATAAGATGATAGAAAGGAGTAGGCCACAAAATCAGCCAAAAGACAAAACTTCCTTTTTAATTACTGAGTTAAAAATAGCACATACATGCATTATTACTTTGATTTTTTTTAACTATTTCTAATTTGCTAACCAAAATTTTAACCTTGTCATTTCAAGAGTGGATTGATTTTCTTTTTCAAATTGATGCCATGAAATGTGAGTTCAGACATCATACGATTTTTGGTATCAATATTGATAAACAAGACTGCCAGGGCTTTTTCTGTAGTCCCATTGCCAACTGGTAGAGTCTAATTGTCTCCATACTGCTAAACACTTTTGCTCTCCAAACAAGGCTAGATGCATGGAAACGGCTGTTGGAAACGGTCCACAGTCCATATCCATCACCAGCTGTCTGGGAATTGCTTGTTACCTTGACTCAGAGCGAAGACAGACTATTCTGTTAGTTCAAATACAGATAATCATGTTGCCCAAGACACTCCCTAACACTGTTTAATTAACTACAATAGGCTGTGTCCTCAGAATTCCAAAATCCACAAGTAGTACTACTTTTCAGAAACTTTGTAAAGTTCCTACTATCAAGTAAAAGGTTAGAAATCCCAGAAGTATGTGTTTATTTTCCCAGGATCAGTTTGGAGACAGGCAGACTGTTGTTATCCTGTGTCCTTCTTCCAGGTGGCAGGAAGTGGAAGCACTAATCAGCACTTTAGGAATCTCCCTTTTGTCATAGCATGTCCCTGGCTTTTAAACAACACAGTATTTGAACACTGATGTTGCTCCCACATGAGTGACTATTTTTCAGAGAAAGATTATTGTCCTGGTTTGAGTTAGAACAGAACTAATTCTGTTCAGTGATTTTACTTTTTAGCTAAAGTTCTTCTGAGTAACTGCACTTTCTGAGATTAACAGCATGTTTTTGCAGACAAATGTCCAATTCTAGCTTTGATAAGACCTAATATTTAGATTTACTACCAAGGATTGCTATGCAGACCAAGGTCACTGCTAGATGGTGTGTACTACAATGGAGAGTGAAATGTACAAGTCTGCACCTGCAGCGAGGAGTGAACAGTTTAGGTGACCCTAAAGTGACCAACTAGGTATTCCATTCCATTCCATTCCATTCCATTCCATTCCATTCCATTCCATTCCATTCCATTCCAGTCCAGTCCAGTCCAGTCCAGTCCAGTCCAGTCCAGTCCAGTCCATATATATCATATTCAGTATAAAGGACAAGGTCAGTTCCTTCTTCTTCCCTCTTTCTCTTCTTCAATGGCAGGCATCCAAGGAGGAGGCTGTCTGTTCTGCCTTCAATCCCAAACATAAGTCCCTGAATCCATGTCAAGGATCCAGTCCTCTGAGTCTGGTTCTCATCTGCTGAGTCCTTCTGCCACAGTATTAATGGTGATGGTGACAGTTCCCATTAAGGGGGTTTGGCTTTGGTGTTGGGTTTGTATATATGTATATTTCTATATAATGTATTATTATTATTTTCATTAAAGTAGTTTTAGTTTTCTTTTCCAATCCACAAGTTTCTCTCACTCTCTTTTTCCCTTTCCCTTCCCAGGGGGAAGAGGGGGTAATAAAGAGTATCTGTCACTGGATTTGTGGTCAGCCCAGCCCTAGCAATGGCTAAAAAAATCAGATAAATTGGAGAAAATTGACTGCTGAAGTCTTCTCAGGTATTTACCAAAGAACATGAAGATAAAGCGGCCCTGCTTCTAGAAATAAGACTCATTACACAGTGACAACAGAATTATGTGATGAGTATTTGTGTGCATGTGGAGTAGTAGCATTCCAGCCAAGCTGTCCATGTCAATGGACTGGAGGCCTAAGCTTGTTTTCAGTCACCTCGTAAGCAACAGGTTTGCAAAAAGCTACCAACAGCAACATAAAAGACTTGTTGACTATGTGACCGGCTGGGGCAGATAGCTCAGCAGAGATTGTACGAAAAGGAGATTGTAGTGTGTGTCAACATGGTCTACATATTGCTCCAAACGCATATCTCAAGAAGGAGTCAATAACTCACATGCTTCCTAGAAGCAAATCCAAGCTTCTTTATTCGTAATCTAACAACGACAGACTGATGTCACCAAAGCAACACCTCTTCTTGAAAATGTTTCTAGTCTTACAGGATCAGAAATGCTGATGGTACCAGATGTACTTAGCTACTTCTTTTGAAAAGCTGGGCTGAAATAAAGGGGAAAAGAGATGAAGAAAAACAAAACAAAAAATCAATTAACTGAATATTTTTAAATTCAGAGGAGAATTTGTCCAAGTTTCTGAACTTATTTTCCTTTAGTTTGAAAGAATTTTTCAGCCAAATCTGATGAGAAGAGAATTTATATTGTTGGCATTTGCACAGGAATTTTGCATAGTATTCAGCCATCAGAAAATTGTTTTCTCATCTGATTTACATTAGAGATTTGAGAAGAGAGACACACAGCCTCTGCTGGTGGTGTTTTATATCATAAAATCTTCCTTAGTTTCTGTATTTAGAAGCAATTCCCATCATCTTGTTGTAAGTACTTTTTAGTACTTACTGGTATCAGGACAGAAAGTTCAAGCCAGGGAGCATTTGAAAGCTGCTTCACCTATATATTGAATGTAGGGAGCCAGCTCTAGCAGTAGATAGAAAGACATGTGTTGTACTGTGAGCCCCTTAGAAACACATACTACTTTATTTTGCTGGTATGAAACACCTAAACTAGGAGTCCTCTGACACTGAAGAGCTTCCAGTATCAAACAAGGTTTTGGGAATGAATAAAGGAAAAAAAAAATAAATCTGTCACTCAACTAAATTCCCTCAAGAATATATCAAACAGGAACAATTTTGTACCTGCCTCGTTAACTTATTGATGTCTGGAAAAAATTCTGGAGCTTGAATGTAACAGGACAAACAAAATGTTTGACAATTCTTATTGTCTTCCTGCATTTAATAACCACCTTAAGGTATTAAATGAGCATGTGCCATATCTCTCTCTTCAACCTTACCTAGTACAACAAAGCACTTTAGTTTTGTATTTTAAGAGATAAAAAAAAAATAAATTATAAACCATAGCTTTAACATATCCTTTGAAAGTAATTTGGTTGCAAAATGCCCCCAGTCAAGTTTCTGACACGTTGCCCAGCGGTTTCAAACATACTGAACTGTCCGAGTTAGAGCTTCCCATCTTTTCAGTAGGCATGGGTAAGATTCTCCACCAGAGGGTGCCAGGAATCCGTGTCAGTGGCCTCAACGAGCCCGGCATGGATATTGAGGTTCATCAGCAAAGACTGCAGAGAACCTTAGAGTACAAACCCAAGCACGCATATTAATTCAACACTATGAAGTCTATGAAGTCAACTCTTGAGAAAAATGAACTATGTAAAAAATGAAAAATTGGAAGAACAAAAAGTTATCAAAGACAATCCCCTGAAATAGGTAAACCGAACTGGGCAAGCAGGACTGAGCCTCTGTATGTGACATATTACTACGATACGTAAATGTGACACAGAAGCTGATTTTAAACCATTCAATTGTTATTTTGANAGTCCAGTCCAGTCCAGTCCAGTCCAGTCCAGTCCAGTCCATATATATCATATTCAGTATAAAGGACAAGGTCAGTTCCTTCTTCTTCCCTCTTTCTCTTCTTCAATGGCAGGCATCCAAGGAGGAGGCTGTCTGTTCTGCCTTCAATCCCAAACATAAGTCCCTGAATCCATGTCAAGGATCCAGTCCTCTGAGTCTGGTTCTCATCTGCTGAGTCCTTCTGCCACAGTATTAATGGTGATGGTGACAGTTCCCATTAAGGGGGTTTGGCTTTGGTGTTGGGTTTGTATATATGTATATTTCTATATAATGTATTATTATTATTTTCATTAAAGTAGTTTTAGTTTTCTTTTCCAATCCACAAGTTTCTCTCACTCTCTTTTTCCCTTTCCCTTCCCAGGGGGAAGAGGGGGTAATAAAGAGTATCTGTCACTGGATTTGTGGTCAGCCCAGCCCTAGCAATGGCTAAAAAAATCAGATAAATTGGAGAAAATTGACTGCTGAAGTCTTCTCAGGTATTTACCAAAGAACATGAAGATAAAGCGGCCCTGCTTCTAGAAATAAGACTCATTACACAGTGACAACAGAATTATGTGATGAGTATTTGTGTGCATGTGGAGTAGTAGCATTCCAGCCAAGCTGTCCATGTCAATGGACTGGAGGCCTAAGCTTGTTTTCAGTCACCTCGTAAGCAACAGGTTTGCAAAAAGCTACCAACAGCAACATAAAAGACTTGTTGACTATGTGACCGGCTGGGGCAGATAGCTCAGCAGAGATTGTACGAAAAGGAGATTGTAGTGTGTGTCAACATGGTCTACATATTGCTCCAAACGCATATCTCAAGAAGGAGTCAATAACTCACATGCTTCCTAGAAGCAAATCCAAGCTTCTTTATTCGTAATCTAACAACGACAGACTGATGTCACCAAAGCAACACCTCTTCTTGAAAATGTTTCTAGTCTTACAGGATCAGAAATGCTGATGGTATCACATGTACTTAGTTACTTCTTTTTAAAAGCTGGGCTGAAATAAAGGGGAAAAGAGATGAAGAAAAACAAAACAAAAAATCAATTAACTGAATATTTTTAAATTCAGAGGAGAATTTGTCCAAGTTTCTGAACTTATTTTCCTTTAGTTTGAAAGAATTTTTCAGCCAAATCTGATGAGAAGAGAATTTATATTGTTGGCATTTGCACAGGAATTTTGCATAGTATTCAGCCATCAGAAAATTGTTTTCTCATCTGATTTACATTAGAGATTTGAGAAGAGAGACACACAGCCTCTGCTGGTGGTGTTTTATATCATAAAACCTTCCTTAGTTTCTGTATTTAGAAGCAATTCCCATCATCTTGTTGTAAGTACTTTTTAGTACTTACTGGTATCAGGACAGAAAGTTCAAGCCAGGGAGCATTTGAAAGCTGCTTCACCTATATATTGAATGTAGGGAGCCAGCTCTAGCAGTAGATAGAAAGACATGTGTTGTACTGTGAGCCCCTTAGAAACACATACTACTTTATTTTGCTGGTATGAAACACCTAAACTAGGAGTCCTCTGACACTGAAGAGCTTCCAGTATCAAACAAGGTTTTGGGAATGAATAAAGGAAAAAAAAAATAAATCTGTCACTCAACTAAATTCCCTCAAGAATATATCAAACAGGAACAATTTTGTACCTGCCTCGTTAACTTATTGATGTCTGGAAAAAATTCTGGAGCTTGAATGTAACAGGACAAACAAAATGTTTGACAATTCTTATTGTCTTCCTGCATTTAATAACCACCTTAAGGTATTAAATGAGCATGTGCCATATCTCTCTCTTCAACCTTACCTAGTACAACAAAGCACTTTAGTTTTGTATTTTAAGAGATAAAAAAAAAATAAATTATAAACCATAGCTTTAACATATCCTTTGAAAGTAATTTGGTTGCAAAATGCCCCCAGTCAAGTTTCTGACACGTTGCCCAGCGGTTTCAAACATACTGAACTGTCCGAGTTAGAGCTTCCCATCTTTTCAGTAGGCATGGGTAAGATTCTCCACCAGAGGGTGCCAGGAATCCGTGTCAGTGGCCTCAACGAGCCCGGCATGGATATTGAGGTTCATCAGCAAGGACTGCAGAGAACCTTAGAGTACAAACCCAAGCACGCATATTAATTCAACACTATGAAGTCTATGAAGTCAACTCTTGAGAAAAATGAACTATGTAAAAAATGAAAAATTGGAAGAACAAAAAGTTATCAAAGACAATCCCCTGAAACAGGTAAACTGAACTGGGCAAGCAGGACTGAGCCTCTGTATGTGACATATTACTACGATACGTAAATGTGACACAGAAGCTGATTTTAAACCATTCAATTGTTATTTTGATTATTATGTTCACTTGAATATTTTCTTGTTAATGCAGCAGTGTTATTTCTTTTTTCCTTTTTTATTTTTTAAATTAATATTCCTAATTCAGTTTCATGGCCTAATCCATTTTGTTCAGCTCCTCTTACGTAAAACCAAAACAATTCCATTCAACTTAACAGAGTTGCAACCAAAGTATCCCAGAATGAGATCAGACTTGGGACCTAACCTTCAAATCTGTATACTAAGGCTGTTGACTGTTTTCTCTTTAGTAAAAAAAAAAAAAATAACATAAACAGATTAGGTATTAAGAGCAAGAAGCAAAACTAAGTATGAACTAATGATAACTGTGATTGCTCTCAAGCTTTTTAGATCAAGTTCTCCCCATTGCACTTCTTTTCTCTGAAGTGGATGAAATACTTCAGCAGGACTTCTGTCTCCTGAAGTCTCCTTTTCTCTTTCAACCTTTCCTCCACAGACACGGTGAAAATAGTGTTTTCCCCATTAGCAGGTACATACACTGGCATGCCAAGGAGAGACTGAGTGCATGAAAACTCTGCAGCTTTGTCAGTTACAAGGCAACTTTAAGTAGCTTCCTTCACCACAGGATGCTTCAGTCCTGAACTCCCAGACTGAGAGGCTGATACTTTACTTACCAAGAAACTCAAGCATTAAGAAAACATTTTTCCACTATTATTCATCCAACCAAAAAGACTGAACCATTGTTCAAATACATTGCCCAAATCGTGGTCTTCCCTAAGAATCACAGGGTAAATGAAAAGGCCACATCCATTTGCAAGTTTTCCTTATTTCAGTTCATCCACCAGTGTACTGGACACATGCACCCTTCCTGCTCCAGCTGTGCAGGCTGAAGATGTTATTGTTGCTAGCCCAATGTCAGCTTCACAGCATCAAGCAAGATCACCACGCTTGTAAATCTGCCAATCAAGCATCAAGCCTGATGACTCTCTGCTCTACTTCAGTTCAAACATGTCAACTAGCAGAGATACTGTATTGAAATCGCTGCAGCATTTCTGGCTTGTTTTGGTTGGAAAAAACAGCAGAAGAAGAAGCAGGGGTTCTGATCTACTGTTTAAGGTGTTCTGACAGTTCAACTTGACAATTGCATCTGGAAAAGGACACGAGGCAAGACAAAAGGAACTTAAAAAGCCCACTGGACAAACACAGTGTTAATTGAGGGGGTAATTATTTTATTTTTTTTTTTCAAAAAAAGCAAGTGCAGCATTTTTAGTCTTACATTTAATGGTGGGGGGAAAATAAATAAATTTGTCTTTACTTTTACACTGAGGTTTCAGAGTTTGGAGTAGATGCTTTCTTTTTGTGCCCTTTCCTGAACTTATAGTACAAGCAGAAGAGTCAGGTTTCCCCTTTCTCAAGAACAACCAAGAAGGAGTTTCCAAAGACCTAACAGAACTGAAGGCACTTTGCCACCATATATCAGTTGAAACTGCCAAGAAAAATAAGTCTCTTCAGTCAAAGTGAATCATTTCAGTGTTTGGATTAAGAAGAGTAGACTTTCTCAAATGTGAGGAAAAAGGTCTCTAAGATAATTAGTTGTCATTCAGAAGTCAATATGAGAGGTTCCATGAATAGTTTAATTTAGGGACTATGACTGATCTAAACTGATTCATTGAGTGTTACTACTGAGTTTCTGCTTTTAATTTATTCTGAAACTAAGTAATATTTTTTTTTAAAAAAAGTATTTCCCTACTAAATACTGAAATGTTCAGTTTGTTTCCATGGATCTCTTTAAATTCTGCAGTATACTCATGTGATTTAAAAAGAAAAAGAGAGAGAGAGAGAAACAAACAAACAAAAAAACACCCAGGAAAAACTCTCAACTGCAAATCCCCCAAAATAAACCATCAAAATCCTCCACCATGATAAAAGTTATGTGTTAAATTAATACTATCTTTGTGACTATTTAAACTAATCTGTAACTGTAAAAGACATTGTGGTTAAATGAATATCAAAAAGCATTATTATAGGACACCACTGGAATGAGTGATTGTGTGGCCTGCAGAAAAAATCCTAAAATCTAAATCTAAAAATGTCTAACACAGAAACACAATGTGAATTCCTGGAATCTATAGTTTTATTTCTTATTTGAGCACTTGTGCATACTTCATCTTGCTATGATTTCCATCATCAAACTTTTGTAAAAACTCAGCTTGTTCCTCTGGAAGTGCTGTGTTTGTAATTCTTGGGACCTTGGAGCACATAAGCAACTATTATTTTAAGGGAGCTAGATCAGAGTACTGGCTTTTATAGTTCCCCCTGCCTCTGATCTCAGGAAGTTGTTTTTCATTTCAGGAGTCTTTCAATTTTCAAATAAACTTAGGGTACCCTTAGTGATTCCTTAAGGGCTGAAGGCAGTTCCCACAACTTCAAAATCATAGCTCAGCTCTGAACCTCTCCAGAATCAGCTCTGAACACTTTTGNAGATTTTAATTAAAATTCCATTAACCTCTCCAGAATCAGCTCTGAACACTTTTGGATCAGAACTAATGGATTTTTTTTTTTTTATTTTTTTTTTGCAGGTAGTGAAATTACAACTAGACCTAGATCTAGAGCACATGTGAGTGAAAATGATATTTTTCTCTTTTTATTGATGCTGAAATTCAGAATCCATAGTGATTGAAAGCTTTGTGAATTTGATGATTAAATAGGAGCTCAAGTCCTGTGTGGAAAAAAGTTTTAATGAAGAAGGAAAAGGATACAGGCTGAGCACTAATTCAGAGTGGTCTAGGAAAATGTAATAGCCAGAGAGGCTTCTCTTGTACAATATTTAGCAAACTTTGAGAGAATGAACTTCAGAACTGTTGAAGATGAATCATGGAAAGGCTTTGAAGTAAGAAGAGTGTTATGAAACCTATACTGAGATTACTACCTGAAACAATCTGAAAAATATCTCTTTCTCACTCAGCTGTGGATTCTGAACTCCCTCTCTTCTTTATGTGAATGAAGTTGAATCATTTGAGGAGCTTGTAAAATATTACAACATTAACATTCATATAATGCCGATGAGAAAATATGATAGATCTTACACTGTAGAAGAAAAAGATGAGAGAAAAAGAAAGGACTTTGAGCAAAGCCAGAGAAAATCCATGTGTGAGGTCAGAATTTCAATATGGATACTGAGATCTGGCTACAGAGAGCTTCAGATCTCAGGGTGCTGGCTATTGCAAATCTCACTCTTAGGCTCGTGCTATCCACATGAAACACATAGGGACTGCTTGTCACCTAGTCCAGGGCTGTGGGTTTTTCTGCTGAATGGATATACACTGGAAAAGCTGATTATTAAAGTCCCATGGTTTTTTTTCACCCTACTTCCCACTTTCCTCCTGAAAGAGCCTCAGGAAATGCTTTTCTCTGCACCAGAGCCATTTTTACATATTTGTGCAGAGAAGAATGATGTCAAGATACTGTTTATTTGCTTTGGTGGAAGACACCGAGGTGAAGGGCTCCAGAGGGGAGGATCATGTCGCAGGACTTTTCCTGAAGCAAAAAACTGTGAAAGCAAAAGTGCAGGTAAAAGAGAGCCACAGCCCTGCCCAGAGCAGGAAGCACTGAGGCCCATCAAGCAGCAGCTTTGACTCAGCATGGGAGGGGACAAGGGTTACAGCTGTCAAATCCCACGTGTAAAAAGCAGCCCCCAAGGAGCACAGGTGATAAGAAGTATGATAAACAGGGCAGGAAAACAAGGTATGCAGAAGGACACAGCCATCCTTCCAGCTCAAGTGGCAAGCTCACCTAGAAGAGACATAGATAGATATACTTTCCACACAGTCAAAAGTCACCACCAGAAGGAATATGGGGAACCAGAGAGAGTACCAAGGCAAACATACAGCTCTGCAGGTCTCTGGCTGTGGGGAGTGCCTGAGCCTGTCACTGGTATCACAGGGCAGAAGGTGTGTAAGGTGTGACCAGATGGATGATATGCTCAGACCAGTGGCAGAGCTGAAAGATGAAGTGTAAAGGTTATGGAGCATATCACTGGTGGTGACTATCTGTGAGATAGACTGGTGGAGCCACTCTCTACCGTCCCTGAGACAAATGCAGCTGGATAGATGCTCCAAAGTATCCCCTACTCATTCACTACCAGGCAGAAGGAGAGGATCTAAGAGATGGTGGGGCAATGGATACAGGACTCTGCTTGAAGTGGCAGGGGAATCCCCTCCCTGCCCACCTCACATTCCTAAGTGTGCTTACACAATAGGTATGAGGCTCTGGAACTTGAAGGACAGGCAAATGGTGATGTAGGTGAAGGACCATCCAGGAAGAAGGACAAGCAACTCAGTAGGGATGTTGTTATATAGAAAAATAGAAAGGTGAAAGCCCAGATGGAACTCAGTGTAGGCACAAAATATGTTTTTTACAAATACATTAAAAGCAAAAGGAAGTCCAAGGAGAATCTCAATCTTAGATTGGATTTGGGGGGGGGAAACATTGACACCAAGGATGAGGAAAAGGCTGAGGAAAAGGCTGAGGTACTTAATGCCTTCTTTGCCTCAGTCTTTAATAGACCCACACCAAGATGGGCAGGAGTGTTGATCTGTTCGAGGGTAGGAAGACTCTACAGAGGGATCTAGACAGACTGGATCCATGCGCTGAAGCGAAAGGGATGTGGTACAATAAAGCCAAGTGCTTTATTAAAGCACTTATTATTATTATTTATTGAAGCCAAGTCGTGACAACCCCATGCAGTGCTCCAGGCTCGGGGAAGATTGTTTGGGAAAGTGCCCAATGGAAAGGGACCTGGGGGTGCTGGTAAACAGGTGGCTGAACCTGAGACGGCAGTGTGCCCAGGTGGCCAAGAAGCATCCTGACTTGTACCAGAAATAGTGTGGCCAGCAGGACAAGTGAAATGATTATTTCCCTGTACTAAGCACTGGTGAGGCCGCACCTTGAATACTGCGTCAGTTTTGGACCCTTCAGTATGGGAAGGATACTCAGCTGTTAGAGAGTGTCCAAAGAAGGACAATGAAGCTGCTGAAGGATCTAGAGCACAAATCTTATGAGGAGTAGCTGAGGGAATTGAGATTGTTTAGTCTGGAGAAGAGGAGATCATGTCAGTTTAACTTCAGTCCCAGGAAAGCTGATGGAGCAGATCATCCTGAGTTCCATTATGCAGCACATGCAGGACAACCAGGTGATCAGACCCAGTCAGAATGGGTTTGTGAAGGGCAGGTCCTGTTTAACAAACCTGATCTCCTTCTATGACTGGGTGACCCGCTTGTTGGATGAAGGAAAGGCTGTGGGTGTTATTTATCTTGATTTTAGTAAAGCGTTTGATACAGTTGCCCACAGCATTCTTCTAAAGAAATTGTGCTCTTGGCTTGAATGGGCATATCCTTTGCTGGGTTAAAAACTGGATAGATGGCTGAGTCCAAAGAGTTGTGGTCAATGGAGTTAAATCCAGTTGGCAGCCAGTCACAAGTGGGGTCCCACAAGGCTCAGAACTGGGGCCACTCCCGTTTAACATCTTCAACAATGTTTTGGACCAGGGGATGGAGTGCAGCCTTAGTAAGTTTGCAGACGACACCAAGCTGGGTGGCAGTGTCAATCTGCTTGAGGGTAGGGAGGCTTTACAGAGGGATCTGGATAGGCTGGATCACGGGGCCAAGGCCAATTCCATGAAATTCAATAAGGCCAAATGCCAGGTGCTACACCTCNGGTAGATGTTGCATTGGGGGGCATCATTTAGCAGGTTGATAGGGCTAGGACAAAGGCTGGACTTGATGATCTCCAAGGTCTCTTCCAGCTGTAACTGTTATATGATTCTATCTCAGGACAGACCTTCTCACTAAAGGATGCAGTACAGGATCTTTCACTTGTCCTTATCACCTGAGGTTCTTACAGGCTTGCTCCTCAAGCCTGTCTAAATGGCATCCTTGCCCTCTAGCTAATAAACTGCATCACTCAGCTTGGTACTGTCTGCAAATTTGATAAAGGTGCACGCAATTCCAGTGTCCATATCATTAGCAGATGAAGCTATTAAATAGTACTGGTCTCGATGCAAACCTTTGAGAGACACCACTCATTACTAGTTTCCACCTGGACATTGAACCATTGACTATAACCCTTTGGATATGGTCATCCAAAAATTTGCAGATTACATTGTGTCTCCTTCTGTATATCACCTTATTATTTATTAACACTGAATAAAGTTTTCTTCACTGTGCATGAGTGAATGTATAATGAATTAGAAAATCTGAATATTTTGCTATTCAAGCTTACTGTTAGGACAGTTTTATTCTATAAATCTTTTTAATTTCACAGCTTTAAAATTGACTTCAGTGGACAATAATACCTTGTGTCAATATTTCTCTCTTAAATAAAAATGAAATGAGCATTGGATTTTTGATAAAGTAACAAAAAACAAATCTCAAAATAAGAACATTTTCCTTTTTGATATATTTATATAGTCTGGGCTAAATAGAAGTATAGACCCAAATTTCTCTTAAATATATTAATTAATATAATTGTATGCTTGGACTTTGGACTGGATGTTATGAAATTCTGGAATGGAATATTTGAAGACTGCCTAAAGTAGAACTGAAAGAGATCTCCATTCTATCCTTTTTGGAAAATTACAAACATTTTAACAATAGCTGATCTTTCTTTCCTTATATTTCACTTTTTTTTAACATACAAGCACTGCAGTTTCAGCATTTTTGACAGTACAGAAAAGTGATACATTGTACAAGACTGTATAAGTAGTTTCAGTCAAGATCCATTTCAAATCTAAGTAGCCAGTAGAGGTTGCTCCAAGCTATTTAAAAATACAAGGAACAATAAGTTTCACCAAGGTTTTAAAAAACAGATGTGAGGTTTTAACCAAATATATTAAGTATGACTTAGTTTGGTCAGACAACAATTAGATAAAAAGAAAAAAAATGCACAACTCTTCAGCATATAGGCACAAATATGTGCAAAATATAGAATCTAGATCCCCTCAAATGGATCTTAAAGTTCCTCTTCCCTGCAGTACCTTTACAATTACTCAGACTGGTTGTCATTCTCCTGCTGTGGGTAAAGGAGCATCCAAATCACATTTCATAAGCCAAATCATGGAAGAGATACATTGGCAGCTTAAAAATGAGTTTTTCTGGCAGAAATTGGTATGTTTTTTGGCTTGTCAATTAGTAATGACTTTCCATGAATAGCAATAAACACTCCTCACCTCCGTTTCAGACTGTGGAGACCAAAAGAGCCTTTTCCATGCAGACTTTTTTGCTTTATATTCTACAGATGTGTCATTAAAGAAGTCTTAACAGTAGCTATAGACCTTGGCACTCATTCCTGCAGCTGCATGATCTGTCATTTATTACATATTACTTTTTCCACGCAGCTCTTGTCTGCATTCTTAAGTCCTTTTCAATGACAGTATGCATGAATGGTAGTTTGTCAAATAGCCCTGCGGAGAAAAAGAGCTGTTTTCTGTGAACAAGTATACATTTGCTTCATTTAACAATGTGAAAGGATCTAGTGAATTAATGGAGCAATTCGTGTTCCTTGAAGTTAGTATGTGCCAGATGTGAGAACCAGGAACTTAGCAGGAAACTCCAAATGTAAATTCGATCAGAGAATCACATGAGATGCCAATTATATAGCTGCTTCTTTATAAATGCTAGAAGTGTAAACACCAGGGTGGGTGGGCTATGATGCCTACTTTTAAGTGATAGAACAGACATCTCTGAAATTCAATGGAATGAGGACAATTAATAGAACACTATTACCAGGGTGTAAATGACAAAGCAGTAAAAATACAGGTTTTGCTAGAGGAGGAATAATGCTAGTTAAACGTCACTTAAAGTCATTAAAACATCAGCCTTGTCAACACAGCACAGAATCCTTACATCCATATCTACCTAAGTAGGAAAATATTAGTAGGACATGATGAAAATGGCTTTATGCTACAAAAGGGTAGATTCAGACTGGATATAAGGGAAAATTTTTTTACAAAGAGGGTGGTGAAATGCTGGACCATGTTGGCCAAAGAGGTGGTGGCTGATCCATCAAGGTCAGGTTGGATAAAGGTCTGAGCAACCTAATCTACCTGGAGATGTTCCTGATCATTACAAGGGAGCGTTGGAATAGATGACCTTTAAATGTCCTTTCCAACTTAAACTACTCTCTTATTCTGTGATTCTCTGATGGCAGGAGTGAAAAGGAAGCAGTGGCAGCAGAAGGCTTCAGGGATCCCTAAGGTAGAACTGCTGAATGTCACAGCAGAGCAGAATAAAAACATAAATTCTGAGGTGTCATTTCTAACTGTTTTCCGAGACAGTTAGTCAAAGAATTCACAGAGACAAAAGAAATTCTGAAAGTAGGCCTGAACACCAGACAGCTCAACCAGATATTGACAGACCCTCTATCAGGATATTACTATAAAGAGCTTCTCTGTTGGAGCAATTGGAACATACAGATATTAAAAGGCTTTAGGGAAATGAATTATCTTCCACTCAGCAAAAAAATCACTACAGTAAAAATCAGCATAAATATGTGAAAGTGTTAGAAGAGAATTCAAAGGAACAATTGAAAGAGTGAAACATTTGCAAATAGTATGGAGATTGTTAATCTGGAGATACATGTGCATTACTTACGAAAAAATATGCTAACACTATGAGGAAATATGGAAAAGTTGAACTTCAGAATAAAAGAAACTCTAAGTTTGTGTCCAAATGAAGAAAATAAAAACAAAACAAAAAGCCCCAACAATATACCAAAACCTTTGGCAAATTAAATACAAAGCTGTACTAAGGAAGGTCAAAAAAGAATACTGAGGAACAATTTACTAAAGCTAAAAATAACTGAATGATTGCCACAGAGTCATTAGGACTGGTAAATGACTAAGATGAAAAAAGAAGATTCACAAGTGAAAAGGCCATTTGAGAAAAAATAACTAGGTTACTGTTACTACTTATAGTGAAAGAATTTTGAGACATCCTTACACTGAAGCCTTTGTTTAAAAAAATGACTGTGAGGAACTTTCTGAAATTACAGCGTCAGTGGAGGAGCCTTTGGAAAAACTCAATTAGATAAACAGTAATAACTCTTGAAGTCTAGAATTTGAGAAATAAGGGAAAGTCAGCAAGAATAAATACATTCCATTTTAGTATACTTTTGCACTGGAGGAATGAAAAGTGATAATTTTTTTTGTAAAGGGTTTCGAAGAATAACAGAGCAGTAAGAATGACTTCCATATCTATACAGCAAATGCAAAGTAAAATAAGGTTTAAGTTAATATACACATACATTGTTATAATCTTGAAGGGAAAGAGTCTACGTGCCTTATGGAAGGTAATTATGTTTGTTAGAGAGCTCTGAATAATCATCAAACAAGTCGCTAGGGATAACTAGTTTGGTATAATGTACTTGGGCTTTTGGAACCTGAGTCAAACTGCACGGAGATGAATCCTAAACACCTCACTGAGTTGCCTTGGACTTATTTCACATGCATTCCTGAGTGGATGAGAAGAGGTAAGAAAAGAGAAAAAAGGAGAAAAGGTCCTGTTCCAACCTGGAAAGCATATTTTGTCCTTGCAAGTCATACCAAAAAAAAAAAAAAAAAAAAAAAAAGCTTTTGTGGCTTATGGGAAGATAAGGAAGATATGATATTGAAGTTATAATTAATGAAAAGAAGGAGCAAAAGGTACAGGGAAAATGATGATTTTTCTGAATGGAAACATTTTATAGGTATAATGCTATAGGCAATCAGTGAGATTTGTACTGTTTAACATGCCTCAGGAAAAGGATATGCACAGTAAAGAGGGGAAAAAAAAGGAGTAAAAAACACCCAAGACTTTCTAGCACATAAGTTGCATTAAACAACAGCTTGTGTCCCTAAACAACAGCCTTCTAGAGTGCCACTATTTTAAAACTCTTGCTTTGTTTGTGCTTGGCTTTATCATCTATCATTTGATTGAGGATAATGTACTAGGAGGGTGGCTGGTCTGCCCTAAGACCTTGGTTGTTATTCCTATGTTTGGCAAGAGGAACAGAGTGGAGGAGTAGAAATATATTCTAGTACCTGCTCACAAAGTAAAATCCACCTCTGTAATCACCAAATTCAGAAGATGCTCCCATACCATCCATCACTGTACTGTGGAGAAAACAATTCTGCAGTTTTCTTGAAACTACCTTCTCTTTAGGAATTGTGAATATAAACACAAGGTCTGAAGAACTCAGGATTATAGCTAGTGTCTTGAAAATTGTGATTTACTTGTGCTGCTAGAGTGAGGAACCACTCTTGATAAAATTCATGGATTTGTCCTTCCCTGCCTCATGTGGACAATGAATAGGTAGTAATATTTGCACTTAAGTTTTACTGGTGTCTTTCCAAGATGAACATGATAATGCCTGAGAAGTCTATGCAGACTGAAAATATGAAGACACAGTCCTGTCTGTCCTGAGGAAACTTCTTCTGCTAACAAATCAAAAAAACACTGTCATCACTTTAAGACTTTGTGAAATGTTAAGCACCTTGTTTCATTGATTTACTGTTATCTCCCATAACTTTAATAGTTGAAGATGTTCTTATGCTCCATTATCCTTTTTTTCTTTTTATGACTGCTGAGATTTTAAAGACTGAAGCAGCCTCTTCAGGGATTTAATGTATTGTTACAAGACCCGAGCAGAACTGTTTATTCTAAAAGAATATAAAACAGAAGCTCTATTAAATGATCTCTCAATTGACAAATTCTGTTTTAGGCAAAACTATCTAAATATAATTGTTCTTCAGAGTTTCAAGACAAAGAATTCAGGCCTCTTGAATAATCTGTGATTCTGTAACCAAGAAAGTATCCTTTTGAACAGTTTTGGAGGAAGGTGGCTCTAAATAGTGTTCTTCCTCACTCTTGGCAGTAGCTGGTCATATCTTAATATCTTAATCAATTTGATATCACTGAGAGGCTGCTGTTTCCCTCTGTGAAGGTACAATGAAGGGTGATACTGTGTGTGCATGGACATCTCCACCACCCCTAGCTAGGGGAGATTTTCTCTCTGCAGCCTATTGCCTTGTGCCATCCATGGGCACAAGCAGCTCCACAGAGGCTGCAGCTCTGCTCCAGCTGGGGAAGTAGGCTTCCAGATATGAAGATGAGGGTGCTGAAGCAGCAGTGTCCCTTTTCCCTCCCCTGCAAATGTGGATAGGCTGTCAGAGTGAGATTCAGGCAGGCATGACTAGAAATAGAGAGATGAGGCAGGTAGAGGAAAAGGTGCAAACCCAGGATCACCAGGGCAAGGCACACAAGGTCAGAAAAAAAGGTCTCATTGGGATACAATCACCTCACAATTTTGCTATTATAGAAATCATGTTATTATACGTGGAGTTACAGAACTACCATTGCATGATAAAACATCCACCATTTCTCCTCAGACAGAACAGCTACTAACCTTCATTTTTAAGATATTTTTGTAGAGAAACATCCTCAATGAGGAAAAGACCATCTAGATTTAAGATGTTCTGACAGGTGCATATTTTGATTGTCCAGATTTACCATGTCTGTCCTTTACCATTCCTAGGCTTTAAGTCTTTTATTAATCAGAGCATGTATAACACTAGAAAGGTGGCAAAAAAATGAGTATACTGATACAGCAAAATATCTATTACACACAAAGTAACCTTCTTTCTAAATCTGTAGGCTGAATTTACAACTGTTGATTGAAAGTGCCTAAGTATGATCACGTAACTGTGCCATAGAACAACATTCATGTGGCTCATGCAATATTCTGTAATTCCAAAACTTGTAACCTTAGATGCTCCTTTTAAACCCACATGACCCTTTCCTTAGATGATATAATACACTTGCCCTTGTAAAAAACATGCATCTTCATTAGCCCTGCTTATTTGTTTTTTCCAGATGCTCTATTTCACTTGTGGCAAATAAGCCTGTCCAGGACATTGGTGTTTTTCAACCATAATCCTGTTACTTATTCTCTCTTAGATGTTAAGACAATGCACCTGGTATGTATTACTGCTTTTCTGAGTCTAACGTGGGATAGAAATATTACAGGAATGTAATATTTTCAGGGAAGACTTCTTCAGACAGTGCTAAAGTAGAGAATTTGGACTGAAGATTATTTCTGAGACGATAAAGAAATGAGATTAACTGAAGTGTCAGATTCAAACTATTTCCTTATTAGTGCAAGGACACTTTTGCAGTTACAGCTTAAACCTGAAATATCTAGAATCCATTACTGGCTTCTGCCTTAAACTTCTTGCATGGCCTATAGCAGCAATCATCTATGTCTTCAGAGTCAAACATGGTGTCTTAGAAGCCGTAAACAGATGTCTATTCCTTTTTCCTTTCTATACTATTCCACTGTGAAAAGCAGATTTCTCTTACAACCTATCTATCTCAAATATTGCATAATCAAATTTATTAGAAATTTTTGAGGCTTCTGAATAAATTGAGCTACTGAAGTGTTGCTTTTGCAATGATCAATTGCACAGCATACCAAAACATATGTATTGAAGTCAGATTTAAAAAAATTTCTACAAAAAGTATCCAGATTTTAAGCAGATAACATCTAATTTTCAATTATTTTCCAAGTTTTCATTTCCAATGATCATAAGAACCCAAAAATTATTGACTTGGGTTAGACAATGACCTAACCTAGTTTTTATAATTGTGACCAATAAATGATACGTATGGAAGATTGAATAAAATTAGGTATAGATCTGTAGTTCTGACCTTAATTTCTGGTAATGTGCAACTTAACACTTTCAGGTAAGTATTCTGATGAAAAGGAAAAAAAAAGAAAAGAAAAGAGAACAATAAGAAAAGAAAAGAGAAAAATAAGAAAAAAGGAAGAAAGCACAAATAAGAAAAAATAACAAAAAAATTAAAAAGGGAATACAAAGAAGAGTTAGTACCTGAGCCATCTTTGATAAAGGTAGGAACTTCAGTTTGAAAGTGTATCTAACAGTCTATTTTAAAATTCTTACTCCAATGGAACAGATGTGAAATTCAGCATTGATTATGCAGTAGAAAGTACATAGGAGAAATATTTCTACATGACCTTTTATCACCAGGAGGAAGGTTTCACTATGGATAGTCCTCTCATCCTCATCGAGGTGATAGTCCTCACCACCATCTTCAGTGACGGTTAAAACGGCAAACATAAATTATTAGGAAACAAAGGAGAACAAAATAGAAAACATAATCATGCCATTAAACAAAGTTATGGTGTGCTTGTGTCTTGACTATTGCACACTCAGTGGACATTTGTAGTAACACAAGAGGAAAAATAATTGGCTAGAACTCTGAAAGTGGTAGGTAAGTGCCAAAGACAGTCTAAAGTATGAATGCCTCCTGTAGTTTTCACATATATAAGGACTGTTTGGTATAGAAAAGGCATGACTGAAGTAGAAAAATCATGAAGAGAAATGGAATGAGGAATGCTTGTCTTGAAATATAAGATCAGGAATCAAATTTAAATCAAACAGAAAGGGTACCTTTCCAAAAAACGCTTAACTGAGATACTCACGGCAACAGAACATTGTGGAAGCCAAAAATATCAAGGGATTAGACAAATTTATGAAGGTTAGACACAGTGAGGAGTATTAAACCTGTTAGCTCAGATCCAACCTCTGCCTCAGGAAGTCTCTGAATTGCTAATTGCCAGAAGCTGGGTGTACAGGGAGAAGATTATTCCCTCCTTGCCTTCTGCTTAGGAAAAAATTTCTCTGCTCCAGTTTGAAATTTCTGGTTAAATTTAGAGAGAACATGCAAACTCCTTGCAGTCCAGTGTGTTAACATTTTGGGCTGTAGTCTGACTGTATTTAAAAGTATTTGTCTTTGTAAAGCATGGAAATTGCAACTATCCTTTTCCAAAATCATTCATAAAAGGAGAAAACTTTTATTTCTGGTCAACTCTATCCTGGATGCATAATGAGTTATCATAGCATTGGAAGAAATCCCATATCTTTGCAGATGAGCTAAGGAGTGGCAAATGATTTTTCAGCTCTAATTTATGGATGCAAATTATTATCATTATTTGCCATCTGTTTATTCTGGGTGTATTTTTTTATTATTTTTATTTATTTATTTATTTAATGGCAAAGGTGGACACTAGTCCTTGATTCCATATTACTATTGGCAGAGATGATCCGTGATGTTCACAAAAATGGTCTCATTCTGAGGTCTTTCAAAAACCACCAGTCTCACAAAATGGAATCAGGTCTGCTGGGTTTGTACTGTGTTTTGATTTATAAAATACTGTCTTGCCTTGATTGTATAAGGGTCTTCTATTTCTTCATCTGCCTTGTATCCCCAGCTGTTCTAGCCAAGTGCTGGAACACTATAAAATTCTCTTTTCTTTAAGATATAAACTGTGTGTTATTAAGTTCTCTCAGCACTGTTTAGTGATTTAGAAATCATTGTGAAGTCTTTTTCCTTCTGAAGTTTCCATATGATCCCTTACACACAGTCAAAACCATGTAACCGTCAGACCAATCCAGGACCAGCTCCCTCTGCTTGTTCTGAAGTAGTAGCTTCCCTTTGTTCTAACAGGAGGAAGTCACAATATTTCTGTCACTGTCACTTCAACAATGAGAACCTGTTTCCTGAATGTCAGAATCTAGCTCTTTTTGCCCTATGGCTGGAAGAAACTCCATAAGATACACTTATCAATGCTCTTCCTTTCCTCAGAAGTTTAATTGAGGTGATTGAACTGAGCGCTGGATCAGTAACCTCCTGGTAGCCTTTACTTCCCATCCTTCCATTTGTGTCAGACAAAGGAGCTGGTATGCATGGTATGGCATGAGATAGTTCAGTCTTTCAGCACCATCTCTGGCCTTTCACTGGCAGAGGAACACCCAGGGAGGTGTGTGAGACTGCTCCAGCAGACAGTTGTTCTCTAGTAGCTTTCTCTCCATGACAACATCAAGCATTTGGACAAAGCACAAAAGCAACTCCAAAGCACCTCTGTTCTTCAGTGATGTTGTGTGGATTTTATTTAATATCCTTTCTTCTCCTGAGCTACTTTGCAGTCTTCATCATGATCTGAAACAGTATGTGTAGAACTTATCTCACCTGGCTTAGGACAGTGTTAATGCAGAGGGATACAGCTGAGGGAATGCACCCTCTGCTCTCCTTATAATGAGTGCACAGCTAAAGGCATCATCTGAGAACAGATTATCTGCCCTGCTTTAAATCTGTGCTTTGGGATGAAATGAAGCACGTCCTGGAATTGCCTGTTTCTTTGCATCAGGCAGCCTGTGAAGACTGGTTAGGATGTGGGCTGAATCTCCCTGGGGGAGGACAGTTTCATGATGTAACTTGGATAACTTAACAGCAAGCTGCCATTAAATAAGCAAGTCTCATCCTCTCCTCTTTACCACTTTGTGTTCCCCCCACACCCTTCCTTCAGGCAATGATTTTTCTGATCCCATAGTGACCCAGTTGCAGGGACATAACTGGTAGAAAGGTACATACCTCATGTTTCAGGGCTAGCTTCATACTAGTTTGGTTAGAGGAACCAGGTCACTACTAAAAATTCCAACAAATGCTCATGCCGGATCAGAGAAATCAGTGGGAGCACAGTGACAGGGAGAGCTTCTTTTCAACAACAGAGTAGTTAGACTTTTCTCTACTATCCTTCTCCATGCATCATGGTTTCAGTTACAGTGGTTGTTGTGGAACAGATTGGCCACATCTGACTTATAAGTATTTCAGTGAAAACACCTTCCCAGACTCATGAGCAGTTACAGTCCAAGAACTCTGGTGTGGGAGAAAAGCTCTGCAGAGTGGCTACCTCCTAGGCTGAGCTGGGAAACAGAAATGAGGAAATGAAGATTTGCATGTGGGTACCATCAAATTAATCACTCTCAAAAATAGTTAAAGAAATTAAAAATGGATGTCAATGAAGTTACACTATATATACCTCTTTATGACTTCACTGTAGCTCTGTTTAGCTTTGCTATTTAAGTAGCTGATCTCAAATGCTGATTTCTCTGTTGTATGAGAAGCAACATTTCACTCATGTTTTTTTTTTACAATTACTTTTGAGTTGTTAAAAAGTCTAGATTGGATAAAGGGACAAAGACTTGAAAAGAGATAATATTTTCCACTGAGAGTTGTACAAGGAACTGGTGAAGACTATATGAAGTCACAATGTCATATGGATTTGCTTAGACTGCAGGAATAATAATTCACATGTTCACTTTATAGTATGTGTGCTAAAGCTTAGCACAGCCTTCCTTTAAATCCTGACATGTGTTTTTTTCCTAGCAGAACAGAATCTAAATACTTGGTAAGTGGTGTAATGCAGTGGTAAAATGATAAAACTCATATTCAGCTAAAATTGTGTTTTACTGCCCTCTTGTTTCTTTTGGCTCAAGCAAGAAGAACGAAGAAAAAAATGGAAAAGAAAGTCTTAATGAAAATAGGGAATGGTGGTGCCAGATGGAGGATGTGACCTGTCAGAGCACGGATCTCAGGAGATTGCTCTAGGAATCCCAGCCAGGTTGGCAGCTACTGTTTGCAGCTTCTAGCTCCAACATCACGCAGAGGTTCCTAATGGCAAGCAGTCAGAGATTTTCTTCACTGAGTTTTAACTGACAGGATCCTGAGTTCTTTTAAGAAAAGTTTGTTTTCCAGTGGTTTCCAGGCACAATCTTATTTTCTGTTCTAGCACATGGTGCATCAGTGGTGAAGACTGAAAGGATTTTGGTTTGATTTAGCTTAAGCAATACACGTTTGCCTTGTGTGTATTATTGTACAGATGTCTTAGCTATTTCAAACTGTACTGGGCAAAAGTTTCAAGGAAAACTCTAAGGACTGGCAGATGCATGTGGAATTAAAAACTACTCCAAAGCCTGAGGAAGCCATAGTTATTTTGTTAGGCTGTTGTTCAGATCTTAAAGGACTAATCTGGTCTTTTCCACCATTAAGTGGTGGTGTATGAAAGAAGAAGGAGGCAAAGGGGGTAACAAAGTTTTTTGTGCATGACTTCACATGGCAAATGAGCCTCAGGGCTTGTGATGTGTTTGTAATCCTGAGCAGCCCTGTTTGTTGTGGACCAAGCTCATCTTATTAGAGATCCCAACCTAGACTAAAATTGCAAAACACATCTTCTTCCAGGTATTGTTAATACTTTTGTAGTTACCAGTTGTCGTAAGTGTGCTTATTCTCCTTTACTCTGAGTGCTACTTCCAACTAAAACAAATTCCAGTAGAGCAGTTCCAAAAACTATTTAAACACCCATTCAGAACTTAGTATTTAGGTCCTAAGCCTTTTCTGAAACATCCAGCCAGTCAGGAAAAATAGGAAGAGAGATATTTTGAGGGAGATGTTATTGAAAAGATGATTTTAAAATAATCTGCAAAACTGATTTTCCACATTCCTTTGTTAAGAATAATAATAGCTGCCTCCTGAAAGAGAAGCTATTATAATAAGACCGTATTACTCTAAGTTTTCTAGAAAAATACACTGGAGCTTCTCTGATTTTGAAAGTGAGCAGAAATCTCACGAGAATGAAGGCCTTTCATGTCTGAATACAGACAGACTTAAATTATCATGCATTTCTCTATGCAGTGGTTTTAGAGAGCCGTTTTCATAGAGGCTAAGGATTAATAAACTGAATAACAGTGAATATACATATATATATATATATATATATATGAATCTCAGAAGTGGGAATATGACCTGCTGAATAACATATGCAGCTTTAAGTGATTTGCATTTACACTTTTTTCGTTTTTCTGTAATCCTTTCTTTATCCATACACAAAATTAATTTATTGCTTGTAAAGTAGGCTGAAATTACATTCAGTTATCTCTGAACTCACAAAAAAAATGTATATTACCAGTGGTTTCAAGAAATGATGTTTTGATGTGCCTTTGCATTTAAGTATTAAAATGGGTCAGTACTAACTTTGGCTGTGGGGGAAGCAAGGAGACTTGTTAGTCTGACACAGCAGCAGTTGTGTGTAGTAGGTACAGGTCAACAATTAAGCCTCTGCTTTGGACCCCACAACTCTATCATAAGCTCTGCAGCTAAGATATTCCTTTCCCATTGTAAAAATAAATCCACTTAGTTCTGTTAGCTTTGGAGAGAGATCTTTTGACCAGCCTTGCCCTTTTGGTAAGTTTCTCTCTGGGGGAAAGAAGAAAAGTAATTAAGTTAGCAAGCTAGCCAGCTGCAGTGGAAAGGAAATAGTAATAGCTTGTGCCCAGGATAGAACAACACACCTATTTCATCTGTGGCTGTTTTTGAACTGTCATTTACTTTGATTTATAACCATGGTGTTGAAATATTTCAATGGTGAGAATGCAGCTTGCTCCAGGATTTGAAACAGCACAGATGTCAAAGTCGATAAAGATCACACCTTGAACTCAGACACTAAAACCACCCACAGCAAGAAAGAGTCTACAGTTTTAATTAATTAAGTTTGTGCAGAAGAGACACTGGTTCTGAAGAACTCCAAAGGAAAGGGCAGTTTACTAAAATGCTGCCCTCTGGCCCATGATACAGGACACCGTTTAGAAGAAAAACATCTTTGCGTAGACACTATCTGGAAAGATTCCCTACTTGGTTTTAACTTAATGCATCATACTCAGGTGTACTGTGCTATGCATTTAACTTCATAAAAAACAATTTTCAGACTTCTTGGCACATATGGTAAACTAATGCACAATGTGTCAATACCAGATATGCTGTAAGTAAGTGTCCAAAAGAATCTTTAGCTCATTTGTATTGAGTAAACAGATAATTAACAGTGATCTTTGAAGTCAGGAAAACACTCTACTGTGGAGATTTAAGAGCCTAATGGCTCACCAGCCTGGTAAATGGACTGAGTATTCTTCACACCTAGGTCACTGGCACAGACATATCCAACTATAATATCACACACAAGTCACTATTATATCCTGTAGTTTAAAGAGAAGTTGTTATGAAAAACATTAGGTGATCTCTTTTTAACTCTTACTGGGCAAATAAGCACATGGCAATCAACACTTAATTGGTAGAAAAAGGCAAGACAAACTGAATAAAGTAAGAGCCCATATACACCCCCCTTTCATTACTATTGTTGAACCAAACCTCTCTTTATATTGCTGGAATGTTTGCATAAGCTTTATTACTTTCCCATTTCCAGACAGCACTCCAACCTGGGCTAAAGAAATACCACAAGAAAATCTGCTCTTACTGAATTTCCAGATGCTTGAAGCAGGTTGGCCTGGGAATTGAAGTGTATCCTTTACAATTCTTCCCTCCTTTTTGCTTTATAACCCTTATGATCCTAGTAGGTTATGACCTTCCAAATGTGGCAAACAATACAGATATCATCTTCACACAGCTGCACTGTCTTTTGTAATCTTTTTGTAATTTTGTCATCTAGTAAGAGAGAGGGAGGGGAGACTCAAAGACTGTGTGGAATAAAGATGGTAGATACTGCTCTCCCCTTCCTTTATCCCCCATATTCCACTCCCTCAATCTCACTCTCTCCCAGCCTTCTCAAGCAGCTTCCAGATTTAAGACTAAGCAGACAGAGAGGTGTTTCTGGAATGAGCAGAGAAGAGCTTCCTGACATATTAAAGATGAAATATGTAGCTCCCAGAAGAGGGGTCAGAATAGGTGATGGAAAGCATGGCTTACATATCAGGGCAGAGCAGCTTGTTTTAAGCTGGTTAAAACAAGCAGTTTGAGAAATGGTTCTGGTTTCAACAGCCATGCACCTTCACTCTTCCAGCTCTGGCTGAGCCTTTCCAGGAGGTATCTTTTCTTTCTTGTTTTTTTTTTTTTCCTTCAGAGCAAAATTTTGTAATGGTATCAATTTAGCCTAATGGCTAAAGCCCAGATCATCAGGTAAGTTCATGAATCAGGTTGTTCGTGATGATGACTGAAGTCAAACTGGGAAGTCAACCTCTGGGTCAGGGTCAGTATCATCAGGGCATATGGACAGGGAGAGTTAAGATAGCATTTTATCTCCAGCAAGGCCAAGGGCAGGAGATTGGTAATCAACTCCCAAGGAAAAGGCTGTCAGCCCTGACAGAGGCCTCATGCAGCACAACATGGGCATGCTCTTCCAGTACCACCTTCTTCCTATGTGTGTGTGTGAGGGAAAGAAAGGTTCATGCACGCTGCAGCAAAAGGTAACACAACTTGCAGTGGTCTATAATTTCACGTGAGAGTGATAGTTCCACCATTTCTTAGTATCCCAACTAATCCACCCTTACCAAGGACAAGTCCAAAGACCAACACCATCAGTGTTCCCTCTTGCTAGCATTTTAACCATCCTAAGATTAGAATTTTAGATGCCTGATAGATGGTGAAAAAAGCCATTTCAAATATTTCATTTACAACCTTGATAAAAGTATTTTTCCATTTCCATAGAGATCCAAATCTGTAATCTTTCCAGAGATGGATGGGCAGGATGGTTTCCCACTCTTTCTCTGTTATATGCTATAGTGCTTTATTTACATTTGTCCTGTATTTTGAAAATAGAAGGATTCTGCTCAACCACCCCTAGAGATGAATTTAATGTTATCAATGCCTAATATAAAGTCAAAAATTGCAAGGGAAAGCATGCACAATCTGTAGACTTACGGGTAGTATGCTGATCATGCTTAAGTTAAATCTGTGGCACGTTGGTGACTTAAGTGTTGTAAAGCCTTGGTTCTAGCCAAATCGAGCTAATTTCAGAGTAAGTGAGTCTTCAGGTGATGCAAGTTGCTACTTTCCTGAAGACTGCAGTAATAATGCTTGGGGCATAACATCTTCACACTTCCCAGCCCTCCCTACTGCACTGAGTCACCAGAGTGATTCAGAGCAGCCCTGGTAAAGTGCCCTAGAACTCTCCTCTCCCCACCTGCACAGCTTCCTCAGGTTGTGTCAAGCTTTTACTATCTGTCAACAAGTATTATTTAGAACTGTTGACAAATCACAATAGGAATTGCCTCCTGCCTTAAAAAATTATTTTCATGCAGTATTTGGCAACTGCTCTCATGTTATTTCAGGAGTTCCACTTATGATTCCAGCTTAAAACAAAGAAAAGTAGAAGAGGAAATATTTTTTAATAGTTGATCAAGAATTTTCTGACTTTGACACAGCTTCGTATTCATTCTAGCTTGCCAAATTTGGGATGAAGAATTGAATCTGTTTAAAAGTTACACAGGAATTAAAGGCATCACAGAGCAGTAGTTAGGACATAGATTAAGCAGAGAATAATCTGATTTATTTTTCAGATACCATCCTGGGATAATTGTGAACCCTCAGAAAAGGTCTGGAACTCTATCTCTGTTTCTATATAGGTGTACAGGAAAAGATAGCTATAATTATACCATGTATAATAAATGGAGTATTTTAAAAAGGTTATTTAATACTTCTCCTATTAGTACTGCTCTGAAAGACAATATAAAAGTAGTTAAACAGCAAACAAAGGGGATGTTCAAGCTAAATTGCAATAAGGCCCAAATCCAGCTAAACACTTACGCACTTAAGCGATAAGTATTAATGTCTCTCACATATATGATGTTAGGCATATGCATATGCTTAAGTGCTTAACTGGACTAGAGTCCAAATTCACAAAGCAATAAGGACTAAATATCTATCCTTAAATATCGCATCATTGTCTAATATTCAGTTTGATACTTTTTATATTCATCATTTTCTTTATGATAACAGGAAAAATGTTGTTGTTTAATAAGGTATTTGTGAGTATATGCATATGCATGTGTTTGTGTCTGTAGTCTGAGCATCCTTCTTAAAATGCTCTCTGTCCTTCCTGATAGAAATATTTGCCTATTGATCAGGTCATCCATGATGCTACTGTATTTTCTCAAATAACACCAAAAGATTTTTTGTTAGAATTTTCCCAAGGAAAAGGAGTGCACTGACACAAATCTCGCCATTGCATTTACAAGACACTGCAGAGCTCCACATCTTCTAGAAGACCAAAATGACACTGGTTAGCCCTGATCTGAAAGTTGTGCAGATTTGTTAATGTGGTACTGTGTTTTCAGCAGGGCTTATAATGCTACTTGCACATAGCACAGTGCTTAATGAAGCAGCCACCCTGCAAATTGCATTTGAATGATGTTCAGCCATCTGGTAGGATAGATGGAAGGAGTATAGGTCTACTGACAAGTGGTCATGGAGACATAGAAGCAGCATGACATTATTAACACCAGGAATTTCTAAAATTCTTGAGATGAGAGCCATATTCAGGGCCACTATATGTAGGCATGACTTTTATCCAAATAAATACTGTATGCTACTTAAAATATACCTAAGCAAAACTGGATTTATTGTTTTATTTATCAAAACATAACATTATTATTTCAAAGGCTTCTTGATTTGAGTTTTCAAATAACTTTTAAAAACTGAAGTAACGATGAGTTTTCCCTATTAGTAGAGTCAAAAAGACTGTTCCAAAAGTTTCCAGTGAAGATGGGTGGGTCACAAATAACTTAGGTGGTGGTGGCTAGGCTTCATGAACAAAGATCCAGGGAGGGCTCCACCCACACTCCTCATCAGCACCTTTTACAAGCGCGCTGAGAAAAAGAGGATAGCAGATAGCACCCTCGAGCCTGAGCAATGGATTTTTTTTTTTAGGTGAGACACAGCATGCGCAGAGCTGGACCCACCCTTTAGTCCTAAGGTTCATCTGCCAGGGCCTAGCAAGCTTGGATGCTGGCAGCAAAGTCCTTAGGATGGAGGTTTTATTAGAGTGTCCTCTTAGATGGAAGGCCTTACAGGGCTAAACAAGCTCCATCTGCCCAGGTTTGGAATCAGAGTTGTCCTTCTCCTAGGATGACTGCCAGAAGGCTAATGAGCTCATCCTACCCATACAAGGATTATAGGAACATGGGTATCACTCCCCACACTTTACTGTGGGCAATGAGTTTAATGCTCCCTCTGCTGTTGGCACAGTTATCGCACCAGGGGCCACAGAAGATCCCAAGTGATTTTCAGACTGTGCCTGAAATAACTTAGAGTTCCATTTTAATTTCACTAAGGACCCAACTCTTTAGATGTTTATCTAAAGTTCCTTTAAGTAAGTCAGATCTTCAGGCACAAGCTTGTAGATGCCATAAGGGAGTCTTTCTCATGATCACTTGGCTTCTCTTCCTTGGATGTCCTGTTGAATCTGGACTCGTGATATCCTTTGTGTCACTAATCATATCTCCCACAGGAGAAGATTTTCACTTGAAAGCATCAGCATCTAGAGAACTCACTGCATCTCTCAAAGCCATTCCATTTGCCATTTAACTCTAATTAGAAAAATGTGACCTATTTCCAAATTGGATATATATGAATCATCATCTTAAATTTTTATTTCCCTTTATCTTGAAAGCTTTGACAGTCAGTAAACTGTACTTTCTCACCATGAAGGTACTTAAACCACATAGTCTCTTCATCAACACTTACTGCGGTTTCTTTTCAACCTCCTTTCATTGTCTCCCAAACTCTCTTTCTAGCTTTTGTTAATAGAAAAAAAAATTATTAATGAACTTTTCAGTTTTAAAATTAGAAAGGGTCTGAATAGCTCCTGATATCACCAACACTTTAAAAAATTTTTAGGACTCACTTCATAAATTCATCCTACCACCATGTTTGTTTCCAGTCTCCTCAGCGATTTGAATGCTGTGAACCACTACAGGACAAGGTCAATGGTGTTCTTTATTGCTTAGGCTTCCCACATATACTGTCCTCATCTTGAAAAAATAATAATAAAAAATAATTACTTAGGTTCACTGTTCACTCCTTGAATTTGTTTGGCAAATTTCTTCTCTAAATAGAAATACATTTGGAAGGGAGGAAAATGGACACAAAGAAGTAGAAAATGTTTTCATTAATGGTATTCTTTTTGATTTTAAGAAATAAAAACATCTTTTCTCATTTTGTCTATTGTGGGACAATCTAGGGAACAGATCAAGAATGCTTATGCCCATCTTTGCAATTCCTTATTGCTTCATTGATATAAACCCATATTTTAGAATTATGCAGGCCAGCAATGGATCTAAGCATATCTTAAAAGATCAATTTGTTTAATGTTTTGAATCTGTGTTACAAGTGTTCCTGTACCAACATTCACACTGTTTTGTGGATCCAGGTCAGTTTAGGAGCTGCAGGGTAATAATCACACCACAGTGGACTCTGTGGCTCCATTTCAAGGAATGGTCACTAAGCTTGTTCAAAGTTTGTGTGATAGTTTCATAATGAGAAATAGGACTGAAATATCCAGACAAGTAAGATTTTTTAATCAGATTTAAACACTCTATGCTTTGGCTTAGATCATGACTGGAAAACTTGATTGCCACATTTTCTTTTAGCTCTTCGAGGCTTCACTGAAGCACAGAAAAAAATGATCTATTAGAAAAGACTCCCAGAAATCTGCTTTCTTTTTTTTTAACTGATGTTTGATTATATTGTGGGGTTTTTTTGCATGCCATTTATGGCTTTATGTCTGTGTCCAAAAGTAGCACTGAGAAAAACTACTCATCTGATAGCCTAAGATGAAACTGGAAAAGAAATGCCATAATAAATCTACTGTTATAGACAGATCTTATTTGAGCTTCTTTGTTCTAAGGGTGTGACAAGAAGTCATGCTAATACTTGTAGAGGATGTTCCTGTTAAAATACACATATTTTAACTCAACCCCCACCCATGCTTTGCATCTAGATCTTGTGAAACACAAATATCTTTCATCATGGGCAAGTTTCTGACCAAAATAACTGAACTTCATGGGAATTTAGAAGAGTAGGAGAAAACAAGAATGAAGAGATGCCTCAGAGATACTGGAGAAGACCGTATTATATGGAATAATATTAAAAGCTATTACCTGGTAAGCAACTGGTCTGTACCCATATACCACCAAAATATTATGACTGTTCTGCAGCTTGACTGCTCAGAAATTTTCCATATTTAGTTTCATATTTTTAAGCCAAGAAAATAGTAGATATCACAGAAGATATACTATCACATCTGAATTCTGAAAAGAGTGATTCTTGTAAAAATTGATGTATAAAAACCCCTATATTTTTACCCACTGAAAGGTTGGAGGCATTTCCATAAAAGCTGAAAAAACAGTAAATTAAGCTTATGTTTCAACAAAGTATTACAATTTGGCAATTTTTTTGTATGAACTTTTTTACTCAGCAGTGACAGCAGTAACAGCACATTCCTATGAAATATTGAGATCAATATATTTATTTTGGAACAGAACAACACAAACCATCATAGTTATTAAAACTGTATCAGTAACAAAATGCAAGAATGTCTGTATTTTCAGTGTAACTGTCATTATCAAATAGGTACATGAATCACTGAAGAAGAAAAATCCAGACTATATGGAATAACTTGTAACTTCAACATATTAGTCAATAAATACAAATGTTTTTCTTCCTTCAGGTGTTTTTATTAAGAACAAATGCAGAGAAACACTTTTATTTTGGGTAAAATGAAACTTCCTCACTTTTCAGCACCCAAGACAATTGGTTTTGCTAATTTACAAACTCCAGATATTCTAGCAGAGATTTACCTACCACTGCAACCTCCAACCCCTGGAAAATACTCAGATCTTAAAACTTTTTAATCTAATCACAGCACAACAGTATCTTTCTTGCTCAAGTTTCCATCTCATAGGGCTTCTTTCTGGATTACTTTTCCTGCTTTACTTGAAACTTGGAAAAAAGTCAGTCTAGAAAGACTTTAGCTGCAAAGTTTTACTTGTTTTTACGTCTGTGAGATTAAATGAGGTAGTATTTGTAACTGGCTCCAAGCAGAATTTCTCTGAGTTCCTTCTAGAACTCTGATTGAAAACTTCTTTACCACCCTCTCCCCTAGAGCTCTGAAAATGTCATGTTTCTAAATCAGGGACCAAATAATTGAAAAACAGGCAAATTGACATTATTTTGGATTGAATAGCAGTTTATTTCATTCACATTAATAAGTAACAACCTTAAATGATTATCCAAAGTAAGCTTGTGAGTACTCATGGGCCTAGGGGTAATACTTCACAGCACGTTCAGAATACCAAGCAGTGTATATTTAGATACAGATTCTAGCGCCTTCACAGAAATTCTATGCACCATTCAGGTAATTATTTTTAGAACCATTTCATCCATTTGGAGCAGTTCTTTTAACTGGTACTAGCAACTTTCATTGTTATAATTACAATTAAAATCTAAAGTATCAATTGCTTTTGCTTCAAATTGCAAAAATAACTTTAAACTTCCAGTAAAATCCAGAATAACATTGAAATTGTATTTTGCAGTGCTGTAGATTTACTAGAGATACACGAATCACAGAATTATTATGGTAGGAAAAAACCTCTGAGATCATTGAGTCCAACTATCTACCCAACACTACCAGGCCCATCACTAAATCATATCCCCAGGCACCACATCTACATATTTTTTAAACACTTCCAGGGTGGTGATTCCACCACCAGCTCTCTGAGCAGCTTGTTCCAATGCCTGATAATCCTCTCAGGGTAGAAATTATTCCTAAAATCCAGTCTGGATTTTCTCTGGTAGAACTTGAAACCATTTTCTCTTGTCCTATGGGAGAAGAGACCAAGCTTCACCTTACTACCACCTCCTTTCAGGTAGCTATACAGAATGAGAAGGTCTCCCCCTGAGCTTTATCTTCTCCAGACTAAACAACCCTAGTTTCCTTAGCTGCTCTTCATAACACGTGTGCTCTAGACCCTTCACCAACTTTGTTGCCCTTCTTTGGACTCACTCCAGTAGCTCAATGCCCTTCTTGTAGTGAAGGACCCAAAACTGAACACAGTATTTGACCTGTGGCCTCACCAGTACCAAGTAGAAGGAGACAATCACCTTCCTAGTCCTGCTGGCCACACACTTTCTGATGCAAGCCAGGATGCTGTTGGCCCTCTTGGCCAGCTGCGCACACAGCTGTCTCATCTTCAGCTGGCTGTCAGCCAGCACTCTCAGGTCCTGTTCTGCTGAGCAACCTTCCAGCCACTCTTCCACAAGCTTGTAAGATTTCATGGTATTGTTGTGGTCAGTGTGCAGGACTTAACATTTGCCTTGTTGAACCTTGTCCCAGTGACCTCAGCCCATCAATCCAGTCTATCTAGATCCCTCTGTAGAGCCTTTCTACCCTCTAGGATCAACACTTCCACCCAGCTTGGTGTCATCTGCAAACTTATTGAGGGTGCACTCAATCCACTCATCCAAGTCTTCAATAAAGACATTAAACAGGACTAGCCCCAAAACTGAGTTGGGGGAACACCACTTGTGACTGGCTGCCAACTGTATTTAGCTCCACTTACACTACTCTGAGCTCAGCCATCCCTTCAGTTTCTAACCCAGAGGAGACTATGTCCATCCAAGCCATGTGCAGCTGGTTTCTCCAGGAGAATACTGCAGAAGACAGTGTCAAAGGCTTTACTGAAGTCTAGATAGACTATAGCCACAGCCTTTCCCTCATCCACCAAGTGGGTCACCTTGTCACAAAAGGAGATCAGGTTAGTTAAGCAGGACCTGATTATTTCCAACAATTACAAAAGACTGAGTTCTTTGACTCAGGTAGACTTCTCCAGTCCTAGATTCTTGTAATAGAGACCTTCATAGAGTAAAAGTAGTACAGATGCTATGAATTTAACTTTAGTATTATTATCAAACATAATTCAAGTAGGAAATCTATAAAATGTTACTTAAACTAAAATAAGATTCACAGATAGATGATGAGTAAAAAAATTAAACATAATAAAAATAATAATGAAATTTTCACTAATAGGTGATAATTATTTGAATGTACTTGCCCTACAGATGATACATCTCCAAGGCTCAATTCTAACATTTTCAGAATTACCAAGAGAATCCAAAATCAAAATGTAACATTCACTCCTAAAAATCTTCAATAGTTCAGCTGATCTCCAAATACATATTTGGTTGGAATACACAAACTCAAGTAAATTAGATTAAATACCAGAATTTTGCTATGCCTGTGATTCAAGTGTAAGGTAATAAAATCAACAAAAACAACCACGAGTAGTATTGTAGAGATGTTCATCTTATACATACTCATATTAAAAATCATTCTTAAATCATTATTGAACAAGAACAGTATTGAATCCAAATTATGTTGTTTTGGCTTTACATATCAATATAATATTAGGTTATTAAAATACTAGGTTATTAAAATTTCACCCTATGTTAGACTTGTATGTATGTACATATGTATGTGGTGCCGAATTTTATCAAGTGCAAAATGATTTCAATGTTTCAGTAATATTTTGCATTGCAAAAGTAGTCTCAGGAAAATACACTAATTACTTCCTTGTTTAGTAAGTTTCAATAGATACTGTTGAGTAATGGAACAAAAGTGCTTAGGAAAAAGTGTTGCTCTCAAACTTTCCTTGTATTCCATGAGAATTGTATAGTCATGTCAAAAAGTTGGCTCCCTCATAATGTCTCATTGAACAAAAGGGTGGTGTGAGGAGATGGGGTGAGGCTGGGATTGCTTACAGAGTTTCATTTCTTCTCCCTGGGCAAATGTCCATGGCATTTGTTCACCTGCCACATAAATGTTGTGAAAGAATATGATACGTTGAAAAGATGCTAACCTCAGAGATGATATCTAAGCAGCTGTCAGTGTGTTTTCAAGTGTATTTTAATCAACAAAGGAGTTTTATTTTAGAGACATGATAAGGGTGGGGCTGACTGCAGCTTTGTTTAAAATGGTCAGAAGTTTGCTATGGTAATGACTAGGGCAACAGCAAAAACAAGGAACCAGCCGATATAACACATACATATATATTTCATATACTACCTCTTTTGCTTTAGTTGATATGGCAAAGCTTCGACTCCTCTAATAGCTTTTCCATTTGGCCCATGGAAAATTAGTCAATCTTAATTTCAGATGGAGTGAACACCCATTTCAAGGGTTCAATTCAACTGCCACAAGCAACCTAGTGCAAATGAGGTGTACAAAATACCCAAACTACATACTATTCGTGGGAACTCATGCTAGTATGTTTAAGTAAATGAGTAATATTTAAGATTTTTGAGTGTGATTTTCAGCTCATCAGTTGCCCAGAATTTTAACCCTTTCTCATGCGCAATAAACACAGTGACAAACCTGCTGAAGTTCTGAATATCTCTCTCCTCCTCCCTTACTACCACTTCTATTTTTTCCTATTTATCTGGGTTTTGGTGAAGAAAACATGACTATACATACACTCAGAAAAAGAATCCTAAAGCGTACCACACAACATTAGCCTCCTTAGCTGGCTTTTAAAAGACTTATTACAATGCTTGACTCTACAAGCTGATTGTGTTACTTATCAGATAATAGTTGATATCTTTTTATTTGCTTTTGTTTAGAGTTCTGAAACAACATCCCTATAATTTATCTTCATTTCTAAAGAATTTTTCTATTTTTGATGACATTGATGGAAATAATACTTTCTACTTAGCATCATTCAGAATGACTGATTATTTGCGAAGGTTTCTTAGAAACCGAAAGAAAGAATCAAATCACATGTAAATTTTGCAATGTTCAATTAAGTTAAAAGTAAGATGAGAAAAATTGGAACATCTGGACTCACTGAGGACCAATGTCCTTAATGAGCCTTTAATTTTTATTGGCCCTTACACATTTACCAGAATGGAAGTCTCTTAGCAGGTGATGGGAAAACCTACAAGGGATGACTGTGACAGGTATCTATTCCAGCTCGTCCATATGTAATGACACTGGCTTTCCACCCATGAAGCATCTTGCTATGAGACAGTATAGGATCAGGATTCCCAAACCAATTGAATTTGGGTGAATTTGAAATTTTGAAGTTCAAAGCCAGTCTGTACTTCAGTTCTGTAATATTTGCAGGCAGCTACATTGAGTTTTTCACAGAAATGAATATTTGTAATTTGGAAACGTTGTTTGTTTTCATCTTACTCACATTCTAAAGTGTAACTTTAAACATTTGTGGAAATGGGTCACTGGCTGAAACGTAATACTTTTGCCAAAGGTAGAAGTCAAACAAGGAAGACAGATTAAGTGTAAATTCTTGAGAGTTGGCAGAATTAACTAGAATTCTGTTTAACAACTCAATTCTGAAATTATTAATGGTTTGTCTTTGCCAATCTAAAAAAAAAATTTGTAGCTAGGGATTTCTTCTAAAAGCATATATCTTATTAATTTTAATACTTTTTCAACATAATCAGTCATAATAAAATGGAAACCTCATTGAGCATAAAATAATCCATAAGGTGCTATACAGACTTTGTTTCTTGAAAGAGAAAATTCATAAGGAGGCTGCTCTTGCAAGTTAACTGTTCCATAAGGGTGAAATCATCAATTTAGAAGATAGACAAAAATCAAAGTATGTCTTATTTTACAGACATAGAAATTTGGGATTAATCTTTGTTCTCATTGAAATCAACAGTAGATTGTTGCTGACTTCAGCAAGAGCCTAATCAATGCTGCAGTTTGAACAATAAAACACAGTCTCCTAGTTATCCCTACAGACCAGTACTCCTTGACTTGGATCATCACCTTGTATCTTTCCTGGACTGAGATCCTTTGGCTTTGCAGAGACAGTTAGCTGTGTAAATAATGCCAGATCTATGTACTACATTTAAACATCCTAAAAAAAAATAAGTAGTTTTGTATAGGTATTGGTTGGTCCTGGATCTTCTGAAGCTCATCACAATTGTGTCAGCAATCACAGTTTTTCAAGGGAATGTTCTTAAGTGTACTTTTGGCACCTGCAATAAATTATTTCAGCGCTGTGAACACCATTAGCTGAGGGAGCATGTTTGCTAGGTATGTCTAAGAAGACAACTATATTGCAATGCATATTTGTCTGTGATATGCAAATACTTTTGTTTTCATAGAGAAATTCATCTTATACAAAGATTTATATAAAAATAATTTTAGCATATAGAATCATAGAATTATAAAATAATTTGTGTTGGAAAGGATCATTAAGGGTCATGTAGTCCAACAGCCCTGCAGTGAGCAGGGACATCTTTAATTAGNATGGATCTTCGTTCGCAACGCCTAGCCACGACGACGACGATGACTTATCAAGCTTGTCCAGGTCCCTCTGAATGTCATCCCATCCCTAAGGGGTGTCAACCACATCACTGTTTGGTGTCATCTGCAAATTTGCTGAGGGTGCCCTCAATCCCACTGCCTATGCCATTGGTATTAAATAGCACTGGTCCCAGTACATAACCCAGAGGGACACCACTTGTCACCAATCTCCATCTGCACATGGAGTCAATGACCACTACTATCTGAGTGCAGTCATCCAGCTAACTCCTCATCCACCTATCAAATCCATATGTCTCCAATGCAGAGGAGGATGTTGTGGGGGACTGTGTCAAAGACTTCACAGAAGTCCAAACAGATAACAACTCTAGCTCTTCTCTTATCCACAAATGTAGTCACTCCATCATAGAGGGCCTCTAGGTTAGCCAGACTGGACTTGCTTTTGGTAAAGCCATGTTGGTTTTCTTGAATCACCTCCCTGTGCCTTAGCAGAGCTTCCAGGAAAATCTGTACTATGATCTTCCCAAGCACAGAGATGAGGCTGACAGGTCACTAGTTTCCAGGGTCCTCCTTGTTACTCTTTTTTAAAAACAGATACAATATTTCCCTTTTTTGACCCACCAGGAACTTCATCTGACTGCCAGGACTTTTCAAATATCTTTCAAATATCATATACTTTGTTGGGCTCTGAATCTGCAGAATGAGAGACTGTTGTGACTACATGGATTCACTGAAAGGTTTTCACTGCAATATGAACTAAAGATGAGACAGTACTCTGCCAAATGATGGTCATTTACCGTGCGAACTTTATTAGTACTGATACATTAAGCAACTGAGAACACAGATTGAGGCACTTGATCTCATGTGATCAAATTCCCTTCCCATATCTAACAATTTACCAAAATTCTACTTCTTCTCATGCTGGCCTTTTAGGTGCAGGGTTTTTATATCAGTGACGTAGTCATAATAGTATAGTCTGAAAAATCCATGACCAGAAGTTCAAAGACAGGTAACTTTGAACACTTCTTGGACTGTTTTAATTACAACTTCTAACTCTTATTTTATTACTTGCCTATATTATTGTATTACTTGACTGCTTGTTCATTTCTAACACATTTTTGATGCATCATTCAATTCTGCAGAGTTTTGGAAGCACAGTGATTTGAAGTTTGAAGTGCAGTTTGCTTAAATGACATTTGACAGTCAAGAACAACATATGGTCCTAAACAAAAATGACCTTAAATACTTCCTTAACTCAAAAAGTGTTTTGTTAAATTAATAAATCACTGTGAGAAGACAAAATTATGCTTTTTGACCTGAAAGAGGGTGTATATGTCACCAGAATGTTTTGAAACATTCTTCTTTCACAAGTTCTGTCAGGAAAAAATTCACCCCCCAAAATGAAAAACATCACAGTTCTTCCAAAGATTTAAAAAACATTTATTTCATTACACCTTCTATCACATATAATCCCTCATAAAATGGATATTGTAGGATATTTTGAAACAGTTCTTTCTAAAATTTATGAAGTCTGGACTGCTTTCTTTCTCCTCATTTCAGCAATGTTCAATGACAACTCACTGACAATGAAACATTTTTATTTTCATAATATACTGATATTGTTGCATTGAAGAATTTTCAGCATCATTTTAACACTGGCAAGTTCTCTTTTAAAGTTATCATTAGCTTCTTGTTAACAATGAAAGGTTATAAAATTAAGGTGCTTTGAAGAAAAAAGCCTGGGGACAAATAAAAAACAACAAATAAAAGAAATGTTCAGGTTTTAATGAAAAAATGTGTTAATACAGAATATTGGCATAACTTGTAAAACTACGGTTAATTAATGGCAAACTAGAAGAATGATCTAGAAAGCCTTTGTCATAGAATTATTTCCAATTCACACTTTGAAGTGAGAACTTCAATTCAATGTCTATTTTTTTTTCCATTAGAAAAGAAAACTGTCATTGTTATTCCTAGTCAGAAGGTATAAGGATTATTTATTCATTTTTTCCTATATACTTCTGGTGTTAAAAAAAAAAATGAAATCCAGTGTTTTTAATCTTTTTTTTTTTTTACTTCCCTTTTGTCTTTCTCATGTCAGAAAAAAAAAGAAAATGGAGAAAAGAAAAGCAAAGGAAATATAACGGGGGATCTGTAAAGATACTAAACCATTTGAATGGGAAATTTTAAATCTTTCTTTTTTTTCCATTAGAAAGGGAAATGTACTTTTCAACCTGATAAGTTCATACACATTTTTATAGAAAACATTTTACAAGACGAAGTTCTAAGCCTCCTTCAAAGAAAAAAAAAATCAAGAAAGTTATTCTTTCAGTTTAAGTTAATTTCTTGTGCTATGGTTCAGCAACAGCAGCAGTCAGTGAAAAAAATCAATATACTCTTTCTGACAAACAAAAAAGTCTTCAATGCTGCAGGTTTTACTAAGCAGCAGAAACTTCTGAGAACCAAAATGCTCCACCTTGCTAGCATTAAAGTCATGCAAAGAGTCTCAGTTGCCAGCAACTCCACCAACACTAGCACTTTTGAAGGCTCATGGTGTTATCTACCAGAACCAGGGATCACCAGCTTGTGGGATAACCTGGCTACAGCAATGCGTATTTGATGGAGCATGCCTCCTGGGAACTCCATAGCCTGCTGCAGCCTGAACTATTTGGCAGTCCAAAATGGTCCTTGTCCATTCCTTCCTGGGAGGTCACAAGTTGAGGAGATCACTAGCAGCTGAATGCCAGACTTGCACCTTTTGCAAGCACATCCTCATTCTGACTCATCTCACGTTCTCACCTCTACCATGGAGGCTCTGAAGCACTATGGGGCAATACAGGTCAAGTTTATGGGATTTTATGGTGGTTTTTAAGCAGAACATTAGGGTAGAAGTTTGGCCTCAAAACCAGGGAACAGATTGCTTTCTTTCAACTTGTTTCAGATCTAAAATACTACCATTCTAAAGACACAATTCCAATCTAAGCCACAGAAGCTCCCAAATAATTTCATTTGCCTGCGCTACCTTTTAGGAGAGACAGTCATAAAGGCATTTGCTCTCTCAATCAAGTTTTCTGCTCACACCTTAGCAAGTGAATGGTTGCACAAATCACTTGGTTAAGATGTGAGTGAAGCTCCCCTTGGCAAAGGAAATTGTCTTTATATGGAGAAGTGATTTCAGAAAAAAAAATCTTCCTCATTCATACTCCGTATGCTATTACCACCTAAGTACAAAGTGCAGGTAATTTTTCTATTCACTGATCTATTGCACTTGCACAGAGAATCCCTGTATGATTTTAGTTTAAAGAACCCCTTAGAGGTCTCTACTCCAACCCTCTACTTGAGATTTTTATTGTTTTGAAGTTGGTTCTGGTTGATAGATGTGGAAGATCTTCAAGTTAATGTGGAGATTTCACAACATGTCTGGGCCCCTGTTTCAGATTTGAACTACTCTTGCTGGGGAAAACATATTTCTTATATCCATTCTGAATTTGTCTTTCTGGAGCTTAGGATTGTTGCCCCTTATGCTTTTAATGCACATTTCTGGAAGGAGTCTGGCTCAGTCTTCTTTTACACCTTCCTTCAGGTAGGATCATCACACCACATCACAGCTTGCACATTCTTCCCATCATCCTGGTTTTTAACCCTGCTAAGGAAATCACAAAGAGCACTCTCTCTTTCTTCACATTGTGTTTCCTCTTCAAGCTCCCAGTGGTTGTCTTTTCCTCAGCTCATTGTTTTTTCATGTCTATCTCTTACCTCATCGAATACCTGGCATTGCTTCATTTTATCTCCAACATGCAGTTCCAATAACCACAAGAGAAATTTCAGGCTGAAGCAGTCAGTCAGGAGATGTTTTTTCACTGCTTTATCATCTTGTGGCAATTTTGATACATGATTCACTATAAAGATATAGTGGATATATAGATATAGATTCTGCTAGTAATGGAAATAGAATTAGTCATATAGTCATAAAGTAAAAAAAGCATGCTAAGAGTGTGAAGTTTCTTGAGTAAAAAAAAACACAAGGGAATTAGAAGAAAATACTATACATTCACAAATTCAAAGTTAACTATCTTTTTCTTTCCCTTCTAAAAGCATCACAATGGTGTTAGAAAGCCAGCTATCAAGATTTCAAGACTACAGGAATGCTCAATATTTTAATATTTAGTTAATTTTTCAAAAAATAAAGATCACTTTCTTGTCAGTGAAATGTCTATGAGCACAGTATTTTCTAGAAATATTCTTTTAAAATTGCTCTATTCCTGTTTATATGTAAAACCAGAATTTGTGAAGATTTTGGGTTGCTTATGAACTCTGTGTTTTGGCTTTTCCTTTTTTATTTATTTGAAATATAATTGAGTATCTCTATCTAGCTTACACTGTCTGCTCCCTGAGCAAATACACAAGAAAAAGATGTCAAGGTCATACAACCAATTAACAAGATTTCATCTTTTGTAAACAAGTTTTTGCTAGAAACGAGTATGCTGGAAACTCACTTAAGTCATTTTCATTTACAGTTTTTCTTGCAAGGAATTTTCTCAATGTGTTTACATATCTCTGATGAAAGGCTTTACAAGTAAATAATACTTTTTTATCTATTAACTTTTACAGGGATTTGGACATGGGATAGTTTGGTTTTTAAGGTAGATATGCCTTTTATACCCAGAATAAAGCTAACAAAAAATATTAGAATATTCCACAAAATTATCAGGAATAATGTTGATAATGTATCACTTAAATTCTATACTGATTTCCAAATAGTTCAAATTATCTATAGATTTCAAATTTCCTTTAAGATAAAGGTTTCTTTGTATTGACTTGTATTTAGCTAAGAAATCTTAAAAGTTTAATTAGATTTATCTCTTTCAACTAAGGTTGTTTTTTTAAAAAAAAAAATATAAATCCCAGGTAAAATAACTATCTTTATTTCCATCATGTATGGATGGCAATGAAAAGCATCTACATTATGCATCTCAAAAATTGTCCTTAAGGTTCCATCTCAAGATCAATTTTTAACTTGCCAGTTCAGTGCAAAATGCAAATATTATGGTCCTGTATGTTCCCAGGATGGCTGCATGTTAGTCCACTAATGTTCAGTTATTAAAACTTAAGTAGTTTTAGATGTCATTATTAGTTGAACATTGTTGGTTTTACCTTGGAGTTATTTACAATTTGGATGATATTCTGATACAAAAGTATTTACAGAAGAACATTGAGCAAAGACCTTAACATGTAGTTTTATGATTTCTTCAAATAATATTTACAGCTAATAAAAAAATACAACTTTTATCAGATAGGAGTTTGTCAGCTGCACTTCAGGTGAAGAAACTCCTGACTAGATGACAGATCATCTAGTTCATCCAAATGAATTCTAATAGATCTGCTAGCTCTCTATACAGCCTGTGTCTGTGTGCGTATCAAAAATTCCCACCAAAAATGCATATACTTTTTTAGTCAAACATTCAGGGTTGAAATGACCTTGCACCTAATAAAAACTGAATGAGAAGGAGACATATTTATACACCAGTCTTGGCCTTTTCCTCCTTAGGCTGGTAAGAGTTGGGAGGATATATACTAAATTCCAGAACAAAAACTCATATATTTGAACTCCTGCTTGCAGCTCTATTTCTGTCTAAGTATGCACTGACAATTATTTTTTTCTCCCTGAGAGCTGCTGATAGAGAACAAGCCATACTTAAGACAGAATAGTTGGGTCACATTTTCCTTGGCTAGGTTTATGCCATCATAGCCATGAGCCAAACATCTCAGTTTAGGATGTGGAAAACAAGCGAAGATAAACTGTGTAATCTGTAATTTTAACCAGCCTTTCACTCTCTTATCAAGCAGAGGTCTGTCTGACTTCTTAAGCACATTTTCTTTTAAGTGAGAAAAAAACAGTAATTGGATTTTCCCTTTTCCTCATCTCATCAACAAGTCCTTAAGCCTGTGTAGCTCTATTGAACAAGCATTTGGAATTTTTCCTCTCGCTCCCCTTCAGCTCATCCTTTATATTCCTTTACCACTGTCATATCACTTTTGTCTCCAGTTTTCTGCTCCATCCCAGTGTGTACCCTTTATTTGTAACCTCATGCCAAGCCCTTGGCTGAGATTACATCACCCCTTCCAGGGACATTTCTGGCTGGCAGTAGAAGCTCTTGCCCTTCAACTCCCCCAGCGCTCATGCAAGGTGCACTTGGGCAGCTGCAAGTGTACCTGCTGTTCCAGAGCTCACAGCTGGAGGCAGAAATCATGAGAAGGTTGTTTTCCAGCTCAGTTTGTGTGATCAGCAGCAAGAGGCTGTTTTTCTTTCTTTCTCAGAAGAAAGCCAGCAGATTTCTCTCCCCAAGACTGAAATCCAAAAAGCATCCTGCTGAGCAGTTGTGAATTAGATACAGCACTGGGTCCAGACTGCAGTCCAGGGTGCTACTAGAACTTATGAAGGGTCTGTAGGTGCCACAAAAGGCAGAATTAGGTATACTGGCTAGTAGTCAAAGTAGAAGATAATTATGGGTCTGTGGTCTATAAGGCTCCATCCAAGCATGAGTGTGGGCACATACTTGGATTCAGCACACACTTGGGCCTAGCACAGCTCAAGTATTTGTCTGCTTTAGATTCAGCATGAGTAGAATCACAAACACACACAAACTCCCAGTAGCACCTGCTCTAAGGCATTAAATCCACTTGTAATGGGGAGGGAAGTATAGCAATGGCACGAAAGTTGTCTCTTGGTTTTGCTTTATTGCAGCCGCAGTGAAAACGTAACTGCAAAACGTAGGGGTTTTGTTCATCTCAGATTTTATTTAGAAATATTGCTCCAAGCAGATGGATTCAATTACACAGGTCCAAACTACTTTTTTTTTTTTTTAAATATAATTCTTTATCACTAGACATTGGATATAAAATTAGCTGCTAAACAGGTGAACACAAAAAAAAAAGAGCTGTGGAGGAGAAAGAGTAAATGGAGATCACATTGCTTTTTTCCTCTCCATTTCTTTGCATCTTTTTATATAAAGGTTTTCAAATACTTAACTAAGTTGTCTGTTGAACATATTTATGCTTTTGGTAATTTATTCCACATGCTCAACACTATTTACTTTAAAGTCTTTGCATGCACTCTCTCCTTGTTTTCAATTTCAGCCTTTTTAAATTATATTCTGTTTTATTTCCTTGTCTGGGTTAAGTTCATCCTATTACCCTTCAGAGCACTAAAACCTCTTTTTTTTTCTTTCCATTTTACTGCCTTCTCTTCTGTAATGTATTCTTTATTTTTTCTTGCAGCCCAGATTCCTCTCTCTTCCCTGAATCCTAAAAGAAGCATTAGTTCTGTTTTGCTTAACACAGCTTTCTGAAAATTCAAAGGCAAATAATAATAATAAAAAAACAACCAACAAATCAGGATTTGCAGGATTCTCTTCCATTACAGTGGGGCTTATAGGCATCATGCTGGCAGAGCCTCCTAGCAAGAAGATCTGGCTTGTGCCCAGCCAAGGCAAGCTCACATCTATCTATAGCCATGCAGGCAGAGCTACCCAGCAACTCACCTCCCTCTAGTGTAGATGTTAAGAGTTTGAATTTTCACTGAAGTGCTCTTCTGCACTAACAGAAACCATAACCTTGTCAACAGCGTGTACAATAAAGGCAGTTCTGGGCTGTCAATAATCGATAGATGACTGACTTGATCCTAAAATCTGGCAGATTTAAATATGTTTTTGTTCTGTAATGGTAAAGAGATTTTTGGTCCTGGGATTTAGCTAAACGGGACAATTCAGGCCTATGCCTGGGTCTGTATATACCTGACCTAGCAGTTATAAAAAGAGACAGTTTTCATCTATTACTTGTAAAAAAGAAAATTTTCAGTCCTATATAGTCAGTCTACTGACAGTTTCCGGTCTGTCTTCCTCCCCCTTCCAACTAATCTTTAACCTCCTTAGAGAAACTGTTTGACACAAGAAAGGACTCCTTTTAAGCACTAAGCATTTAAAAAACTACTGAAGAACAGAAGAGCTGAGTTTGTGCCCCCACTCAAACCACCCCATTGTCTGAACAGTGCCCTCTGCCAGTTGCCACTCAGGCTTACAGACAGCAGACGACCTGAAAGCAGGTGAGGCATACCAACTGGCATGCCAACTTGACAACCAGCAAAGATTTAGCTCTGAAGCAGTCCAGAGTGCACCCTGCCACTTTTTCTGATGGTGTTTAGGGGTCACTGGGCATCTGGTATCATTTCAGCAACTTATTTCAACTTGCATGCAAGATCAAGCTTGAACAGCATTGAATTGTACTTGATCAGTGTCCATCTGATCTCACAAAGATGTCAAATGCATGCCTAGGAAAAAGACACTTTTCATACCTATACTTCCTTTTCCCCAAACTTGTAGATCTCTCTAGTCCTTCTCAAATCTCAGTCATTGCTGCTGTTTTTAAAAACATCACTTCTGCTCAGCCAGCAGAGGGTGAGACATGAGACGGTGAGAAGGCAAATGAATCTCCTTCAGGACTATCTTTGATGCTTGTCTAAGAAATGTCTTAGAGTTCAAAAAAAAAGCTGAATAATCTTATTAGAATCAACATTTGCCCTATCAATTTCTTGTTTTACACACAGTAAGATTTAGAATCCCATTAAACATCATGTTACTTGTGATCCTGGTGACTCAAAATGTAAAAGTACTCTAAAATGATATCAACAAAGGTAATCTCTGACACAAATTAGTCTACCTTTTCCATGAGGCATCTGTCAGTTCTTCCTGAGCCTGCTTGTTTTGACTCTCTAAGTCCCTCCAGTAAGCAAATCTACAGGAGGGAGTGTATCAAGATAAAATTTGCACATTTGCTTTTTCTCTGCTTATTTTTCCTCTTTGTTATCAGCCTTAAGGATCAATTTATGACAATGCCAAATACCAAGATCATATGAGGTCACCTGTGCCCTCTGTCACTATAACTCATTGATTCACTTTCTACATTTCTCATCTGTTTCAGAAGTCACCCTGATATGTCATACACCATTGCAGAAGTGCAAGCGAATAACAGAGAAGTCATTTAGGTTGATGCTATTAAAGGGGCAATCTCTCAAAGAAACCTGAAACTGAGGTCACAAACTGGCTTGTTTTGAATCTGTAGGTAAATATAGTGCCAGCATCTAAAATGCTCTGTGATCTCTTCTGGAAGAGGCAGCAATTCATCGGCTTCAAAAGTAACAGCCTTTTTTGTACTGCCGCCCCCCCTCCCCCCACTTGGGTAGGTATTGCTCAAATGTCTTAAAAATGTTAGGTCAGAACAGCAGCAAAGATGCACTGCAAAGTTCATTTCAGTTCAGTAGAACTTATACCAGCTAGAATTTCTGTAGTTCTGACAAATACCTAAACTGTCACCTTCAGCTGGCTTTTAAATACATAAGTATTACTTTCTATTAGGATAATTGTGTGACTGTTGAATGTGCCTCATAGTTGCAAATAACATCAAAAGGGACAAAATTCTAGCATATAAGCTTTTTGTTACTGAGCTCAAGCATGTCAGAAATTTACCAGTAATCTCAGTTCAGTTCCCAGAAGAATTAGAAAGATGTTCATTACATTTGTCATAGCAAATTGAATGTGATGCTCCTTGGCAGACTTGCCAAGAAGGTTACAGGTCTAATGGTCAGTCTAAATTAATTTTCCTTTCATTGTCTTCTTAAGTTAGAACAGGAACAACTGATGAAATAGTATCAAGGTCATTAGCACAAGGGTCCCACCATCATGTTTTAAAATGTACTGCAGAACCAAACTCAGTCTTCTGAATAGCATGTTAAAAAATCCCACATGCCACTTGAGAAGTCACACCAAACTTTCCATGCTATAATGGAAAATTCAGGTTAAAAGATGAATAATAGTTTTTATCAACAGAGATATCTTTCTTCCAGAAGTGAGCAGTCTCATTCCTGTCATTCATGCAGTATCTCTTACTACTTCTTTGTGTAGAGTCTACAAATTAAAAAAACCTTAAACATTATTTCCTTTGCATATTACCCACAAAGTAACACTGATTTCTCAATGTCACTGTGGTTTCAGAAGTTTTGTCGTTGTGTAAGAGGATGAGTAATGTATTTAAAAAACTATAGCACTCTGGTTTAGTCATTGTCATATGTATAGCTATATCAATAATATATTAAAATCATAATGTATGTTATTTACCAGGTATGGTTAAAACATGTCCACAGCCAAAGGAATTTCAGTAAACTTGGAAAGATGGAAAACATGTGAATTTAATTACTCAGACTTTTCAGAAGTTTAATATTTTTGTCCATATAGCAGAAAATACTGTTCAGACTATGCAACTGCTGCCAGATTTAGTCAAAATTTGTAGTCTTAAAAATTAGTTTATTTGCATAAAATCTGTTAACATAACAGAAGCAAATATATAAACATTTCACTGGAGCTGTCTAAAGTGAGATTAATGTCTACAGCATAGTTTCTACAGTGAAATCCATGTTATTTGGAGACAAAAAGAAATTAGGAATTCTATTCATTGATGTGAGTATTGTCAAAGATGGGCTAAAATGGCCTGTGAGAAAAAATAACTTGTCTAGAGAGAATCATTGTCTAGACCAATACGTGACTAAGAGCACCTACTCCCATACAAAACAGACATAGCAGCAAGACACAATGAGTTTCAGAGCTTTGCTCAATGTCCACTGAGGGGATGAAAAGGGGTAAATTTTATTCAGACCTGGAAAATCAAATATTTTATGCTTTCACTGCATTTTTTTCATTCTGAGGTTTTTTTCTGGGTTGTTGATGGGGTGCATCTCAGCTTTTCTTCCTATATATTCTTAGTAACTGGAGGGAATGGGGCTAAAGAAAAGTCTGCAAGTCAAAAAGAGTCACAGGACTCGATGTCAATAAAATCAGAAATGCTTCTTTTGGGAGAATAAGATTAGGATGAAGGATGTGTCTGATACTACTGCAAATAGTGTGAGCCCCTTTCAGAACCTCCCTGCTGAGTGCTTGCTGCTTCTCCATACTCTTATATTTCATCTGTGCCCCTTGCTTCTTCCTATATAGTTCCTCTTTCGGCACAGTGAATGTGTGGTTGCAGTGCTTCTGCACAAAATAAAGCCTGGTTGTTTTTTTTTGGACAGTCAAGTAATATGCAGCATGGCCATACATTCCAGCAGACAGTGGTGCAAAACCCACTGGAAAGTGTCAATCTGAGCAGGAGCACTTTCCATGACTCAGCACTGAACCTTGCAGAAATAGATGCTGAATCCAAGAGGGCTCCCAGAAGGACATTTTAGCACCAGGCTAGCATCCAGCTGACACATCCACGTGGTTTACAAGTCTGTGTGCTCTGCCTCAGCTTGAGTGTACGATACCACACTCAGAGTTCCTCTGACAACGGTAGAAAGTTTGCAAACTAAAGTGTTGTGTGAACACAGAAGAAAACAAAATCAAGGACAGCATTTTAAAAGCAAAACACAATGAGACAGCGCTTTCCCAAGGAGAACGTGCTGCAGAGAGCATCACATGGTCAATGCATAAACAACTTGTTCTCTTGACTTAAAGAAGGCTCACAATAGCTGAACAACATATGATATTTTTCAACAAATTCATTTTACATTGTTGGATCAATAACATTTAAAAAAATTTATGTTTATTGTGTGATCACAGTATCTAAATTTTTACTAGAAATATTTTGAGTAGATGATACAAAAATACAGTTACTATTTTTTTAAAAAACAATTCCTGACCCAAATAGTTCAATTATAATGGGCTTGTGACCTCTCTGTGGCTATCTTTGAGTGTGAGAACACTTAAACTATATTTACTGGTTTATGGGCTGTTCTACTGAAAATGTGTGTTAAGGTAAGAATTGATAATTACAACTCGTCNAACTAGTAGCATTTATAATTACAGGCATCATAATACAGAATAGAGATACTTTTAGCTTTCTTGATGTAAGGAGAATGATTTTTACTACCAAAATGTGTTGCGCTTACACTTATCAAATTATTTATTGCAATGTCACATTCATTATAATGTTTCAACTGTGGCCTGTTAAAAATAAAAATTAAACAAATTCCAAAAGGGCCAAACAAGACCACTGACACTTTAAAACTGAAAAAGCCTAGATTTTGATGATTTTAGGAAGAAATTCTTTACAGTGATGGTGGTGAGGCACTGAAACAGGTTAGCCAGAGGAGTTGGGAATGTCCCCTCCCTGGAAGTGTTCAAGGCCAGTTTGGATGAGGCCTTGAGCAACCTGGTCTAGTGGAAGACCTGCCCATGGTGTTGGAACTTGGTGATCTTTGTGGTCCCTTCCAACCCAAACTATTCTATGATTCTATAAAACTGAAGGAAAAAAGTCAAATTTGATATAATTTCAAAAAGATCCAAGATCACAGGAATGGAAAAATAAGCACATAAAGGAGATACTGAACTACTAAGTCTCCTCTTTTTTTCCCCTAATCTTTCTGTCAGCTCAGCATTTGAATTGGACAGACTTATTAGTATTAACTCAGTGTTTATATTGGATTAGAACATTCCTGACTTTTACAGAGTCCAAGGTAAATATTTTAAACAGGCACTTATCAGAGCCAATTTTCTTGATGGCATGACAATTTGTAGGACTTGTTGTTCCGGGGGTTTTTTGTTGTTGGTTTTTTTTCTGCTGGCCAAAATGCATCTGAATACCTCTAATCCAGGGAGGAACAAACCATTCTTTAAATCTGTATCAAGGTAAATATTACCTTTTAAGTAATAAAAATAGTAATAAAAATATTTTACCATTTTACCTTTTATAAAAAAATATTACCTTTTTGAGGATATTTTAGCCTGATTTCCTGTGCCTGTGCAGTAACATAATTCAGAAGGAACGCTAGACTTAACTGACTGAATGTGGGGAAGAGTCAACCCTTTTTCTTTTGTTTAGTTGTATTTGTTGAAGTGAATTGTATTCAGTTGTGGATTAGTTTCCTGTAACTACATTTCTGCATAAAAAGAATCATGAAAAGGGTCATGAGTCTCTTGTTAAATATATCTTAATACTGCATTGATCAGCATTAATGTTGACTTTGAATTTTCTAGGTAACAATGTTCAGAACCTAGCAGAAATATTTCCTGAAAAAAATGGTAGAAGTCTGATTTCCATTAACCCAACTGTTATTATTATTACTGAAGAAATGACATCATGAAAGTTTGTGACAGGGGAGCAGACTCATTCTGTTGTCTAGGAATGAGATTTTACTTCTTATCTAAAAGAATCTGTTGTCTTCCTTTTCCACAGCATATGGGATCATAGAACCATAAAATGTTAGGGATTGGAAGGAACCTAGAAAGATCACGTAGTCCAACCACCCCTGCCGGAGCAGGATCACCTAGATGAGG
>VWZO01009803.1:0-15726 GCA_013396975.1 Bucco capensis
GTTTGTCCTCCCAAACCAGGACACCTCAGTAAGGTCTATGTTCTTTCACTTGCAGCACAACATGAAATTTGCCTGGAAACTGCTATGAAAAAGTCGTAGTGATATAGTAGTCCTGTAAATAAACGTGTGTGTCTCATGTTGAAACAGAAAATCATTCACAGCAGTATGAAAAGCACTATAAAAAAAAACATATATTCTTGCCTAACCTGGTTAAGATTAACACTGTAAAGGCAATCAACTATTCAGGAAAAACCTGAAATTTTCACATTGACAAGACTACTTGGTTCAGTGCTGCTGTGAATGCAAGGTCCATGCCTTGCCTTTGTGACCACCTGCTGTGGACACAGATGATTTATCATGTCCTGTGACCTCTAACCAGCAAGAGATCCAAGACAGGAAGTGAACTGCTTTTACTTCTGCTTATTTGTTTTCATCTCACTTTATTTAAGCTTTCAGACTTTATGATTGTATTAAATACAAATGCCAACAATAGGAAACAGAAAATAACACCAGGAAATGGAAATGTGCACAAATGCAGCATGTTGAACAGAGATTTCTACAGTTTCTGATCCAAACTAAACATTTCAACATTCCTGATAGTTTAGGTTTCCCATTAACTGTAACTGAATCTTTTCAGAGCTCACTCCTGTGAGAAGGACTCTGATGTTCTGAATGCCACAAGAGCATCACCATCATATAATATAAAACAACAACAGCCAAAGTGAACACAGACAAATGGCAGCCAGGCTCAAAGTAAAATTTGATTTCACAGCCTTCTGGTGGAGAATCAAAATGTCTAATTCTCTTCAGATTACTGGGCTTCTGTAGAAACTGTCACTTCCACAAGAGCCTACCAAAAATTTTCTGCTTTCACTGTTTTTCACTGCAGTACTTATTGTTTATACAAAAATTTTACACAAGTGTACACACCAGCTTTGACGACAATGGTCTCTAATCCAAACTGGAATTTTCTTCAGATTCACTTGAGCAAAGAAGAGCTCAAAATATAGAAAATTCACTTGAATTTCAGAATTATGGTATTCAAGTTCTTGTTTTCTCTTTGTTCAAGGTGAGCTCTTAGTTCCATGATCTGTAGCATACTTTGATCAGCATGCTACAAGGTATTCGAGAGCTGGGCATTGCAAGATCTCTTGATGAAGACATGCTCCTGTCCACAAATAATCTTACTGCAGCAGATACCTGTGCCACAGTTAAGTTCTGAGCCCAACTCAGCAGGTGTTAAAAATTCTCTCTCCCTTTTGCTTTCACTTTCTGCCATGACTTCAAATGCTTGTTTGGCTGACTGAAAGTAGGTAAGTGAAGAGTGGACAAAAATATTCAGGAAATTACCCTCTCTGGATAGGATACTTTCTTAAATCATCTTTGTTTTTTCTGTCAGGAAAAGCAGCTTAGGCTATATGCTCTGTTTTCTTATGGGGAAATAATGTTCAGGTGAGAACCCGTGTATTGCTCATTTTCATGCTAAATGCCTTATCTGGTAAACTCAATAACTCATTTAATATGAAACAATTTAGCTGGGAGATGCTGAAAAAAAAATGGGGAAGTGGCCCAGCTATAGTAGTAGGAGTAATGTAAAAGATTTAGTTTAAAGTGTAATTTATTGTCTGAATCATACAGGAAAGGGGATGCTTCATTGGTTTCTGTTATGAAAAAGCAGCTGCCTAAAGCATTGTGTTCTCTACATGCAAACAAATCAGCCTATGCTGTAATGCCTCTTTCTGCTCAGGCAGCATTTGTTAGTTCAGTTTTAGGGAGCTGGGTTTTGTCATCAGTTAGAAATGCTTTCATAAACTGGACTCTCAGAAAAAAGCCAACTTGAATATGGAGTTCCACCATCTTTCACAGCACATGCCATGTGAAAGGGAAAGTTAGGGCTAGTCTGAAGGCTTAATGAGGACCAACTTACACTCTTTGTCAGCAGCTTTATTAAAGCAGCTCTGTTAAACCCTCAGCCTCTCTGGGGTGTTACCCATCTGTGCAGCAGGAAAGAGGACAGGATCAATCAGGTAGTGTTTACATCTACTTTGTGCTGTGAAAATCAACATACAGCACTGAATGAGCCTGCTTCACCAGCATTCTACTTCTTTGAGAAATATAAAAGAATTTGTAACACAGTACAGCTGCTTCTGTTCAGCTGCAGCAGCTTCGTGCTGCCAAAACAGCAGACAGCGAGAGGATATTCAAGAATGAGGCTGTAGTGATATAAGCCATAATGACTTTACACTTCTTTTCTTAGTTCAGTTCTTGTTTAGGTAAAACATTTAATGGTGTCATATTTAGGTCTGGCCTGCTGGATGCCCTCTGCCTGGTTTCTGCAGGCTTACTGCAACTGGGCCACAGAACAGGGCAGGGGAAGCTCTGTCCTTCCCACCTGTGCTGGTCCTCACAATGCGCTCACCACTGCTAGATTTGACCACTTTCCACCACGCATAAAGCATGGGCACATATGCATCCCACCTCAGGACAAGCGGATGTAGCTGAAGGCTGCTTTCATTTGCCTTGATTCAGATGCATTGGGCTGCCCTAGAGCAACCAAGACTTCCACACAAATATGGCAGAGGATCTATGAGAGAGATCTTCACTCATCTAAAAGGATGTTTAGAGGCCAGGTGGTTCCCTACAGCTTCTCAAATGACACTAAACACATAGTGCTAAGTAACCCTGACCATCCAGCTACAAGTGACACATTTTCTTCTTGAAAACCTTTGAGGATTTTTTGGAAAGTACACATTATTCTGCGGTTTTGTTATAGAAAGTAAAGGTCAAAAGAATTAATCTCACTCAAACAGGAGAAGATGCATTCATCATCATCATTCATGGGAAGTTAGCCCAGAATTACAGCCCAACTTTTGAAGAAAATTTAGAAGAAAGCATTCCCAACTGAGAACATATCTGAACCATGACACCAGGGGAGAAACTCTGAGAACTACCCTTTACCCACCCACCTGACGCTTACCGCCTGACACTTAGCCCAAGTTAGCTTCAGGGTTACAACACAATCTTGTTTAATAGCTGAGGGAAAGCCAGGTCAGCAAGTGAAATGCAGTTGCAGGAGCTGCTGGGCCACTGAGAAGAAAGTCTGCACTATTTTCCATCAGAACTGCAATTCCTTGGCCTAGCTGGTATTAGAATCATAGAACAGTTACAGCCGGAAGAGACCCTGAAGATCATCAAGTCCTGCCTTTGTCCCTAGCCCTGTCAACCTGCTAAATGATGCACTCCAATGCAACATTCACCCATCTCTTAAACACCTCCAGGGATGGTGACTCAACCATCTCCCTGGGCAGCCTGTTCCAATGGTTGACAACACTTTCAGGAAAGAAATTCCTCCTAATACCTAAACTTAACCTCCCCTGGTGCAATATGCATCCATTTCCCCTCGTCCTATCACTCTCCACTAGGGAAAACAGACCAATCCCTTCCTCTCTACAACCTCCCTTCAGGTAGTTCTAGAGACCGATAAGGTCTCCCCTCAATCTCCTCTTTTCCAGGCTAAACAGGCCCAGATCCCTCAGTCTTTCCTCATAAGGCTTATGTTCTAAGCTCTTTACCAGCTTGGTAGCCTGCCTCTGTACCCTCTCCAGCACCTCAATGTCCTTTTTGTAGTGAGGGGCCCAAAATTGGATGCAGTACTCAAGGTGAGGCCTCACCAAAGCTGAGTAAAGGGGCATGATCACCTCCCTGCCCCTGCTGACAACACTGTTCCTGATCCAGGCCAGGATGCTGTTGGCCTTCTTGGCCACCTGGGCACACTGCTGGCTCATGTTCAGCCAGCTTTCAATCAACATCCCCAGGTCCCACACTGCCTGGCAGCTCTCCAGCCACTCCTCCCCAAGCCTGTAGCTCTACTGGGGGTTATGGCCGAAGTGCAGGACTTGGCATTTGGCCTTATTGAATTTCATGGCATTGGCCTTGGCCCAGTGACCCAGCCTATCCAGATCCCTCTGTAGAGCCTCTCTACACTCAAGCAGATCGACACTGCCACCCAGCTTGGTGTCATCTGCAAACTTACTAAGGGTGCACTCAATCCCCTGGTCCAAATCGTTAATGAAGATGTTAAACAAGAGTGGCCCCAGTACTGAGACTTGTGAGACCCCACTCGTGACTGGCTGTCAACTGGATTTAATTCCATTGACCACAACTCTTTGGACTCGGCCATCTATCCAGTTTTTAATCCAGCAAAGTGTATGCTCATCCAAGCCAAGGGCACTTAATTCCTCTAGAAGAATGCTGTGGGCAAACGTTTTACTAAAATCAAGATAAATAACATCCACAGCCTTTCTTTCATCCAGCAAGAGGATCACCCAGTCATAGAAGGAGATCAGGTTTGTTAAACAGAACTTGCCCTTCATAAACCCATGCTGACTGCATCTGATCACCTGGATGTTCTGCATGTGCTGCATAATGAAACTCAGGATGATCTGCTCCATCAGCTTCCCTGGGACTGAAGTTAAACTGACAGCCCTGAAATTTCCCGGATCCTCCTTCCTTCCCTTCTTACAGATGGGAGTTATATTTGCTTCCTTCCAATCAGTTGGGACCTCTCCAGTCAGCCAGGACTGCTGATAAATGATGGAGAGTGGCCTGGTGAGCACCCCTGCCAGATCTTTCAGGATTCTAGGATGAATACCATCTGACGCCATAGATTTCTGGACATCAACCTGTAGGAGTAGGTCCCTGACCATCTCCTCGTGGATTATGGAGGGGGCATTTTGGTCCCATTCTCTTGGCTTGGGGGCTGGCTTCTCTCAGTACAGGTGTTACTTTTATTAAAGACTGAGGAAAAGAAGTCATTAAGCACCTCAGCCTTGTCCTTATCTTTTGTTACTATATTTCCTTCTGAGTCTAGCGGGGAATATAGACTCTCTTTGTTCTTTCTTTTGTTATTAATGTATTTATAAAAGCTTTTTTTACAATCTTTTACTTTCGAAGCCAGATTAATTTCTAGCTGGGCCTTGGACTTTCTAATCATCTCTCTGCATAACCTAACAATATCCTTATACTCACTAGGAGTGCTCTGCCCTCTTTTCCAGAGGCCATAAACTCTCTTTTTTGCCCTGATCTTCAGCAATATGACCCTATTCAGCCAGGCTGGTCTTCTGTGCCACCGGCTTGTCCTAAGGCACGTAGGGATGGCCTGCTCCTGTGCCTTTAAGATTTCTTCCCTAAGTAATGTCCAGCCTTCTTGGACTCCTATGCCCTTCAAAGCTGAATCCCTAGGGATTTTGTTGAGTAACCTTCCAATCAAATCAAAGTCTGCCTTTCAGAAGTCCTAAGAGGCAGTTTTGCTCTCACTCTTCCTAATGTTTTCAATAATAGAGAACTTTATCATTTCATGATCACTGTTGCCTAGATGGCCTCCAACTGCCACATCTTCCGCAAGACCTTCTCTGTTCACAAACAGTAAGTCCAACAGGGCACCTTCCCTGGTTGGTTCACTTACCAGCTGTGTGAGGATGTTATCCTCTACACATTCCAGGAACCTCCTGGATTGTTCCTTCTCTGCTGTGTTATATTCCCAGCAGATACCTCGGAGGATAAAGTCTCCCACAAAAAAAAAAAGGCAAGTGACCATGAGATTTCTCCCAATTGCTTATAGAAATTTTCATCTACCTCACTGCTCTGATTGGGAGGTCTGTAGCAGACCCCCACAGTAATATCATCTTTGTTCACCCTTAACCTAATCCAAACACTTTCAACCTCATCATCATTGTGCTCAAATTCAGAGCTTTCATAACATTCCTTAACATACAGGGCCACCCCACCACCTCTCCTTCCTTGCCTATTCCTCCAGAAGAGCTTGTAGCCATTGATTGTAGCAATCCAGTTGTGTGAGTTATGCCACCACATTTCTGTGATGGCCACTATTTCATAGTTTTCCTGCTGCATCATGGTTTCAAGCTCCTCCTGTTTGGTGCTCATACTGCATAGTGCATCTACTGTATAGATGCACTTTCAGGTGGGCCACTGATCCCAACACCTTTTTGTGTGTGTGGGCCCCATTTTTCACCAGACCCATCTCAGCTGTCGCTCTGGACTTTTGTAAGGCCTTTGATACGGTTCCTCATGAAATCTTTATCTCAAAACTGGAGAGATATGGATTTGATGGGTGAACTGTTTGGTGGATAAGAAATTGCCTGGAATGATGCAACCAGAGAGTTGTGGTCAATGGTTCTTTGTCTAGGTGGAGAGCAGTGACAAGTGGTGTCCCTCAGGGCTCTGTCTTGGGACCGGTGCTCTTCAACATCTTCATTAACAACCTGGACATGGGTATCGAATGCACCACTCAGCAAGTTTGCGGATGACACGAAGGTGAGTGGTGTGGTTGATATGCCAGAAGGGCGCGATGCCATCCAGAGGGACCTGGATAAACTTGAGGAGTGGACCCATGAGAATAAAGTGGAGTTTAATATGTCCAAGTGTAAGGTCCTGCATTTGGGTAGAAGTAATCCTAGGTATGAGTACAGACTGGATGAGGATCTTATTGAAAGCAGCTGTGCAGAGAAGGACTTGGGGGCCATGATAGATGAAAAACTGGATATGAGCCAGCAATGTGTACTTGCAGCCCAGAGAGCCAACTGCATTCTGGGCTGCGTCAGGACAGGCACGACCAGCAGGTCGAGGGAGGTGATTCTGCCTCTCTACTCTGCCCNATACCTAGTTTAAAGCCCTGTCAATGAGCCCTGCTAACTCCTTTTCCCCCTCTGGGACAGGTGCATCCCACCTGCCACCTGCAGGTCAGGCACCTTGTATATCAGCCTTTGAATGAAAAACCCAAAACCCTGGAGGTAGCACCAGTCCCGGAGCCATAAGTTAACCTGAGAACTCTTCCTGTTCATCTCCTCCTTGGTGACTGCCACTGAAGGGCTAGAGGAGAAAATAACTTGTGCTCCTGATCCCTTAAGCCACTGCCCCAAGGCTCTGAAATCTCTTTTGATTGATTTAGTGTTTCTTCTAGTGACCTCTTCACTACCTACCTAAAAAACTAACATGGGGTAGGTAATAATCAGAGAGCTTTACTAGTGTGGGAAGTTTGTCTGCTACATCCCACTACTCCACACCATGCAATAAAACCACAATGTGATGATGTCATGACATTTGTCAGAATTTGTCAGGTCATCATTTGTCAGAATGATGGAAATCCTCTACACATTTGTGGATAGTAAAAAGTCTTACCACAAATGCTGCTACTGAGCACCAGCAAGGAATCAGCACTCAGAGAAGGAAACTGGAGAACTTCACAAAGGAGGTCAGGAGTTGCACAGCAGCTCTTAAAAATGTTTGCTCTGTCCATCAAAGCCCTCTCTGCTATGAAAGAAGCTACACAGCAGGGAAAGCACATTGGTAAATCACATCCTGATAACCTCATACTATAAAGTTTCCTTTGATTTTGGGGTATTAAACTACTACAACTACACTGCTATCTTTTTTTTTCTGTTTTTGCAGCAGAAAATAAAATACAGAAGGTAAGCAATTTCTTTTCTCTAAGAAAGCTCATTTTAGATTGATGCTGTTTCCTGTTTAAGTTTGCATTTCCTGTTCCTTTTGTGCTGTTTTATTACCTCCTGTATCATCCAATTCAAATGGCTTCTTAAATTCTGCCTCCAGCCACAAGGAATATAAGCAAGTATAGCTGATGTAAAATGACATCCATGCCTTCATTCACTGAGGCGTTATGGTCTGTCAAGTACTTGCAGGGAATTCTTTCTTTTTTTCCCCCTCAATACAAATCCCAAGGCAGCTGAGGTTACACAACCAGCTTCACGGTGATTTATAAGCCATCTGCACACTCATCATTAAACGAGAATGCCACAGACAGGGAAACTCACAACAATAAATAATCGGGACCCAAATGAGCACTCTAGTTTGAGGCAAGAATCTGGCTTGATCAAAATGCTCTCTAAGTGGTGTCAGTTCAATGAATGGCATAATCACATCACAAACCACTTATCTGGAGTAAATGGCCCACTTTCCGAAGTCAATGACACATTCTCTGGCTCTAGAAATCCCTGACCTACAAACCATTTGAGAGTAAGAGAAATATCATTAGGTGCAAACCCTTTTCTTTGCTCTTCCTCAAGCATCTGCTTTGGCACCATTGACAGAGAAGAGACATGGAGATAGGCAGGCTTGTAACATGACCCTGTAAAACTGTTATTGTGGTCTCGGGCAGAAAGCGATGGGTCTAAGAGCAGGGTACAGGGTGTGCTACAGAAGGTGAGATGCAAAGGGCAGTTCAATGAATGCTCTCATCCTCCTTCACAGTCTTTTTTTATCAACATTACCATGAATCACTTCATTTGCTTACAGCCTTATAAATGTTGACATGTTTGGAAGACTTGTTACTGAAAAAAAAACCAACAAAACACACCAAAACAAAAAAGATATTAGATTATGCATTTAGATCAGACCTTGACCAAGTCAGAGACTGTCCCGTGTCGTTCACAGAATAAAGTACTCCCCACAGTGTCTAAATGCATTAGAGGATGTAGCCATGGGTGATACTTCCAAGAAGGAATGCTGGACTCATGGAAATTGGATCCCTCATCTTTGATAACTTATAAACCTGAACACATTTATAACCCATGATGAAAACTACAGGACAAGTGGCATTTGTTTTGTTTTTTTATATTGAAGAACAGGCAACTTCAGCCTCTGAAGATTACCACCAAAATACATTGATTGTTTTTGGGATTTAGATTTGCAGAGGTTTTTATAATTGCATTTCAAGGCATATTTTGTGCTCTGGGGAAGGACTGTAATTTCTTTGTGTTTGGGAGGTTCCAGAAGGATTCCTAGATTTTTGAAATTAAAGCTGAAAAGATTTATCTTTCTCTCTGATGAATTCTCCACCAAGACAGGAGTGCCTTCTAAAAAATACTGCAAAATACCTGTGTTGTCTAGTTTGGAGTGACAAAGCTAGTCATGTGGAGGCAATTCCAAAATTTTACAAATTTCTCTTTTATACACCAATCATCAATATAACTAGTCCTATCACCAGCTATTCTTTATTAATTCTACCTTTTTTAAAAGTTTCAATCTTCCCATTATTCTAGGAAAATTGCAGAATTTCAGAAATATTTGTAAAAGAAGCCACTATCATAAAGCTGGACAGACTTACAGTCAGTGGTACTTCATTTTATTAATAAATTCCTACTGAGGTCATTAGGGTTCTCTGCACAGTAAAATCAGCAGGCTTTGTCCCTCAGAGCTCTCATGCAAGAGGACTAAATCAGAAAGCACTGGAGGAGAACCTGTTCTTGTACTTTTGTCAAAGTTTTTTCTTGTTACTATTTTCTTTCTAATTTCTCATGCTTGATTAAAAACATTTCTTCTTGGTTTTCTGCTCTGTTTTTATTATGCTTGTAGATAAAAAGCATTTGCATGGCAGGAAGAAGAGCAACAATTTGCCAGCTCAAGCTGAATTTACCATCCGGTATCCAAGAATTCAGCAGACTTCCTGTTCCATCAATGCAATAATTTTTTGTTGCTTTAGTAGACCCAATGCTCCAACTTGAAGATAAGCAAGTTGGACTCAGATGACAGATAGTGACATTCACATCCTGTAGTAAACTACATTTCCTCAGCTGCTGTTACCAGTTTCCACAACATTGAACACAGATACAACAAAAGGTAGTACAATTTTAGAAAAACAGCTTTCTCTGATTCTTTTCCTTTCTGTGCCTTCTTTAATTGGGTCTAGATGGCTACAGCACCAGATGGATATAAACTGCACCAAGCAATCAGATTCAGCACACAGGAGTGCATCATCATTCCCTTGCAGTCTGCTCTGGGCTTAGGAAGCACCAAGTGCCAGTAGATGTTGAAGAACAGACTTAAAAGCTCTCCCAAAACCTCCTGACAGCTTCTGGGACCCTCTTGCAGCAGCTCAATGAAAGGCTGCTGGTTGTTACAATGCTTTGACAGGATAAGCATAAGAAGGATGTGAACCTTTTAGAGTGTGTCCAGAGAAGGGCCATGAAGATGATCAGAGGGCTGGAGCACCTCCACTATGAGGACAGGCTGAGAGAGTTGGGATTGTTCAGCCTGGAGAAGACTTCAGGAAGTCCTCATAGCAGCCTTCCAATACCTAAACAGAGCTTATAAAAAAAGAGGGAAAGAGACTCTTTACCTAGTCAGAAGAACAAGGGGGAATGGTTTCAAACAGAAAGAGGGGAGATTTAGATTTGATGTTAGAAAAAGATTCTTTACTCAGAGGGTGATAAAACACAGGAACAGGTTGCCCAGAGAGGTTGTGGATGCTCCATTCCTGGCAGTGTTCAAGGCAACCTAGTCTAGTCAGTGGCATCCCTGCCTATGGCATGGGAGTTGCACCTAGATGATCTTTAAGGCCCCTTCCAACATGGGCCATTCTATGAAGTAAGACGACAGAATCCCATTTCCCTAGAGAAGGGAGAGCGCCGCAGTGCCCTACTCACATCACTAAAGCCAAAATTTACAAATTAATAGATAGTTCTGAAGTTTCAGCATTAAACACCTTAAATGAGACGTATTTTCCACAGGATACATTTCCAAATGTATCTGGCATTCTTCACTACCCATCTACTCACCTCTGCTTCTGCCTCCAGTGGCTCTCATTTACTGGAATGTCCTCTCCTCTTCCACAGTTACTCATCAGTTTTGCTACAGTGAAAAGGGAGTAGTATATGGCACACTGCGGTGTGTTCAAAAATGAACTTCTATTTTCAAGGGCACAGATGACAAATTGCAGACCAACTGTTAATTTTACGGATAAAACAAACTCAGTGAAGGGTACTGCTGTATCACCTGCCTCAAAGTGATAACAATGACAGTCACTAGCAACTGGCTATTGATGTTCACTGTGGTTAGTAGGAGTCTAAAGAATGAAGATGAAGTATTTTGGTTTCAGGCAGAGACATGACAGAAAGACAGAACATTCCCTGTAAAAAAAGGCTTGGATTTGCTGGAATTGTATGCAGAAGTGTTATCTTTTAAAAGAGAAACATCAGAATAATCAGAGGATCATAATTTCTGAAGATTAAAAAAAAAAAAAAAAAGGCAAACCATTAAGCCTTACCCTCTGCCCAGGCATATTACAAATAAAACTCCCTACCCTAATCTCTCCATTTAAAAATAAAAGAAGTGGCAGGTAAGATGGGCTGGTTTCACAGCTCCCACCACACATGGGATGGTGAAGGAAGTAACACAACAAGGGAATAAGAGGGAATGAACCCTAGACGTCCCCAGTCAGGACATCCCCTTGGTGATCACTATTTACGAGCACACTGAACAACCCACAGATGTCTAAAGTCAAGAGGAAAATCACAAATATTTCTACAGAATATGGGCAAGTCCTTTACACAGCATGAATCATTAATTAACTAGTTGCATTTGGCCATGATAAGGAGAAAAAATTACAATGGTTGTATGTCAATGACACTTTTATCCATAGCTTTTATGATAATTCCTTTTACTAGAATACATTTACTAAAAGAGTAATAAATAAAAGCTAAAAGGAAGGGTACTGTCTGTAAGCAGGAATGATGAATTTCAAGACAGAAGTTAAATCTTGGCTCCTACCCACAGGATAACCAACTTCACAAGCACCTACATAAATTTAACAAGGCTGCTTATGAAGCAAGGTAGTCCAAAATATAAGTGAGGTGTTCACAATATACCACCCATTAATGGCAACAAGGATAAGCTCCACAAAGATATCTGCATAGCTTTGCTATGAAAATAGACACAAGAATTAGGATGTGGACCAGGGAAGGGCTTAGGAGAAGGGACTTTTCAGCAACAATGACACCAAACTAGGTGAAATATCACAGCTTTTAAATATTGCATAACAATTTCTTATGTAATTCCTACTAGAGTGTATTAATTATGTGTCAGAGTGCCACTTATATTTTATAATGTTTTAATTAAAATGTGATCTCATTTATTACTTGGTGGAGCCTTCAGCTTTATAAGAGCCCTTCAAGATGCAGCCACTTCACTATTGGTCAGAAGAGATGGAGCCCTACTCCCATAGCTGACCGATGTAACTGACCACCATTAAACAGGGCTTCAACTTCTTTGGTTGTCCCATCTGGAAAGGGGATGTAATGCCCTCTTATTAATCTATCTCATTAGAGAATAGATTAAGAGAATAACTCTAATACTGACCTTGACTTAAAGGCCTAAAAGAAGGTTTTTTAAAGTTAATTGAAGGAATAGCAAAGACTTCAAGCTGCTTTGTACCTGTTCCTAACAGCCAAATTCACTGTATCATACTGAAATGCAAGGTACCAACATATTAAAATACGTCATTTAACTATTGTTGCTCCTGCTAAAAATGCCAGGAGTAGCTGGAATTCCTTATCATCTAAATCCTTCCACCTTGAACAGTGACTGACTAGTACAATACACTAAAGCTATTAAGATTCATTTTTTCATAGCCTTGTTAATATGAAATGGTTATTATAGAAATGTCATCAGGGAGAAAGGGATGTTGCTTAGTTTTCTGCAATAGGAAATTATTCAGAAGATAAATTCATTATTATTTCTTCTATTTTTCTCTACTGTCTTTACTGTGTTGATGTTCTACCCACAAAAGAAGCTGATCTTTCTTGATGAAACAATAAGCTATTTGAAAATGAAAAATCAGATCAAAGAGGAGAACAGCTCAGTAGTGGAAGATGTCAGCTAAAGGAGGAGAATGAAATCTATGTGCTGTTGATTGAGAAGCCGTTTCTGTTCAACTCCATGAACACAAGATAAAAGCAGAGCTCACTTTCCACGTATCTGTTCATTTCACAAATTGTCCAAGGTAGCATCTTTCAGCCAGTTTATCGAAGCAATATCTTCATCTGTAACACTTGCATTAGCCTATGCAACAGAAAAGGCATCTCAGAAGAGAACAGGAATGGGATTGGTAGAATTCCTCAGTGTCACAGACACTGATTTTGAGTCTACGGTTCGAGATAATAGTGTATTTTTAGTAAATCTTTGCTCTCAAAACACAAAAGTTCTCACATCTGTATCTGTTGGCCTATTCATCAAACAACCCTACATATCATTTCATGTGACCATGCCTTGTGCCTTACCTCTGAGAAAAACTGCAGCACAGGGACACTTCCCACTTTCAAACCTCACTGGAAATACCACATTTCCAGACTTACTCAGGGAATCTAGCAGCTCTGTATTTAAAAATACATACATATTTCTTCCTATCCTTTCCTAGGTGTTCTTAAAACTCCTCAGAAGAGGGACGTACTGCATATATTACACGAGACATCTGTCAAGTTATTATGAGCATTTCAATAAAAAATTAAGAGCAGTGAAATATTGTTCACACCAAATAAAGCCCATTGGAAATGTGGCAAGGATAATCTTTCTACAGATTATGCTGCTAAACTGGAGGTTACCAAGGCTTGTCATAATTAGCAGACTCAAACACGTAACTGAAACTAATTCTTTTCCCTTGAACTCCCAAGCCCCTGTAAAGGAACCCAATTGAAACACCAGCACTTGGATTGACCTCCTACCACAGAAGTTAGCAAACATTACCAAGAGATTTATAAAGATTGGTGTCAGTTTCTAAATTAAATACAAGATAACAAGCTGCATGAAAAATTGACTTATACATTACATATGCAGCCATAAGTAGTCATGCCACAACCAAATGGGCTGCATGAGTAACCAACACCAAATCCACACTACCTACATCACTTAGGAATAAAAACAGCCTGTCTTAGTGACATACATTGAGATATGACACAGCAGAGTGTCTAGTTATGTAATCCTTCTACTCAAGGCTGCTACTGAAATTTTATTTCACATCATTCACTCCTGCTATGTGGCCTGGAAATAATTGTGTGGAAGAGGCTAGCTGTGCGTGTGGTGTTTTCATCAATCCCTCAAGTGGTAGGGGACAATACAGAAAGAGGCAGAAAAACACACCCAATTAACTGGAGCTGGAGGAAGTTTCAGTGGTTTCTGACAGGTTGCAAATCATGCAAACATCTGAGAAGGGTCAGGTTGAAACTGGGGGTCCAGAGCCACAAAAAGGTACTGGGACCTCTTGCCCAGCTGAAGTGCATGTACACCAGTGTATGCAGCATGGGCAACAAACATGAATAGCTGGAATCCATGATTCACAAGGACAACTATGAGATAGTAGCTATCACAGAAATGTGGTGGGACACCTCGCACGGCTGGAGTGCCACAATTGATGGCTACAAGTTTTTTAGGAGGGATAGACAAGGAAGGAGAGGAGGTGGGGTGGCCCTATATGTTAGGAAATATTATGATTGTTATGAACTTAATCATGGTGATGATAAGGTCGAGTGTGTGTGGATCAGGGTTAGGAACAAAGTCAACAAGGCAGATATCATTGTGGGTGTCTGTTATAGACCTCCCAGCCAGAGCATTGAGGTGGATGGAATGTTTTACAGACACCTGTGTGAAATCTCAAGATCATTTGCCCTTGGTCTTGTGGGGGTTTCAATTTCCCTAATATCTGCTGGAATTACAACACAGCAGTAAGGGAACAGTCCCGAAGGTTTCTGGAATATGTTGAGGACAACTTCCTAATGCAGTTGGTGGGTGAGCCAACCAGGGAAGGGGCTCTGCTGGACCTGCTCTTTGTGAACAGGGAAGGGCTGGTAGGAGATGTGACGGTTGGAGGTTGTGTTGGGCATAGTGACCACAAATTGATTTGGTTCTCTATTTTCAGAGATCTCGGGGTGGGGCAGCAAAACTGCTATCCTAGACTTCTGAAGGGTGGACTTTAACGTGTTTAGTAGCCTGATTTCTAGGATTCAGGCTACTAAACATGTTTATTTAGTCATGGAAGTGATGTTAANTCTTTGTGAACAGGGAAGGGCTGGTAGGAGATGTGACGGTTGGAGGTTGTGTTGGGCATAGTGACCACAAATTGATTTGGTTCTCTATTTTCAGAGATCTCGGGGTGGGGCAGCAAAACTGCTATCCTAGACTTCTGAAGGGTGGACTTTAACGTGTTTAGTAGCCTGATTTCTAGGATTCAGGCTACTAAACATGTTTATTTAGTCATGGAAGTGATGTTAAGGCACATGAAAGATAAAAAGGTGATACTAAGCAGTCAGTATGGCTTCACTAAGGGCAAATCATGTCTGACCAATCTGGTGGCCTTCTATGATGGAGTGATTGCAGCACTTGATGAGGGAAGACTGACAGATGTCATCTACTTGGACTTTTGCAAGGCCTTCAATATGGTTCCTCATGACATCCTGTATTGGGTTTGGCTGAGATGAAGTTACTGTGACTGCTGCAAGGCTGGCACAGCACCAAGGAGATGGGGTGGACAAGATCCTGGGAGGGGACACAACCGAGACAGCTGACCCAAACTGACCAAAGGGCAATTCCATATCATATGATGTCAGCTCAGGGATAAAAGTCAATGAGGGGGAAGTATCGGTGGGAAGAAGACGTCTGCCCCCCAAACAACCATTACGTGTTTTGGAGCCCTGCTTCCCAGGAGAGGGCCAGACATCGCCTGTTATGGGAAGTAGAGACTAAAGCTCAATTTTGCCTTGCTTTGCTTAGCACGCACGGTCTTGCTTTCCTTTATTTATTTATTAAAATGCCTTTACTAAAACCCACGGGCTGCTTCCATCTCGCTCTCTTCCCTCTTATCATGCTGTGAGAGGTGTGGGGCAAGAACATGGTAGAGAACTTTGGTGGGTGCCTGGCACTCGG
>VWZO01009804.1:5811-44914 GCA_013396975.1 Bucco capensis
TGCTGACCAGGCCAACAGACATATCTGCATTGTACCAAACAACATGGGGGGAGCTAGTCTGGCTTTTTATTGAGACTCTCCAAACATTCAGAATACAATAAAAAGTTGCTTAGTTTTGTTGGGTTTGTTGGGTTGGGTTTTTTAACATTCTCACTTGAAAAACTGAGACTTTGGACTTGTAGGGAACACTTGTAGGAGAGTGGAGATTGACTCTCATCAGGAAATGAAGCCAGCAGGCAGGGAAGTCACAGGTTGGATGCAGGGAGGGTGTCTGCATTTGGCATTGGGCCACAAATGTAACAGAAGGGCATAATGTCCTCACTCAGACCAGTAGCTTGGCTAGATTCAGTCTATTTCAAGGGATTTAAAACCAAATAACTCTATTTGATGACTTCTCTCTGGTCACAAAGCTGAAGCTGTCTTGGGAGTGAGGACAAGAAGGTCTAGAGTAGAGATTTCTGGGCATTGACATAAATTCTTGGCAAAACAAATGGAAAAAATAGAAAAAGTTTCAGTGCTTTCAAAAATCAAAATTCTGGATTCTGCAATAATATAAGCCTGGCATTAAATCAAAAAACCCAACATTGTAAGACATGGAGCAGTACTGAAAAGCATTGACAGCTATAACCTAAACAGACTCAGCTAAGTATCCACAAAACCCCAAATGTGTTCCAACGTTACCTGTTCCCTGAACGTAAACAGCAGACTCGCCAAAAACCCCAAAATCATCCTTGCATTCTCAAGAGCTTGTGCTTTCCCTAAGAAAGCAAAGACATGCTTGGGTATTCCTGTTGATGTGACTGGAGAATCCACAGAAACAATCCTAGAGAGACTTTAGGGGGAGATCTCTTGGATTATAAGAAACTGCCCAGATTAATGCAAGGAACACAGTAAAAGTGCAAAATGCTATTAGAGACAACTCTCAGCACAGCCCAGCAGATACAGGCTCCTGAGGATGGACAGATTAAAAGGGGCCCCAAAGCTTGTTTTGCCTATTTGGCTGGGGTTTTTTTACTTCCTTATCTATGCGGAGATCTCTCTGGCTGATGTTTAGCTTTCTTCTGTAGTGATGTTATCGCTGTTACATAACACATCCCAAAGCATTAACAAAAGATAAAGCTGCTGGGACAACCTAGCTGATCATCAGGCTCCAATACACCAAGCTGCCATCATCTGCCTTTTCACCGAGTGCCTCAGCTGAAAGCAAGCTGGAAACAAGAGGCGAGGAGCCAGTGCCCAGTGACACTGCAGGGACTACTGGAGGAAGATCACCTAACACATTTTGCTTTCTTATTGTTAGCTTTGTCTTATCCTGAAGTACAGGTGCTGGTAGGTGAGTTTCCCTAGGGTCACTCCCCCTCTTCACACACTGCATTAACTCCTTTGCTGCCCCATGACAATTGCTGTCACACACCCCATGTACAGCATTTCTAGAAGTTATGTGGAAAAGAATTTACAAAAATCTTCCAAATTGAAGGATTCGGGATGACAGAAGTACACTCAAAAGAAGAAAGATTATGCTTTCGGTCTTCCTGGAGCCTGCCTCCTTTGGGTCACATAGGTGTAATAAAGCTTAGTGATTTTGTGTTCTTAAGGAAAATCATAGCTTAATTTACACAAATCAGAATTTCTGAATTGTGAAATTATTCTTTCTGCAATGGATAGCAAATAAATAAAATGAAGCATCACGTTTCTCTCCTTTACAGTTCCATTCCCCTGCTCTTCCCCAGCCATTATGGGATCTGTTTTTCCAAAGAGTTAAATTGGGTGGTTCTCAGGGGTTTACAACAGGCATAACTACTCCTGAAAAACAATCTGATGCATTCAACTGAGCAAGGCCTTGCTCTTTCCCTCTAATCTTTCAGCAGGACCCAAGGGAGGCTAAAGCTGAGATCAGTCTATTCTCCCCTCGAACTTTGATTCGCTATTAAATTCCGCCTAATGACGATGACTTTGCCATCTCACGTTCATCAGCAGGCTACGCGCAGAACAATGCGGGCCCGTCGGTGTATAGAGGGACATTGTTCCTGCCTCCCAGTTGCTCTGTTTGAGCAGCATCACGTGGAAATCCTCCTACACGAGAGACATGTAAAACCAGCAAGCCCGATTACTCTCTAGGGTGCGACGGTAACTCAAGTCCTGCCTTGTGCATGGGCGTTTGTGTTTATGGCTTCTCTTGTTAGGTTTAGGAAAAAACAACAACAAAACCTACAAAGGATAATGTATAGGGAAATACCAGAGAGCTTGGTGGGAAGGGAAAGGCAATGCCATGAGGGAGGAGACTCGTGCACGTCTACTGCCCAAGTGACTTCATAATCTGTGCTCCAACCCTATACCTCTATTTGTGTATCTACACATGGCAGAAAATTTTAACAGCCTTTTAAATCCTTGATTCCTATTTATAACTAGCACAGCCTTTAGCAGGTTGGCACGTTCCCTATCAATGCTAACTACTACACAAAAAGTTCACACGTAGATTTATATGTCATTTTACAAAAGTGTCCTAGCCCAGAACAGCACTCATTACTCCAAATAACTCAGTTTTCATAAAGAAAGAAAAGTTTCTGAGATAATCTCCTGAGATTTTATTGATTTATGTCTGAGATTTCCCAAGCAGACACATGTCCATGTGTATCCTGTGCGATATTCACAGGGTGCTGCAACCCAAGCTGCATGGGTCGTGCTGCAGGATGCTGTACACACAAGGTCAGCACACACAGCACCACTATCCCTGGGCCTGTGGGGGCAGTCAGGCCAGGCAGGTGGCCAAAATCCTCCTCTCCACCCACATTATTCCAGCAGGTACCAGCCCTGTCATACTGTAATAAGGACTGCAGTTCTCAGTGCTTGTCCATCTGTGTTCTGCATCCCTATTCTGCACTTCTAAAGCTAAGAGCAGGCTATTATGTGTGCACACTGTAAGCAGCAAGACCTGAATCTTCCATGCTGCTTTAGTGGACACAAGGCAAGGAAACAACAGAAGCCTTACATTTGCTAGACTCACTTCCCTCTTCATGCACTATGTAACTCTTTCACTGCCTTGCTTCAGTAAATAACATGCTCAGTACATGAGCTTTGTAAATTCTCTGGGGAAAACCGGTGGGGTGGAAAGCAGTAGCCCACACATTAAGCATTTTCAATGCTATCAATAGCTTGGAAACTTCAAGGATTCTGTGTCTTTCCATCACTCTCTTAGTTCTGCCTCTCTCTCAGAAAAGCCATTACCTTTAACAAGTTAAATTTCATTTTTGCAAATATTTTTCTAAACTACTGTTGCCACTAAACAAAGTCCTTTAGTTTTCTATTCACTGAAGTGTGTGGGTGATAGGTTGACAGCTGGACTTGATGATCTTAGAGGTCTCTTCCAACCTTAATGATTCTGTGTGTGTGAGTGTATGTATACACAGCTATCTAGACGGTGCTTTTTTGAGCTGGAGCCTGAATGTGTTAGCTCAACCTTTAGCCATCCAGCTCAGAGGATCCCCTACAAACAGGATTTGTGTGCCCTTTGTTTCTGCCTTTTTTTGCAGTAGTGAAAAACTACTTTTTCAAACATTTCATGTAAGATGCTGAACCCAAAAGGAGTAGTTTGTTACGCAGAGGCAGACACAATAGAAAAACCCTAAAGCCACAAATCAAAAAGTATTGGAGATTTTTAAGTTGCTCTGCATGCATGCACATAAGCTTGACTCAGGAACACAATGTCTAAAATCCTGCTAGCATCAACATTGCTTAGGGACAAAGAAATCCATTCCCCCAAGTGCAAACCTTAATCTGATTTTTCTTACAAAGGCTGAGTCACTAGAACAAACTGATACAGACATCAAATCAGATACTGAGCCCAAATTTGATGAAAATCAAATTTTAACACTTTTGTGGAAGCTTAATATACAATAACTAATAACCAGAATAACTGATCAGAAATAACTGGTGAAGAAAGAAATTTATCCGTGAGAACATCAACAGCACTAAAGCAACCAAGGTTGAAACTACCTAATCGTTTACAAAGAGATTTAATGTAGGCTCACATTTTGTGAGGGCACTGAAATTTGTGTGCATTGGAACACAAAATACTGTAATGATATTACTCTCTTCCCTTGTGAGAAACTGAACTTAGAAGCTGGCTTCTTTTTGTATTGTAGTCTAAAAGGACTTTTAGTCCTTTTTGTGATTGTACCAGCAAAAGAACAAAGAACAATTTAAGTACTGCAAAAAATGTTCTAACCTATGTTCCATCAAAGGGAAACAAATTACTCTGCCCTTATCTCTGAAAGGGGATCCAGTCTTGGGGTAACTTGGCCTCGTGGAAGGATGTATCCAGCACCAATAAGGAGAGCTCCAGAGTAAGAAAGAAAATGTTTGGTTTTGTGATTATTTTTATTAACTGTCACCTCCTTTTCTATATCAGGCATTTGTGTTAGGATTCATTTACCCCAGTGGCCACAATTTCTCTCCCTTTATAAGACAGTGACAAATAAGATCAGTTCACTTTGAAAGATAAGGTAGAGCTCTCCTATGGGATTATCATTCAGGTGTATCTCTCAGATTATCAACCAAAGGCCAGAAGAGTAAATGCATGGGCTAGAGAGTGCAAAGAGCAGCACTGAGAGCAGTGCCTCATCAAAACCTGTCTTCAGAAGGAAAGTGCAGAGACTCCATGAAACACCTTTACTTCTGCAGTTGTCATTTCCATTCTCCTGTTTGACTTACTGTGTCCAGTTTCTCAGCTGATTGCTCCACAAGCCTGTTTTGTACTTTTGAAGGTAACTGCAGCACTCTGAGCAACCTATAAGACCTGTGGTCTTCCAATTATAGCAATTTTAGTTGGCTACCAGGCAGCTCTGTGAAAGCAATGGATCTTCAAGCCTCACATAAATGAGTCCCTGCTTACACTGTGGAATGTTTCTCCTCCACCTTCCCTGGGCCAAGTGAGTCCCACCCTTATTCCTGGAACAGTCTGGATTCAACCCCACACCTCTTACTCTCAGCAATTTTATTGGTGCCCTGTGATGTATTTCACATAAAAAATTAAATTCCAGTTTATCTTGCCTTGAAGCAGGTCTCCTGTCATAACTCCTGCTCAGCTCAAACTGCCTCGTATCGTAGTAACACCTTCACTTGCTACAGGGGCAGAAAGTGGCATTGCTTTACTGCAAATACATGGGCAAGGAAACTTAAAATGAATACACAGATAAATGATTCCACATCTAAAGCCAAGCCATGCTGTCAGTTACACTGAAGCCAGGGAAGGTAACAGAAACATGAAGCCACATTGCCAGCCTCTAAGAAACAATACACCTATTAAGTATAGGCTACTTTTTAAAATGGTCCTTGAACAAAACACAACAGCTTTGATCAAGAGTGTTTAAACTATTTTACTTATTTCTTTTCCTTCTTTCCTTTCTTTTTCTTGCGCAGAAGAGTTTGCAATCAATATTTATTTTGTAAAGCAAATGTTATTTCAGATAGAAAATTTCCAATCTCCAGCTGGTCTATTAATCATAAAAATCTCAAAATCTTAAACTTCAGGTCAATTGTTCCCTGTGCAGGAGAAGCAAAAAGATTGCTGTAATATCATGTTTTCTTCCATCTTTCACTCATCTTTCAAAACTCGGATGTGAATGGATTTTTCCTCTCTCACAGCCTCTCCCCTTTAAATGCTTGTTGTCTCTACCAGTGATCAAGTTTCTGAGAAATGACTTTATGTAAGAGATTGAGCAAGATAAAGTTGCCACATTTCGTTTTATCTTTTTGGTTGAATTATTAGGACTTAAAGTTGTGGTGACAAGGCTGCTACCTTCTAATAGGCCTTGTTGCCATGGGAGTGGGCTTTTTGAAAAGAACGAGGCCCACGGCCACCAAGACCTTTTTTTGCTATTATTTCCATCCTCAGCCAACACAGAAATCCTTAGTCACAGACAGGAAAATGCGGTGTAGTATACACAGTAACACTTGCTGACAGTGAAAAACAAAAGGAGTGGAAACTAACACTGCAGAAAGCTGAATTGCATCACAACCTACAAGCAAAAGCATTTCTCCTCTCTCAAAGAAATGCTTTGTGCATCCATACAATTCCCTCACTCTAGGTCTCTTTGGAGATAAAAAGGGAAGAGGGCTGCCGTTGTACCAAGTAGGCATTTTGGAACCGACAGGAATTTATTTTCCTCTGGGAAAAGACCATGTGGCCAAACCAGGCAAATGAGTAAAAAGCATCTGCCAGAGGTCCACCAGCTGTGGTACCTGGCCACCACTTACACCTGGAGTGGGATTAGAATCATAGAATTCTTATGGTTGGAAAAGACCTCTGACATCACTGAGTTCAATCATTAATTTACACTGCCAAGTCCACCACTATACCATGTCCCCAGATACCACATTACACCTTTTTTTGAACACCCTGCAATTGTGACAAATGCTACTCCAAATCTGCCGTGCATCTCTTGCAAGTATCTCAGAGAGATAAATACTCCACAGTGCAGTAACCCACAGACCTTAGCTAAGTCTCATGGCTGGAAGGTGGCAAAGCTTCTGACAACAAGTCACTTGTCTTAAAAAACACAGTATGAAGAAAAACTTGAGCCAAAACATCAAAACCAGCATTGTATTGCATAACAAGATGAAACAAGAACAAAAAACAAACAAACAAAAGAATCACAACTGCTTTCTCTTCCTGCTTGTGTTACTATCTAACACACTGATACATTAGTGGGTATAATTTTTATTGTTATACTGAATATATTATTTTTTCCCCAACTCTGTTCCTTAGTTCCCACCTTTAAAGCAAGAGCACCAAGAAGAAAAGTTAACCAAGCACCTTTATTTTACTGTTGCTTTTAGAGCGTGAAAATTGTTTCACCTGTCTGGGAAAATCTACCTGAAATTTGAAAACATCTTACCAAATTAGCTCAGGTAAAGCCAGGGTTACAAAAAAAAAAGAAAGGTAAAGCCTGATCAATAGAAAAGAAACATGATATTCAGTATATGGCACCTGTTCATTGCAGTGTGGGCCCTTAATTCTTTATCTTGCCATTTTTGTTGGTTGGCAATGCTGCCTTTTATCAACAGAATGGGATTATATTCCCACCCCATGGCAGCAAATTTACTACCAAGTCCTCTGAAATTGTATACAATGGTATTACTGCAGTTTGCAGTAGAAGAAATTGTTTGGGATGTTACCAAAGGGCATAGTCCTGGAGAAGGGTTTAATCAGGCAAAATTACTGCTTAGTGGTAGTTTGTCATAAGAACTGCAAGAATGTGTAAACCTGCAGGTAAATGAAGCTGTTCCCTTGATATATCTGTTGAAAGCAGCTGTTTAGGTTAATACTCTGTCTTGGGCAGTTGACCTTGAGCAGCCTTTATTTCCTTTGAGCAAACAAACAGTTGTATTGAAGTAAGAGACACGTTTTTAATTGGAGAAGTGAGCAGCTGACACTATGGGTCAAGCTGGATGGATCTCAGCATCTCAGCAGCTCTGGAGAATGGTCCAGAGCAAGTCTCCCAGAGCAGAGCCAGGGGAGGGGTTGTGGGTGCTCCAGGGAAGGGCTCCAGTGATCACAGGGGTCTGTAGACAAGGTGGTTCTTTTCTTTCTCTCCCCATCTCCCACTACTGATCTGCACTGTTCCTGCAACACCTTCCTTCTCTTATATATGGGACATTCATCTTCAGTCAATGCCTTTTGGTCAGAGGTGCCTGTATTTGCATTTACACCCCTACAAAATGAATGCTGTCTTGATTCTCAGCCTCCAGTGCATCCCGCAGTTGCTTTCAGGCATCTGCCAAATTTTTGGGGATAAGGGTTAGAAAAGAGGTTGGGACTAGGAGGAAAGGACCAGATATACCTTTAAGAGAAGGATCAGGACCACAAGGCTTTCTATTCCTCCATCCATGGGAAGGGCATAAAATAGCTATGGATGCTTGGGATAATAAGTGAAGTACTGGTATTATTATCATCTATGATATATGTGACTAATTCATGCTTTGAGTGTAAATAGGTAGTTCATAATGAAACAAGCTGTCTCTGAACCCTTGCTTACTGTTTAACGAGTTTAGAGTTGGACTTTATCTCAAGGGGCTTTTCTGGTCTAAATGATTCTAAGAAAGAGATGTTTAGTCAAAAAAGTATAAAGAAAAATAATAGATGTCACAATGTGAAATAATTCTGATGGCTGTCAATCTATTTTCAGAATATATTAAAAATATTCAAGCAAAATAAAATCTCCAAGTAAGGACAAGGCAAATCAAATAAGTGAGGCTTATGAAACAGGTAAGTCACTCAAAACATACAGAAGAAGGATGGAAAGATTATATAGGGAATTGAGAGCTAGAAACTACTGGTAAGAGACTCACTATCTAAGGAAAATTACAGTTCTTTACTCCTAACTACAAAGAAAAGCATCAATTCATTTTGTGGAATATCTGTACATAGCATTATTCCTCATCTACACAATGTTGTTCTTCCTACTAAAGGGCCTATTTCATATTGGAAATACTAATATCAACAAAATGCCAGCAGTTTTCTTGCGAGGTGCTGGGAAGTACCTCTAATTCTTTAATCCTAAATTACATAGACATCACTTCAATTTAATTTATGTAGGAGAAATATCAAGTGTCCATGAGAGTGGACCTCCTGGGAAGCATTCAGAAGTGTATATGTAAGGCCCGTGCCTGTTGTTATTTACTCACACATATCCTTAGAAGCAGAGACTTGAAACTTAGTAGGGGTATTCTCAGATCCTCACCTTTTTCCAGGCATTTATTAGAGAATTGCCTCAATTTTTGTTGCCCAACTTACAATTTGTATCAGTCTTCTAAGGTAGTTTCATAAGGATCTGGATAAAGCACTTTGTAAAGAAAATTGTCAAGCAGACATCTCTGTGAATATCACTGTAATAAGTTCCACTGATGTTTCCAGCTCTGCTGAGGTGGCTGACCATTTATGCTAGACTCTTCCTCACGGACCTCAAGCACCTCCTGTGCAAGTAAACAGCTAAACAGATCCACATTTCCATCTTACCTCCTGCCTCCACACCCCTACAAGCACTTTTTTACACTGACTTTCTTCTTTTCTCTGAGGGGATGGTATACTGGGGGGAAGCACAAATAAAAAGCCATGGTCTTTAAATTTGATTTGAAGGTGGCAAGTTTTGTGGTGGTTTTGATCTCCTCCAGGCATTCCATAATCGTGGGCCAAGTTGCCTAGAGATCTTTGTCTCCCACACTTCCAAGTCTCTCTGTTGTGGCTGACAGATCCATTGTTTTGGAAGCATGTAGCTGTCATGGGAGGTCATGATCTCCCAGGCGTGAGGCAGTCCCTTCCCTACTTTGGGTTGGGCTTTGAAGATAAAAATGGTAAATTTGAACTTGGGCATGAGCACATTTGATAGAAAGCCTTCCTTTTTGCTCCTCAGAATCTTATTCCAGTAGGCAGTGGGCATTGCAACAGCAAACCACAGATTATGGTGATTATTATTAACATTACGGTTTACTGGCTGAAGTCAGGGAGGTCAAGGCCCACAGTGTCTGGGATAGCACAAACATAAAGTGGCAATCAATTAGCCAAAGCACTTTTATTTGACCCTTATATTCCTTCTGTTGCATCCTCTAACTTAGCACTAAAAAACGTCTGCAATGACATGAGCATCATGTTAATGTGATGTTGCCTTATAAATTTAATCCAATGATAAGAACTGGAAGTTCCTGAAAGTGAATCCTGTGCAAACCATTTAGAATTATAGATGTGGGGCTCACACCTGCTCCTATATGCCAAAATTAAAGAAAACCCTCAACAAATGCATTTATATTATTACACCCCTGAGTGGACTCTGTCTTCCTATACTGTATCTGTAACACACACCATTTCAGAGCATACTACCTCCTTCTGCAGAGAAGAGGTATCATAAACATAAATGCAGGCAACATTTGCCAGCACTAAACCAACAGGCACATGCTCAGCTGTTCCCAGTGGAGCCCTTCCTTATGCTTTTCTCAGGAACCAGCCCTGCCTCTCGTTGTGCAACTTCAATTATTTTTTTCCCCTTCCTACGCTGATGCTCTGTCATCTAGGGGTACCAGCAGAGTGGATTAGAGCTGCCTGTCAGCTTTCTCTGCCTGTGCAAGCTCACAGAATAGCCTGGGCTCATGGCGCGCTGGCCCCGCTCCTGCTCCTCTTGGCAGAGAAATGAGCTCTGGTTTCTGGCAGTGCATCCCCATCCCCCTGGCACATGACAGATGTGGGGCTGCCCTTGCCTTGGTGCAGCTGGGCAGCCTAACAACAGGATGAGCTGAGAGCTCATCCAGCTTTTTCTAATGTTATACTGGAAGAGGCATGAAGCATGTTTATAACAGTATGCGAGTGTGTGTGAAGGACTGAACCAGCACAACCACACTGGAGTAAAACAGTATGAAAAAAATAAAACACAGGTTCTACAAGGTTTAAGAGCACCACCTTTAAAAGCAACAAAGTTATGTTGGCTCTAAAACTGGTTAGTGCTGCCTGCACCAAATGTCACACTACCTGCTTCTCCCCAGCCCAGGTCAGCAGCTTGTTCTTCACTGAATGCTGACTTTTGAGTCCAGAGACCAAAAAAACCAAGCTGCAAATGGAAGCATTTGTGCCCCAGCCTGCTCTGAGACACCTGAAGGAAGCTGTGAGGGAATCTCTCTGCTGACCACTGTCACAGGTGAAAGGTGCTGGATCCCTGCTTTCAAAGCAAACTCACCCAATATGCTCCCTCTTGTACTGAGAGCCACAGCTCTACATATTAACCAGCCAATGGTGCCTAAAATGTAGGCTACTGCTGGAAAGGCAAACCACTGCTGGCCTCTTATCCTCATGGGCAGACCCTATCCTTCAGGGAGAGCAGGAGTGCTGTGCTCAGAGCTGTGCAAGGCACTGGCAGTCACCCTGCAGGCAACATTGCTGCCCAGTGTCACTATGCAGAGTGCCTGTGACAGCCCTGCACTGGAGGGGTCATTGGGACAGAGATGGCCACTAAAAACCCTCTGTATCCTCAACTGTGCCCTGAACTGCAACACACAAAGGAAAATTCTCCCTGGCCAGGTAGCATTGCTGCATTACAAAGCCAGGCAGACAAGAACATTACAGTAGGTAAACACAGTCATCCTTGGGGCCAGTTTGGGTGAAACGAGAGGAAAGAAACATTACTGACATTGTTCACCCCTTGCTCACCCAAAAAAACTCTTAAAGATAAAACTCTTTAAGTTTTATTTAGCTAAGTTGCCAGCCACTACTTATTCACAGTCTACAAAATCCATAAGCTGTCATTTAGAGACAGAAGTGTTGTTAATCATATTAAAACAGGAACAAACAAGGCGCTGTTGTCAACATTCATCCTCACCAAGAAGACGTACTTGGCAGGTGCTGCAAGTAGAGGTAATTCAAAGTGCTGAAGGAATGCTTACCAAGTCAGCTGAAGCCTCCCAGGAGGTGCACTTGCTAAGCTTTTTAAGATGCATGCTAGTTCTTTAAAGGGATAGGTTTTGTCGTGCTTCCCCTTTCCTCAAATGCATTAATGCATAGAGAGAGTCACTCTCACCAAAGTCCAGAGGAGCCTTTTGCCCTCCCTGGGCAGGTTTGGAAGGTCAGAATGCTTGAGGTGGGACATCTGCACCCCAGGTGAAACTTGAAACAGGAATCCAAACTGAACCCCAGTCAGTATAGTGGAGCAGAATCCTTTGGCTTGTGGATTTAGATTTTAATCTGCTGAAAATTAAAAAAAAAAAAATTACTAGGGAAGTACTAATGAAAACATGAAATCTTTTACAAAAATAAAAACTTGGCTTTTCTTGGCACAACTTTTCTGCATTTTCCTTCTGCTTATACAGAACAAGAGCATTAGCACTTGTAAATACAGTAAGAAAGAAATGCTAGTAAAAAGGTAATTGCTTACAAAGTTGAATTACTGCAAAAGTGATCATAGTAATGTTATAATTATTTATTTCAACTCGATGAGGCAATCGTATTTTTTAGATTAATAAAAAAGGATTAGTACTGAATATTAGATTTTAAACATTCAAATTCATCCATTATTCAAGTTGTTAATTACTTGCTGAGTAACACTCCTTGGAAGCTGCTCCATTGTTTCTATTTTATACTCATGCCTTCTCCTGCTACTTTATGGCGTGAGCTCCTCTGAAAATCAGGCAGCTTTGGGTATCCCAAGGTCTAGTGTTTTCCAGGTATGGAAGAAGACAGGAATTATCATCCAGCATGGAAAGGGACCCCAAACACCAGGGAAAGGTCTACACATTAGTGATTGAGGAGCATGTGGTAACTCTGGTGAAGTGGGGAAAAGAAACCTGACGGAGGAGATGATGCCTTTTGTGATATCCTTATGTGCAAACAAAAGAACAGGGGCAGCAGGGAGAGTTCTCAGCTACAGCTTCCAGTGACCCACTTGCTCTGGCAGGTCCTGAATTTGTTGACCTTCAGCATCTAATTCAAATGTTAACTAAACACTTAGACTGCAAGCAAGGAAGATGTTTGAAGAGCTTTGTCCTTTGAATTTTTATTTTGTCAGTTTATTTGGTTCAGTCTCTTTGGGTTTATAACAGGGGTACCTGGGAAGGTCAAAACTGATAGGCTGCACTACAAAAACAAAACATGGAAAAACAACTTCAGAGCACAGTTTGGGAGAAAGGAATCTTGAGAACTATGGGACACGAAAACACAGAAAAAAAATAGCTCAAATCTCAACCAGGACAGCTCGATTTTGTTACACCAGTAAACTATAAGTCTCTGCTTTAATGTACATTAAATGTAAAAATAATTTTCATAGATAAAGCCAGGAAATGCCAATTCCTTGAGAAGTAGGCTGGGATGGGAGGAAAATACAGCACCTGAGAAAATACAGCAGAGAAAGTAAAAAATTAAAGGAAAGGTGGAAACCCTCCCAATAGAGAAGTATCAGGAGAAGTCTGCCAGAAGGACTGATATTCCGAACATCTGCCTTTTCAGTTGCTGATATCTTATATCTATCTTCCAGTTTTATTAAATGAATTCTTTTATAGCCAGAAGTACTTAGGGACTTTTTCATCCCTAAAACTCAAGGCAGACAAAACACTTTCTCCCTTTTAAATGGAGGGGAAAGTGATGCACAGGTGCAGTCATTTGTTCAAGGTCCCCCAAGGAAGTCACTGACAAAGTCAATTAATGTCTTCTCCACTCAACTAGAGTGCCCTGCAGAGAAGGCCATTCTACGTGATGTGGGTCAAATTCATTGCAGGAGTCATACCCACAGACACTAAGTCTGTTCCTTCAACAGATGAATAAAGCACAGATAACTTTTTATTTCCAAGTATTCCATAACTTCATCCTAGCTCTGAGCTTCGTCTTGTGCCAGCGTTTTGCCATCATATGTTACATTTATGTAGATGTATGTATCTCTCCATAAAATATACTGATGATGCAATATTTCCATTGTGAAGCTGTCAGTGAAACATTGACCTTTGCTCCTTTGAAAACAAACTTTCCTGTCAATCAATATCTTGTTATACATGGATATGACATTAGACCTACGAATAACAATCTTGTTGATGGACAGCTCATCTGCAATGATTCTCCATTTAAATTGTCCAGAGTCTAAAGCCTTGAACAGCCAACTAACCACACTCCCCTCTAACCTGAGAGGTATACTGGAAAAAATATAATTACTAGTCATACAGATTCTTATTCTCCCAAAGCAAACAAGCATGCTGGAGGGTCGTAAGCATCTGAGGCTACACCTGAAAAGTAAGGGAAATAGAAAAAAAGTGCAAGAAAACAGCTGAAGGTTTGGTAGAGCTCCCCTCCTTCCTCCTCTGCCAAAGAGGCTGAGTTTTAAACTGCAAAATTTTCAGCACATTACTTTTGGCAACTACTAGTTGGGCAAAAACAAAACTAAAAAAGTGAATCAAATAGTAAAATCTAGAAATTTTTTTTAAGCTGATTTCTAAACCAAGAGAGTCAGTGACAAAAAATTGGAGTCATCCTGAGACAAATTCAACTTCCACCAGCTTGAAACAATCACTCTTTATGAGATCTCACATGTTCAATAGAACTAGCACCATTGGTTAGCATGTATTTACTACACAGCAACTTAGTGTGTGGTTACAGAAAAACTCCTCGACTTCAGGTGACTGAGTTATTTGGGATGGAATGAACAGAAAAAGACGTCTACTCCAACTTCCTGCTCAGATCAGGGCCAGCTAGGAGATCAGATCAGATTAGTTGAGGGTTTATCCAGTCAAGTCTTGAAAACTTATTCATTTTAGTTGAAAGTCACTGCTGAATACCAGGATGTCACTACCCTGGAGTGCAACGTTTGGGGATCATTTTAAGTTTTAACTTGACACTTACTTTGTGATGACTTTGTGGAACTGTTAAGAAACTGGCTTTGGGGACAGTCATTGTTACTGTAATGCAGGTTTCTTTGTATAAAGTACTGTAAGTTGAAAGTGCTCTGTGCTCTTTGACATTATCAGATCCATCCCTGCTTCTCTGCAAGGCAACAAAAACATATTCCTTCTCCTACAACAGGAGCAGACTCAGGTACAGCCAGGTGGCTTGCAGGACAGATTTCCCCAAACCTACTCCAGATGCTTAGCCACAGAGCTCCTCCATTCACACTTCTTTCCTTTCTGCAAAGTGTTGCTCAAAAAAACCCAACACATATCTCATAAAAAAATAGTCTACATTATTCATGAGGGACACACCACAGGTCTGTATGATTCATGGACCTTGTAATTTAGGAGAAGGCAAGAGAGGGGGGATTGAAGCTGGAATCAAGAAAGAAGCAAGCATTACGTTATTCTTGATTTAGTAACCATAATGCTATAGAAACACTACTGTAATCAGCAGTGTTTTGGTGTAACATCAGAGAAGATTCACTTTAATTCAGAACTTTTGGTTTAGTAAAGGTTAAGTTTCTGATGAGAATTAAGAGCTATACCCCACCAGGAATCCAAAACAAAAAAAAAGAAAAGCTGAACCCCCAGAACATCATACCTGAAATATTAGAGTCAAAGTGTTGTTGTTTTTATGGGTGTTGCTTTCAGATTTGGGAAATTACAGGCACCGTGATAAATATTTCAGGCAGTTGATTACAATGAAAAGTAATTAACCCAGCTCCAACAACAGGTGTTGTATGGGGAAATGCTGGCTTTTATCATGAAGTTGTGGGTGCATGTGCTAAGTGCATTCGTCATTTTCTCCTTTCTTTTATTCAGAGCATGCCCTGGGGAAAGTATTCCCGTGCCAGCATTTATAGGATATAATGAAACCCCATTAAATATGTATCTGACTGCTAACAACTGTGTAGAGAAAGAATAACCTAACTATGGTTATGTAAAGGGTTTCCATTCAGCCAGCTTTGCTAGCAGTAGTCATCTCATCTGATCTCACCTACCCTGTACTTAACAGCTGAGTTTGAGTTGAGGGGGAAAACTTCTTTTTTGTGTCCCTTTATTTCATTTTCTAATTAACAGGATTCTAACAACAATATTTGAAGCTCTGCTTGCTTTAACAGAAATAGTCCAAAATACCCATAAGTATGAACATGGAATGCTGGTACACTTGTTCACTCAGAGCCCACCCTTGACAGCCAGGCTCAGGCACACACTCAAGTACTTGTGAGGGGAGGATGCTGGAGTTACTGCCAGAATCACACATTTTCAATTCTCTTTTTCCACTGAAGTCATCCTCATATAGAAAATGCCAACGGACATAACACAACATTCCCCCCCCCCCCCCNCCCCCCCAATAGTACAAAACACATGCAGAATCTTCACTCTACCCCTCAAGCTGCCTTTTGAAAGATGACAGAGGAGCTGTGTGTGGAAACCAGCTTTTCCTGGTTTCCTTCAACCTGATATAAACTTCCCTAGGCTCAGAAGGTCTCAAACAGAAGGTGAAATACAGGTAAATACAGAGCAGACAAGCCAGGTGAGCTGCTCCTGCAGAATGGTAGGGAGAGAACACCACTTGTTTTACTGCCCCAACCTGTCTTCTTTACCAGAAAAGGTTCTCATCCTCTGTTTTTCATGTTTTGCAAGAGATGTGTTGGGCTGCCTGAGCCAGTACATGGTTGGCAATGGGTCAGGCCCAGCAGTGTAGCATAGGGCATCCTCTATATATGTAGATTCCTCAGAGCCCATGGGGAGAGGCAAGCTCCCAACTCTTTACAGTAACACATATAATCAGTATTAGTGAGCTGCAAACTCTCTGCAATCATGCACTTTGCATTTTATTTCCCTTTCACAGATTATTACTCAGGACTGTGCAGCAACATGGAAAAGAAATATTAGAATAGATTGCTATAGTATTCCTCACCCAAAATAAACTCAGCTGCATGTGCATTCCCTGAGGAAAAGGGCAAAGAAAATAACATTTATGACAGCACTTATTTTTCTCCAGTAGGAATAGATATAAGAGATGTGTTTGCAGGGCGGGCTGGTTTGTCTAAAGATAAACAGAGTTGTCTCTCTCAAGCCAGTTACATGATTTATGAGGGAAGACTTTTCAGCCTCTGAACAGCCTTAACAGCCTCTAAACATGCTCATAAAGTGTAATGTTCCTCCCATCTAAGGCTGCATGAGTTCAAAAGTCATCTCCCGCTTGTGCAGAGATCACCACTGCCTCATAAACTGTGAATTTACGGGGAGCAGGTTACATCCACTGACCCCCAGAGACAAAAGCTGAATCTGACATTGATTATTTAATATCTTACTGACAAATGCAGCTCAGAACACACACACAAAAAAATTTGAGTCTGGGCATTGGCAAGTCTGAGCTTTCAGGTTTGGACTGGACTTTAAAATTGCAAGATTTGGGTTGGTTTTGGGTGTTTGTTTGTTTTTGTGGTGCCTGTCATGTCACTTCCCATAATCAAATATAGACATGAGTATTTTATTAAAGAAAAAAAAGTGGGGCATTTTCCTTATCACAAATATAAAGCAGTAACAAAGAGCATCCTGTCACATGAAATGCCTGTGACTGCTTACGGTGGCATCAAGAGTATAATTTGGCAGGCTGAAAAGAAAAAGCAGACAACACTAGGCACAGAGAAAAGATGTTGGAAGGGTAAGAGGCCCATTACCACTAGCAGATTTGGGTTTCAACATTAAGCAGCCATCTTAAACCTGCTACCTAAATGGTGACAAGCAGCTTGCAATCCACACACAAACACCTTTATCTATCAGACAAGGCTTCTTGGGAAGACTGTGCCTTGACATCTCCAGATTTACTGATAATTTTACTGAAGCCTGTTATCTGGCAGGGGATTGTTTACCCCTAACACTCAGTAACATCCCATCGCTAAGTACACGCACACACAGGGATGTTCTCTGGCACCAGGAGCCTTTCCCTTGCAGAAGCACCTCTATACTGGCAGAGGCACACCGAGGTCGCCCAGCTGGCTCTGCCCTTGCCCAGCAGGTCCCAGCATCGCTGTGCTCAGCACATACCATACTGTCATCCCTTCCCCCCTCCTCCCCCCGCGGCGTGCCTGGGGCTGTCCCTGCTTGCCCAGCTCTGCCAGGCTCCCCAGGAAGCTGCTCTCCCACAGGCAGGAGAGAGAAATCAAGCTGCAGGAAATCAGCTCTCTTGGTTTAACCAAATTCACACAGTCCCACTGGAAGGGAAGGATGGATGTTTCCCAGGAAGGACCTGGCTGCCTGGCATCTCCCTTGACTAAGGCTGTTTTGTGCCTCACCAAATGCAGTTTTACACACATTTCTGCCCAGAGGTTTCTGTACTTCACTACATAATCTGACATCTGGAAGGGCTAGTGAATATAGTTGCTAGTCCTCTCCCAAAAATATATACCTAGAAATTAAGCTCACCATCAAGACAACTAATTCCACTAAGCAAGCAAAGTGGCTCTAACAACAGACAAGTGCCCAATTCCATGGTCTGAAACAAGCTAAAGTCAAGCAATTCAGTATCTTTGGGGAGATTTTTCTCCCCATTTTATAAGAGAAAAAATTACAAAGACTTCATCTGGAGTCTGGTTTAGTATTACGCATCACATAATTTTGTTCACTTTTCCAATTTACCTTTGGAGACACCAAAATTCCAAGTGGGACGTCTGACAACAGCTTGAGATATAGCAAGCCTAGGCATCTCTAGTTGTCACATCTCTTGCCATGCACGTGAAAGTCTACCTGACTTGACCAAATCACAAGCCACTGAAAAACTCTTCTTGCAAAAGTTCAAATTGTTGACACAGACACTCTGAGCTACTGTGAAAGGATGCTGCATCCCATGGCTCTAGGGACTAAATAATCCTGAAGAGTTTCCCCTGCAGCTGCTCACACTGCTGCCTCTTGAAATGTAAAGAGGATGACAATGAAAAGAGCTGGGACAGCAATGCAATGGGAAGGGGGAAGTAGGTCAAGCACAGGAGGAGCCAGGCTGTCCTGGCAGGCAGTTTTGAAACCAAGAGTCTCAATACTTCTCTGGGGGAAGCAAAGACTTCTGAGCCTTCAGAGAAGGACTGACTTTTAACCATCAGTAGCAACTGTCTCCTTCCAGCTTGAGTCTTAACTACTGTCACTGGTAACCTGTACTCTCAAATAGAGAATGATCTAGTCCTGTTGATTGCCCACAAATGTTAGTATGAAGACTCAACGGAAACTGAGGGTGCAACATCACAGCCTGAAAATTCAGCAAATACTAGAATTGAAGTTGCTTCTACAAACATACTCCAATACCTCCTTTAGTTATGTTAGCATAGACTATTTTTTTTCTATAGGACAGTAACTTCATTTAATGCATTTGGGGACAAATCAGGATTATGTATAAGAAAGGTTACTGTCTATCTCAAGGGTTGCAGAAATCACAAGTTGTCTACAAAGCACTCAAGGGGTGGCAGAGTGGCCTTGCATTTTAGAACAAGCACTAGAGAGATCCCTTCGTAGACTGTAAACATCTCTGCTACAAATGTGCTTAACACTGGTGGCCAAATTTTTTACAGGTAGGATGTGATTTGTATCCCTCCTGGAAAACACTGCTTCTGGAAAGCTGAGTAACAGCTGGATCTGAAGCACCAACAGCTGTGATGCCTGCTATGGGACCATAAGCATCATAGACTGACCATCCCAAGTTGGTCCAGACTTTAGGCATAATCTCATTATTGCTTCTCCTACCTCCGCTTTCCCCCATATCCACTTGCCCCCATAAAACCCAAACACCCCACCCTACTACTTTATCCCACGAGTAGTCTTAGAGTTAAACTAGTATCTGTGAAGCATTTGATATGTTGGGAAAAAAAACACAACAAAACAAAACTAAAACCACACACACACACACACACAAAAACCTTTAGAAAAAAATAACTAAAATAGCTGCTTTGTGTAAAGAGTAGGATATAAAGTGCATAAAGTAAGGGGCCAACTGAATGACATGTTCAGTAGGTCAGTACATACTCTCATAATAGCAGTTACCCAGAAAATCAACTGATTAACTAATATTGACATCTAGTGCAGAAGAATACTCCATCATCATGTAGTTAAAAAATAATCTCATGAGCACTTAAAGGCATTTAAACCAGCCTTAGGAATTGAGTTTTCATGACAAAAATTAGCTTAGCACCCTGTAACTTCTGCAATCTTTCTTTTCAATGTTTACATGGTTTATAAAGTACTTCATAGATGGTTGCTTCTTGTGCCTGAGGGTGCAGAACACTCTTCAGAGGGATGCATCAGCTCAGCTCCTGCACACAGAAGTTTACATCACTTCTGGAACCAATTGCTAGAAAGCTGCAGACCACACAGTTTTGTTTTCAGTTTTTTCTTTCTAAAGAGATCCCTTTTGGGTTAGCTTTTAACTAATAGTATTTAAAATAAAAAGGAAAAAAAAAAAGAAAAAGGAAAAAAGACCACCTCCTTTGGTCCAGGCTTTTTTTTATTATTTAGAAAAAATAAAAATCAATAAACTGATAGGCAATTCTTTTGCAATACAGACTCATTTAAAGCTGACTTTAGCCAGGCAGCAGGCACAGAATTCATGGCACAAGCTGTTGAGAGATGCTGAAAGTGCAGCCTTGGCAAAATAAAGGTTTGAAGGAGTCTATCTGTAGTATTATTTACAGACAGGACAGCTGTGCCAGTGACTGAAGTAAAACACCCTGACTAAATATAATCTGAAGCCAGAGATAAGCGAGTGTTTCAAAGCTACGTCCCTACAAGAGGCACATGTTTAGCTTTTCATGCATCACAATGGATGTCCCACATGAACTTTTCTCTTCTTCAGGTTTCCTTCAGCCCCCGACTGTCCCTGTCACCCTGTGCCAGATGGGAAGTGAGAGCTAAGCTGATCCACCTCTTTGTGGTGGAAACCCCCCGAGCTTCAGCTACAGGTTACTGAAGCCTTCATGAAAAATTCAGAGCTGGTATAACAAGCTTGCTGAAAGTAAAATGCATGTCACATTATCCACCCTCCCTTTTTTGCTAGCACTGAGCCACCATCACTGAGAGGTAGAAAACATGCCTGTAACAAATTTGTACAGGAATATGGAGACAAACATAAGCATTAAACTCATTCTTGTTTTCACCTTTTTATATTAGCAGTAAAATGATTATGGAGTAAAAGCTAAGGAGCAATAAAAGGACACAGAAAATTGATTTATAGAGAAGCATAAGGGAAGTCAATACTGGAAACTGCTAAGCTGCTGAAAAGACTGGAACGTGGAAATGCCTGTCTCAGTAGCTAAGCCCTTGTTGTTGTCATGCATTAGATGTCATTTCTGAGTGGGAGTATACCACAAACATTTGAAACTATTTCAGATGCTAGATTTGCCTTTTAAAGGTATTCTTTGTTGTAAGAGATCAAGCAAAAGAGCAGAAGGCAGAATGGCTTGAGAAGAAACTAGCTTTGTTATTTGGCCCAATCTTCCCATTTGTCCTTTCACTCTCCAAGTGGAAGGGGACACACACTCCCAGCACCTACTGTGGGCAAGTCTGCAAGCTCATCCCTGCTGTCCCACATGGAATACTTGAGATGGGCCATGGAAGTAATACAAACACAGCACATGGCTCTGTTCACTAGAGAATGTGGACTCAGTGCAGCGGAGAGCAGCATCCCCTTTCCAGTCAACTGCCTGGCATGTCACCCCCCAGGGAGTCTGCTGCTTGCCTACATAATCTGTGTTTGAGTATTTGTAGCAAAAAACATGAATAAGAGTGATGGGTGAACTGGAGAGTGTCTGTGTAAGGATACATCCTGATTGGGATAAACAAGGACTGTGTAGGACATTGCTGCTTTCACTCACAAGGCTACACCTTCCTAGACTTTGTCCCATATCCATTTGTCACTCAGTTTTATTTTTTCCCAAATTGAAATAGAGTAAAGCATGTGTCTAGGTGTCCCCTCATAGGGTGGAGAAGCCAAATATAATGGGTGCCCTACATGCTGCCTCCCACTCTGCCTGCCAGGTGAGCTCCATGATAGGCACACATGCCTCCAGCTTGCCATGGAGCAAGCAGAGGAGTCCTAACTCTGATATTCTAAAGAAAAAACAGTTCCTCAGAGATGCAGTTTCTCTTTCACATGTGAAAATCCCATGCAAGTGAAGCATGGGATGCTAGAACTCCATGGTCTTCTTAAGACTTGAGTAAAATCAGTGCATCTTTCAGCCCTGGTGCCAACATGCACAGTTCATTTTGGGTCCCTGCCCCCCACCCCCTCCTATCCCCGGGACTCAGGCACAATTCACAGCCCTTAGAGTGATCACAGACTAGTCAGCTGTTTCAGAAGTATTACCAAGCCATCAAGATTAAAGGCAAAACAAAAACCTTACCTCAACTACATAATTTGAAAAGAGATTGAGAGAGTAGTGTAAGTAACAAGTGATCATTTCAACAGAAATCACATTATTGCAGTAGAGAAAATCTCAATGGAACTTTAAGGCTGGACAGAGTTTGACCCAAGTGTGATGGAGATACAGGGGAAAATTTTGCATCAACACACAAACTCTGCAACTTCCTACAGCACCAGCACTCTCTTCCAAGTTAAAGGGAAACCTGTGCAACATCCACAACCCTTACACCTTCCTACTACATATGTGAGTGAGCATTGTTCTATTTTCATTTTGTCTTTTTAACCTGCAAGGCTCCATTAAAATGTATCAACACATACATCTTAAATTTAGAAGTGCATTTACCTCAACAGTTTCAGCTGAGAGGAGCAAAAGTTACCTCTCTAAATTTTGTCTAAAGGCAAAATTTAACAATAAAACTACTTCTGACAGTGCATATATATTATATTTCTAAACATTCTGCAGGTATTAAAAAAACCCCAAAGATTCAAGATAAATATTCATGCAACAACTGTGATGATCTTAGATGGAACAAAGGTATTGATGGAAAAAACTGAAAAAATAATAAAAAAAAGGCATCTATGCAGGGATCTTGCTATTTGCCACAGAAAGGCAGCTGTCTGTCAGGTGAAACAGCAATTGCCAGTGCTGTGTTGCAGCCTGACAGAGCAGCTTGGATCACGACTTATGGATGTCATATTCATCTGAAACAGCATGGGTAAGCAAATAGGGTAAAAGAAAAAGAAAAGAAAAAAGAGGGAAACATGGTTGCAATATGGCAACAGCTTAGTAGTGTTAAAAATATCACAAGATCATTAAACACTTGAGAGAGTCTAAACATCACCTTATAAAACAGCTCCCATAACTGGGTCCTCTGGAGATGAAGGTGCATGGTGAATTTGAGGAGCATCCTTCTACTCTTAAAGCCCCCTCCTCACTAAAGCATGACCTTCACTTCTCACATCCCCCTCTGCTGTGGTGGTTTATGCTTTGCTGCTCATCAGGTGAAAATATTATTACCTGCAGTCCTAATGCAGATCAATTTAATGGAGATAAGAGTGTCACTAAGTCACTTAATTGCTTTTTACAGCACTTTACATGGTAGCAGAGGCTAGTTAAACTCAGGGGCTAGCAGTGGAGCCTAAAGCTCTTACTGTATATTTCATTTGCTGTTTAGAAAAGTAAGAAAACTCCAAATCCTCCTGGAAGGAGAGAACAAGTCTTCAAGACATTTTATGTGCTGTCCTCTGCTGTGCCAAAGCCTCACTCCTGCCAGGGGGTACATGTTGAGCAGAGCCTTCTCATGGGTGTGTAGGACAGTGGGAGCCAGTGTGACAGGGACTCTTCTTGCATTGTGTCCCCATTTATTCCTTGCAGGGGCCAGCACAGCAGAGAGTAGGGACCTGGAAAGAAGTAGTTGCAGCTGCATGATGCCCCCAGATTTTGCTGCCTAGGGAAGCAGGAGTTAAGTGGAAAGAGGTCATGAGGGCAACTGGTAAAGCAGTGGCCAGTGGATTTCAGTATCTCCATAAAAAACATGGGACCTGAATATGCTTGCTGAGTGCAGCATACCCCAACTTCACAGCAGGATAAACAACATCAACCTCCCTTGTCCTGATCTCTTTTTCCAGGGAAGAAAATGTGGGGCACAAGTCAGAAGGATGCATGATGCTCCCTAACCAGCTGGGCAGCTGGGCCCAGGGCAGCAGGCTACACCACCTCTACCTCTCAAACAGGCAGCAGCATGGCCAGGCTGGGCAGCCCTTTGACCTGCCAGCTTGTCTCAGCCAAACCAGGAGTCTACATACAGTGGCAGCCCTAACAGACATCCCCTAATAGACACCTCAAATAGCATCTTCCTAACAGTTAAATTGTGCATGAGAAAACAGATTGCTGGAAGGCATCCCGCTTCTCATACAAACAGGCAACAACAAGTGTCACTCTGTGTCATTTAAAACAACTACTTTCTCCTGGAAAAGCACATCTTTACATTTATTATGCAGCATTTTGACTAAGGCACAATGACATGCTTGCTTGGAGAGTTTACATAAGAGGTTTCAGGCTAAAGAGTAGTTTGTGCAGATAGAATGTTGTTTCCACACATGTATTTCTTGCTTTCTGAATTCCTTCTTGCTGAGAAAACTTCAAAGTAATCATTTCTGCATGAATGCTCACTGACAGGACACTGCATAAGACTGATAAGTACACAAGTTACTGAGAGTATGTTAGGAGTCTGAGACACACTGGAGAGAAAGAGAGACAAGAAACTTTAACAACCTCATGACTTTCTCCTTTTGCCAAACTTAGGGTTTAAAAATGAAAAAAAAAACACAACAAACAGGTAAGTAAAGTCCTAAACATTTTTTTGTCCTAACCGGCTCTGAGAGTCGTGACATGCTTCTGCTCGGACTTGAGGTAAAATATGCTTGCAGCTGTTTCCCTAAGTTACACCTTTTCTACTGAAGTCATATCCAACTGTCGTCAAACACTGATTCATTACCTTAATGAAAATGATTAATAATTCACTGGTGTTTCCTTTTATGGTATCGAAAAGCTTGTGACAGTTATGAATAACTTTTGGTTCTGTTTGCTGAGGATTTTTTTTCCTTATTTTCCTCTATCTCTATTATCTTACAACCTAATCCTCTACCCACCAGTCCTGGCTGCTTTTACATTCTCTCATTGTTTACAAAATGAATAATTAATGGCTGATAACCTGCAGCCAAATCCCTCCCATCCTATTTCCCCTGCCTGGTCTATGCTATTTTCTAGTTATTCCAGCAGCTTGGTTTACAGGACTTGATATCACTTACATGTTTGAGAGAAAGAAATGGGAGCAAATAAAAGCGTAACAAGGTAAAAGTTCATGTTCACATAAGCTATACTACTTATCTATTTGTAGGTTATTTTTGTAGCATTTGTTATATAGCAGAATACATCTAGTCTTATCTTTACAAAGTAATACAAAACCACACAGACCATCTAGAGCAGCAAGATAATTGCAGCAAATGGCTTGACCAGTTTCTGAACCACTTCTCCCATTTTCTGGCACCAGCCTACATCATGCCTGTTCCTCAAAGCAGCTTCCCAGCACTCACAAATGCCATCTGAAGTCTTCACTTCTTGTAGCTCAGCGAAACACTCACATCCACTTACCACATATAATTTGTCAGTAAATGCAGAAATGTCAAAGAATGATTTTTGCCCCAACCAGCAAGTGACATCTCGCAAGAATCTATGAAGCAGAGCCATCTCATGGGTATGCACAGCCCTCCATGCAGGGATGAGCTTCCACTTCCCTGCACAGCAACAAAAGCTGGAGTGGGGCACGCTCATTTTGACTTTCCTGTGATGGCCCTGGCTTCTGAAGACTCATTTTCAATATAATTTTCCAGCTCAGCATCCAAACTAAAACCTGGCCCTCTTCTGGCTTCTATTACTTTGCCCTAGCAGCAATTTTGTTGGAGTCATTGGTGGTCATGGGAGCCCAGGTGCTGACTCTCAGCTTGCCTTAGCTGTGTTCCTCAACACCTGCACAAGGAAGCTGAAGCTGCCGAAACTGAAGGTGAACAATAAAAAGAAAAGGTACATGTGATCCGGACTAAGCATGCCGTGAAATTCAGATATTGGGCATCCATTTTCCTCTTGCAAGCTGAAGTTGGCCTGAGAGGGGCACTGGAACTTTGGCTACAGCTGTAACCAGGAATGTTCAGATACTGCACTAGCAATGAATGCACGTCAGTCTAGTTTAAACCAACTGAAGTGGGCATTTGCATATAGGGCAGTGCAGATGAACTTCATAATTTTCACACAATATCTATTCAGTTGGGATTTTATGAACCAAAACAGTAAAGCATGTGTTTCTGGTTTTGTTGATGGTTCAAAAAGTTGAGACAACACTTCTACTGTTCTCCTACTGATATACATCATGCAAACAACTACAAAACCTGTTCAAATTGTTAATAGATATAATTAAATCCATCACATAATGTAATCTTACCAATAAAGAGAACATGATGATAAAACAAACAAGTGAACTGGTCAGTTAGAGTTTACACTTTTCATGGGAAAGCCAAATTCATGCCTGCAGGCAATAAAAGAAAACTTCTCTCTTGCTTACAGTTAATCTGTGGCTTGATCCTCTGTAATGCCCTTAGAGGGCAGAATAAGATATCTGGGCGTTAGTGACCCTTTCACCAATGCAATGAGCTGGTGGTAAATCCTCTGCCTTTCAAGGGAAAGAAATGAGTCAAGCTGGCTGGAAGATCAATGGTTTGAGACTTGATTCTGTTGCAGTGTCTATTCACTGGAAATTCAGAAAGAGACATGGTTTTCAATATGCCACCTCAGAGTTTCTGAAAATAACTCTACTTTGCATGATGCCTGTGCAATCAGAGAAAAGGCAATTCCTGACAGCAGCTGCCCTGCCAAGTCCCAGGCTCTGGGCAGATTATGCTAGGTCCAGACACTGCCATTGCTTGAAATCTCTTTCTTTCAGGCTCCCTCAAGATAGTCCAAGACCCCCAAACAATCCTGTGTGGGATTTCAGGGATGGTCATTGCCCTGGGTTAATGATGGTCCTGACACTGAGGCCTTCCCCCTAAGTATATGCACACTGGAAGGACTTAGTCTCTCTTCATCATGTCTGACTTCTGAAGAGCAGAAGACCTTTCAAGCCTCATTATCTTTGCAGAGCTAGAGACTCCTGGGAGGCTGCAGAACCTACCTACATCTCAGGAAATACTACTTGAAACTGAGGTTTTCTGCAGAACTGTTTGCAATACACACTACAAAGCAACAATTTTCTTTTTTCCACAAAGTCATTTAATGAGAAAATCCTGACAAATTTAATTGTTTAAAGTTAGAAATTGAACAGGCACTTCAGAAGGTTACAGGGCAAGAGGGCTGAAGAGATGAAGAGTGCCTAGCAGGACATAAACACCTGGCACTATGTTCTGGATACCACCAGCCAAAATGCTGTTGCTGGTATCTCACTAGAAGACAACACCTGACTTCTGACTGCTTGTGCTTGTGCAGACTGGCATGTAGTGGTAAGATGTTCAACAGCAAGTCAGGAGCTGTATCACAGAGCTTAGACAAGCAGCTCTGAATCAGGTCCTCTACATCTGAAATGGTGATGTTAATTGAAAACATAACTCAGCAGGACACTTGCTGCTTGCATCATTCAAGTGCATAACAGGACTTGTAGTTTTTGGGTGGCAAATGATACGAAATACAAGAAAAGTTTGAGGAAAATAGGATGGGGCTCTGCTGAGAGGAAAAACAGGAAGAAAGTAGAAAACTTCCTGCAGTCACAGGTGAAGGAAACAGGTCAAAAAAAAGATGGCATAGCTATCTGGCAGATAAAGAGAGCCTGAAGACTTTCTTAAGGAAGATATCAGAGAACATACAAAAATTTAAGATGAGATGTGAGGACAGAAATAGATAGTTGGAAAGAAGTAACTACAAAACTACTGCATGAAATGAAGGGTCAAGAAAAAAAGCTTTTAGAGGGATTTCAGAACAAGCCATGTTATGTCTAGTTCAAATCACAGATGCTAAGGAAAAAAATGAAGAGGAAGAAGGAGATACACTGGAGAAAGAGAAAGGAGTAATGGTATTATCATGACAAGGTAAGAAATCAAGAAGTCCTGTCTTTCTTAACCTAGCAAGCAAAGTATTTCTGTTGGAAAACTTGTACTAAGAAAATCTTTAATTTTCAATTAAATCCAACAGTTAAACATTTATATTCTTTGAATAAATATCAACAAAACTTCTGAGAAATTTAATAGTCTAATTCTCTCAAGAGGCTATTGTAAAAGGATTTTTAGACTCAGCAGTTAAACAATTTCCACTAATGAGATCAGAAACATACAAAGACATTTTTAAAAATTATATCCACCTGTGTGTTGTATGCAGGGTTTGGGGTTTTTTTTGGTATCTGCACTATTGCCAAAGTATCTGAGAAATAAAGGTAATCTATTAAGAAAAAAAGTATTTTTGCTTTTCTTTCTGTGACGCAAGTCTTGCACAAAGCTTCAAAAGGAAATTCTTTCCTTGTGTTTTATATAAGCCATAAAATACACATTATAATACCACTGAAATGCTATAAGACATTTACACTGTGCTTATATGGCTTTATGCCACCTGGCCAAGAGACGTTGCTCAGGCAGCCGAACACACACCCTGTCGTGTGCACTCGGTTTTTATTGCCCATTCAGAAAGCATCATTTTCATTGCTTTGAAGAGGAACAAAACCCCAGCCTAGATAAAATTAGACTCAGGTAAATGGACAGCCAAACTGTGAAGAAATCCAACAGCTCCCTATGCTAGAAAAACATTGAGCTGATTCATTTACTTCTCTATTGTCACGCCATACCCCCTTGTTACAAGCAGGACTAAATCTTTTGGTGCTATTAACATGAAGTGAAGCTGCTCTTCAGTTATGCAGTTTATCACCTTTCCTTAGGAACTATTTACCACCTCCTTTCAGACTGAAAACCACCATGCCCATGCACACGCAGCTACATGAATTTTCAGGACAGGCCCAGCAATGGGCTGAGGCTCTGCCTCCCTCCCAAATCCCCATCTGCTGACTGAATAGGTATTCATTCATGTAGGGGGCTTTGAAACACCCCTTATGGCTGCGTAGCAAAGGGCAGACACCCACTATAAACACCATTGTTTTGGAGCCCTCTAGTAGAAGATTCACACAGAGTTGTGGTAGCAGCCCTTTCAATGGGCAGTTCCCGTGCCAGAAGAAATTGCTGTGCTGGCAAATTAACACTTGTGTCTGCTACAGGAAGGGAAAGAAGTAAATTTCTAAGTGAAGGAGATGAACTTTCCTATTTTGCTTTCTTCTTTTTGTGGGTCCCACGTGACCCACCCAACAGAAATGTCCCTGGCAATAAGTGCTTTGGTACTTTAAGTACGAATCTAGTAAGGGATCTATTTCTTTTGGAAAGGGAGAGATGTGTTCTATGGCTTAGAAGAACATCCAGTTTTCAGAAACCTAAATGGCAAAGACTAACTTTTACAAAGTTCTCTCAAAATGCAACACCTTATCTGAGTGATCCCATTAGGGTACTAAATGGGACACCTGTATGACTCCAGCTAAAACACACGTTTGTTTGTTTGTGCAAGTAAAGCTTTGCAGACCCTAAAGCTGACCACATAAAATCACCAAAGCTAGAAATACAGTGAAACTTCAAACAGCAACATGAAACATGCTATGATTGTGTTAATAATGTTTTGTAACATCAACAACAAGAGGTTTCCCTTCATGCAGGTGATCCTTATTTTAATTACATTGGATAGCGTGGATTAGGTCCGTTTATAGGCACATCCTGTGCACTCTTGCACAGTTGAGTAACCCCATTTAATTCCAAAGGCTTATTTATGACCATAAAGATGACTTACAGTAATAAAGAGCTACACCCTTGTCGTTCCAGTGCTCACCTGCTTACCAAGAATGTTATCGTAATACAAACAATGGTGGGGGGGAAATCAGATTCCATTTCCAGCCATGCCTGAGCAAAGCACAACTACATATAGAAGGATAAACAAGGATCCTCCCACAGCTTCCAATTCCCACACCGGTTCAAGGTGAGAGAAGGAAATTGGAACTACATTTCTTAGAAGGATGAAAAGTTCTTGTTTCAGTGTGGATCCAAGACATAAGCTTCTGCCATAGTTTCTTTCTCTAGAATGAAACATCTACTTCTGAATGCCATATATCTGGTTTGGGGATTTTCACATGCTACGAACATTTCTTTCTAAGTTTTACATCAAAACTAAATTCTTATGCAAAACATCTAAGTTTATCAAGTTGATGCTTCATAATACCATTGCAAATTCAAACAGATTATAGTTCTTGCAGGAACTGGGGTTTTGTAATAATTGTTTTTGTTATATTTTGGTTTGCCTTTTATACCTACTTATGTAAATAGTTTTCTTTCAACCAGCAATAAGTGTCCTTTTCTCTGTCTTGCTTTTTTTACCCCCATTGAAAATACCCTCTTTGAGGCAGGTTTTCATCCTATTTGCTCCTTAACTTTCTCTGATGGAGGCTTTGCTTCAGCAGAGGACAGGTTAACATCGTGGGGATAGTCGGTTCAGAAGGAATGGGATCTTGCCTTGCCAGCCACAAACTATTTGGATTCTCCCTACACAGAGGTAATTCAGGGAGAGGCTCCTGTCAGTGTGAATCCTCTTGGGCTGTGTAAACAGAGAGAACAACCAGGGATGATGAGCTCTGGAGAGTGATTCCTTCCTTGTGATAAACTAAGCTAATAAATAAGTTTCAAAAAGACCAAGACCTCAAATCTTGAGAGCTTCAAACAAGGCTCACATTATACAAAAATGGTGAGTGATATTTTGGGTAAAAATGTTACTTTGCATTGTCCAGTTGTATTCCTTATTTAGGCTCCAGGGACTGATGAGAAGGAACTCCAACTAAAGAAAGCAGGAAGAGACCAAAGGCCTTGCCTATAACTCCACAGCTCACCCCTGCCAGTGCAACGTGCTTCACTGGCATGCTAGAGATGGATAGGAAGACACTGGAAAAGCCTGTCCTCTGATTTGTGCCCCTTGCTAATGTCTCCTAACTGATGTTAGCTTCCAGCAGAGAGCTGTCGTTTCACATCAGCTAGCAGACTGAGGCACTGAAAAGAGCAAGGAGACATTAGCAGTGATTCCAGACACTGGGACTTCTTTTTTCTCTGGGTGGTGTGCCCTGAATTTTATCTTGACGCTTTGGGTCTATCAGCTCTGAAAATATGATCCAAGCTACACACAAATAATTAATTACCACAGTTACCAGTGCTGTCCAGTCCTTGTATGTCTCTCTCATATATATGTCAAAACCCACCCACTCAACAGCCCAAAGGATTTAGTTTGACACGGAACTTCTTTTTTATGAACAATACTGTTAAATTCAATCACCAAAGCATAGATCTCTCAATGGACAGCATTCCTGAAGATGCAACAGTCTTAAGATTGATTTTTAGCACAGTTATTGCAAGAACTCTTTTATCTTTATACTTCATTCTGAGCACTTGTTTTTCTTCAGTATTTTGTTTTGTACTAAAGCTTGTAAATTGAAATACAGATTGGATCAATATTGTCTGTTTCATGATGATACAGCTGAAAAGAGAGAATATTGATCTCATCTGTACTTAAAGACAAACAAGTTTATACAAAAGACAATCAGTAGGCCCCAGAGGAAATTACTACTATGTCACCCGTGTAATGAGGCAAGCTTCTATAGTTCATGTTTTACTCTTGTCTTATGGTTACAGATGTTATATGGATTAAAAACACACATTGCATTAAACAGGGTGGAAGGGGGAAAAAGGTTGGTTTTCTCAAATCCAGCTGTGGTTGTTTGGTTTGGCTTTCTTTTTTGGTAAAGTTCAGTATTAGCAGGAAGGGACTAAAGCGAGGAAAGAAAACTGGAATCAATCATCAGGGAGAAACAAATTTACATTGGGAAAAAAAGGTGAGGAAAAGCGGGGGGATAAAAGAAAAAAATTAAAGAGGAGAGGGAAAAGAAGGAAAGGAACAGACATCACAGAAGCCAGGACGGTCTCCGCAGCACAGAGCAGCTCCGGGAGCTGCCCGGGGCGGGGCGGCGGCACCATGGACAGAGCCCTCCGCGCCGCACTGTCACGGTCCCGCCCCGGTCCCGGCAGGGAGGAGGCGGTGGCAGGAACCGGGACCGCCGGGAGCCTTCCCCCGCTCTCAGAGCGGTGAGCGGGTACCGTCTCCGAGCAGAGCCATCCCCCCTGCTCACCGGGTACCCACCCCGGGCAGAGCCATCCCCCCCACTCACTTGGTACCGACCCCAGGCAGAGCCATCCCCACAGGGAACTATTTATTGGTGCAACGGTTCGGGACACGCCAGCACCGGAGCTCGGAACCGGGCGGCGGGTCTTGGCGGCAGGTGGTGCTTCACCGATGCTGCTTTGCTCCGGTACGGCGGTTTGTTCCTTAAGCCAGACTTGCCTCTGTTGATTCAGGGCATCCTTCGAACACCTGCTTCGGAGCAGTTACTGCTTTGTTATTAGGCGAGCGCAAAAGCTATGAAATTCAGTTGCAATAAAACGTTGATAAAAAAAGTTTATTGCAGGGTGAGTAAACCTAAAATTTTAAATTAATCAAGACAGCAGCTTACAGGTAACTTCAAACGTTATTTTGTTAAACACAACTGTGTTCTAGTGTTTACAATACCAAAGCTTTGTTAAATACATTTTTGTTTTGGCCAAACTATTCTTCCTGCAGATTGATCCTGTAGAATGGAAAATTATGACGGCTCATGAATTTTCACTTAGAGTATACTGTGTACCCAAACAGGAATTTCCTATTATCAGTTTTGTAGTCTATTACTTCTGAAGGATGGTTGCCATTAACACCTAATTTTCCTAGATAAATTGATGCTAAAGGAAAATCTGAAACGGCAACAGAAAAGCTGAAAAGGATCATGCTGTCAGAGTAGTTAAAATCATTTTTCAAAAACTCCAAAAGTAGAATTAATACCTTTAAACAGCTCAGTAGGGCAAGATGCTAACACTATTATTCAAATCTATTTACTTTCGCCAAAATCTGAAACTGAACTCAGAGTTAGAAATGAAAATATATAAAGCCAGTTAAAGTATCTGATGTTGTCCATCAGTAAAATAAAATGTTTCTTGCTCCAAATGAAGATTTTTCTGAGAGCATAAATTTTCTTTCCAAAAGATTAACACTAAAGAAACCTCACTAGGAAGCCAGTGATCTTAAAAACAAATTAACCAAAATGCAAAAGTGCACTGAACCATTTGGCTTCATCTTACCATTAAGATTTGTGGGAAATGCAAACTGAGATTGATGTGTCAGCCACACATTTTGGTGAGGCTTGGCATTGCTCAGAACTGCCTCTGTAATTTTTCCTTTCCTTTTGCACCTGATGTTTTAAATTTACATTTATCAAATTTTAGCTTTTGAAAAAATCAAGAGGATCCACCCAAGTTCATGCTTTGATGAAAAATGTTCGCAACTTTGATAATCTGTTGCATTTTTATTTAAATAAACAAAATAAAGATCTGCCAAAGGAAGACAACAAAATACTTGTTCCTGATATTTGCTGCAGACTTTGAAGAGCCTTACTCAGTCTCATCTGTTGATTCTCTGTGTAGACCCTGATCCTGCACCACCATCTGCTTCAGGAATCCCAGGGTCAGGTCCCTACATTATCTCCACCAATGTTGTTAAGGTGTGCAGGTGTAATACATACTCCTGCAAAACACATTCATGGACATCACTTCCATGATTTAACTAAGAGTCTGTCTTCCTCTGTTAAGATCCCAACTGCCACAGAAACAATAGAAAACCTCTGAATACTCAACAGCTTTTGAAAACCAGAAGCTGGACTTTAGAAGCTCACCTTTTGTTTTTCTTATTTCTATTTTGGGGAGTAACTTTTCTTACTCCCTGTTTTTAGGAATGCTTGGAATTTTAACCACAGATTCTCAATGGTAAGATTTGACTCACTGTTTTCAGGTGGGAAAAATGACGCTCTTCTGTTTGCTTTTCTTCCATTACTTGGAAGACAAAAGCAATGCAAAGTTAGACGTATTCTTTCCAGATGTCACCTCCCTCAAGGGTGGGAATACTACCAGAAAAACTATGAATCACTTAAACTCTTGTTTGACCAGAGATACATAGAGGTTGGTGCCCCCTATGCATACTGTATCTGAACAAAGGTCTGTAGGTGAATAGCCACATGCTCCCACAGCTGAAGACCCTTCAGCGTTGGAGAGCATTGGTGATGTTGTGCTCTGGGGCTGCCACCACAGCTTCCACAGCTGGACATAGCTGTGGCAGAGCTGCAGATGCAAACCTAGGGATTATCTGCCATAAAGATGTCACCCAAGCATCACAGCAGCCCCAGGCATGTGCAAGACAGTACGAGGAACTTCCTAGCATGCTGCCAGTCCTTCACAGATGCTTAAATTACACTGAACCATGTCCCAGCCTTGAAGCAGCCCAAACTTGCAGGCCAAAGTTGTGAAATCACCATTAAAAATACAGCAGAGTCTTCACATCCCTAAATGCTAAAGGAGTCCATCTGAGAAATGGGTTCGTTGCAGTGATCCTGGTAGCCTTTGCAGGATTAGGTAATGAAACCAACTAAAACTGCCTTTACTCAAAACGTTCATCACCCCTGCAGCCTCAGCTCTGAATACTGTTCCCTTCCCCTGGGGGTTCCTGGGGCGTTTCAGGACAGAGCCAGCAGCCACAGGCAACAGCAGCATCCAAGTGAAGTGATCTTGCTAACTTAAAAGTTACAGCCAACAATGCTTCTGAGCTTTTGCTTTCTCAACATGCAAACCCCAGAAACATAATAACAATTTAGAACCCTTCAGTCCCAGTTTCCACCCTCACAGTAACAGAGTCTTTCCAAGTCTTTTACCCAAACTGTAGGGTAGAGAAGGTTATTTGGGTGCTTTGCTAACGAAGTAATAGAGGTATAATTGATTTCATCTAGAAGTCTTTCCATGACTAGAGAAGAACTGCATGAAGGTTTGCTATGACAGTATCTTTGCACAACATTCTGGTAAGTGGTGCAATATAACAACGCATTTGTCACATCTCCCCTACAAACACTGCAGAACAGGTAATTTCAGAAAAATAATAGATGTTTGTCCTACCTGAGAAGTGATAGAGACTGGTGGGTACTTCACATTCTGCACATCAAGATGCACTTTCCCTTCTCATGTGCCCTGAAAAATTGCCTCAGGCCCATACTCTCACTCACACCAGACAGGAAACTCCAACGGGAGTGATGTATACAGCCTGGTTTTGGCTGCCTCACATCTAGGTACTCCTCATCAAACTTAACAAGGGAACAACCTATGGGTCAGGAAAATGATTCTGCTCACAGAAGCCTTCATCCTGGTGTCACCCTTCCCAATTTGTTGCTTAGCTTCACCTGCAACAGAAAACTCCACCTCTCCTTCCTCTCAGCCCTCCAAAAACAACAGGCTACAGCTAGGGCAAGACATATCCTGCTTCCACAGGTGTTGTGAAAGGATGACCCTACCAAAACCCACCTCTCTGCTGGTAAAAAGCCAGCCCCGGGTTGAATATCCTTTGCTTTCAACAAAGTTTTACAACTGGAAATATTTTATAAGTGACTGGAAGAAAGTGTGTGGTGCTTAAAGGTGGTGGCAGCACACAGCCTGCACTCAAGCACTCTGCCTTTGACCCTGGGCTCTTGTTGTGCACAGCAAGTCACTTAACATTGTTGGGCCTCAGGTCCTTCTCCACAGACAGGATAATACCTCCCCAGGACACTGAGGTGCAGCTTAGGGACTGAGGAGTACATAAGTAATCCCTGTATAAGCTTTAGTGAAGCTCTCAACTGTGCTGTCTCTGAAGGGTTGAGTACACAGTTATGATAGTCATCCTACAAATCATCACAGGGTGCTGACAGTCAGCATTTTGAAGGCCTTCATATAGCACTGGCCCTTAGTTAAGCATTAGTACTTGCATGGCAAACATAAAATAATACTTCTAATAACAGAGTATGTCCCCACAGCAACTGAAATCTAAAGAAAACTAGCTGTATGGAAGTACTTATTCCACTTTCCATTGTTTTGGGGTTTTTTGTTTGTTTGGGTTTTTTTGTTGTTGTTTTTTCAAAAATGGGATACAGAAGAGCCCAGTGCCTGCCCTGACAGGGATGTCTACTTCTCCTGGCTCCCAGTCTTGCCTTGTTCTGACCCTGTAGGCAGCCTAATCCTGCTCCAGCGGAAACCAATAGCAAGCCTTCTCCTAGTCTCACTGCCAGCAGTAACTCTCCCTGCTAAACAAGCAAAAGCTCTAAACATTTTGTGTTAAAAACAAATAAATAGATAAATTTATTTATCTATTTATTTATCATTTATTTATTAGTCTCCCTTTAAAAAGGGAGACTTCAGGAAAAAAAGATGGTGCAGGAGACACTCTGGTGTCAGAAGCTGGGCTAGTGGATTTAATAAATAAATGAATTCATTAACAAACAAAGACAGCCTCCTCGCACTGGTCCCAGGGAAAAGTGAGGGCGGCCCCGGGATGTGGCATAAGGCCGGGGAGTAGCTGCTGATGGCGGATGTCGCCCCAGAGCCGGGACAAGAGAGCAGGATCCCTCCTCGGGCACGATAAACATATTGACTATAGATAAGGGAGGCAGCAGCTCTGGGCGAGTGTTAGCGGCACGCGCTCCTGCCCGACTCCATGAGGATTGCTTTTGGGGTTTTATGGGAAGCAGGTGATGTTGCTAAACGGTCTCAGGTTTATTTCACAGCGTCCTCTGAACCAGAAAACTGTACACCTGGGAGGGGGAGGCGCGGAGTAGCTGAGCGTTCATCAGTGTATCTACCTCCCTGCTCGGCAGAGCCCTGGAGGAAGGAAACAGAAGAAATAAATAAAAGTTCCGAAACTTGCAGAATCAAACTCTTCCACCTTCCCGAGCCCAAAGCTCACACAGCCCCGCGGGGTCGTTGTTGGGACTTAGCGCTGGGGACCGGGTGCAGGCTGGCACCCGCACCAGCCCCGGAGGGGCGAGAGGGACCGGCCACCCCTCCGGCGCGTCCCGTCCCGGTGCGCTGCCAGCGCAGAGACTACCAGCAAGCAGGGACGGGGTCCTGTGCTGCTTGCCCACCCCCCACCCGTGTCGGGGTCCCGAGGGACAACTGGCTGCCGCACCCGCCGGGCTAGGGCTCGGTCACCGCTTTAGTAAAAGGATTCTCCAGCGCAGTTTTGCACCACTGACTGAATGTGATGCGCTGCTCGCTGCCCACCCTGTGCATTCCTTGCTTCTGCTTCCAGAGAAAACTGTGATGCTGAGCGTCGGATGGAAACAAAAAACTTCAAAAGCAAAGATCTCGAAACATAAAAATAGGAATGAGTAGTTGGAGGTGAGATGATAACGCGCTGCTTCGGTGAAAGCGAGGGATTTTCGTGTCCTAAACAAGGTCTTTTCAACACCCATCTGACAAGTCAAAGAGGGGTTTACTGTGCCGGTGGGATAGGTGTCTTATTTCAGGGACTCACGTACCATTAAAGAGGCACTTGACGAGGCATTAAAAGCTGCTCGCTCGGGAGGAAAACCGGGAAGCGGCAGCGCTGGGGGAAAGGGTTAACCCGCTGGCCGTCCTGCCTGTGAAATGATGGTAAATTACCCGGCGCGTTCTCCCGGGGAAGAAATTAGACTTCAAAAGGGCTGGAGCCCTCCTGAATATATATCAAGCAGATGGGCTGATGCGCTGTCTCGCTGATGTGCAGTTGATTAACCGCCCCATAAAAGTGTAGTAGTCCCTGCTCGCCCGCGGATCTCCCGGGCACCCCGGCGGCGGCAGCGCGCCTGTCCGCGGCTGCTGCCTCGGTATAGAGCGAGGGAGGTGAGAAGAAGGGGCGTCCGCCGCCAAGGGACCGGGAAGAGGAAGACAAGGGAGTGGAGAGAAATAACGAGAGGGAAGAGCCGGAGGAAGAAGGGGAAAAAGATAAAACCACAACAAATAAACACAAACCCACAGAGAACTGGGGTGAAATACGATATGAAATCTCTTCATAAGCAGAGGGGATTTGCTCTCCCATTCTCAAATCTCGCTTTCCGTGGCAGCGCTACACAGCACCTATCCCTGCTCTGGCACAGGTTTCTGTCTCAAGTCCCAGCTAGGTGTGCGGCGGATCGGCATCCTCCCACAGCTAACATCCCCCGTTAAACCGAGCTGGAGGCCAAAAGCTGCGGTGAATGGCAGAGGAGCCGGTCGCTCCCCGCTCCCGACCGCAGCACCGGGCAGAAGCGACCACCCCACGGGGAAGCTCCCGGCACCGGCTCCGGGATGGGTGTGTGTCACTCACTCCTCCAACAGCTCGGTAAAAAATGCTTTCTCCTTTCTCCCGGTCCTAAGCGGGCAAGGAGAAAAGCACACGCCAGAAAGCCACCCATTGTAGCGTTTAAATGCCTCGCCGCTCAAATCGCCTTTGACACGCCTTGGCTGGACTCCCAAAGGCATCCTGAGCCATTCGATAGCGCTTCTGAAGAGGCCTTTCTGTCTTCCCTGCTCCGGGACAGCCTGGAAATGGCCAGCGCCGAAAGGGGCACGGCATTCAACGAGCAAAGACTGCACTTCTCACCTAATTCCCCGGGGTGAGGGGGGCAGCAGCTCTGAAAAACAAACAAACAAACAAACAAACAAAAAAGTACACCTTAGGAGAGTCAGCCTGAAATTAAACGTGGGGATGGTGGCAGGGCAACGTACGGCTTTCCGAGGACAGACCCCATCACCGGGAGGGCTGCTGGCTACGCGCCCCGGCCCCGGCGGACACCCATATCCAGGCAAAGCCCCTTGCTGCGCTGCAAGAACTTGGTCAGGTACCGGACAACTTGCCCCCTTAACCCCGGGGTGCGCCGGTGGCTCCTGGCCTCAGCCCGGCAGCTGCAGAGCTGGTCCTCGCCTCACCCACTTGCAAGCAGTCTCCTCGCCACTTTCCCGTATTCTTTCTCCCTGCTCTCCCGGACAGGCACGTCCTGGGCAGATGCGAGGGCAGGTGGCTAGACCCAGGTCCTGCCAGGTGCCTGTGGGTAGCTGTGTCACAGGTGGGGTCCCACCTGTGTCGAGGGTGGACAGTGGGGCCCAAGCCGAGAGATGCCCCACGCGATGAGGGACCTACGGGGCAGAAAGGGGACGGGACGCTTCGCTCTGCTCCTGTACAGTGGGAAGCAAGGGTGAGGAGGTGGTTGGGTGTCTCCATCCCTGCTGCAGAAGTTTGAACCCCTGCAAGCACGTCCACGCGTGTGCACGGCCGTGTGTGTCGGCCTCCCCATGGACTCGCAAGTCCCTCGGCGGGCGCCTGCTTCTCCACGCTGTCGTAGGAGACACGCTGGGCCGTTCCTGAGTATCTTTTTCTCCTCCTTTGTTTCCTTTTCTTTGGCTTTGACTCTTTCAGGTGCCCCGGCGGTGCCCTCGCGTGCTGCTGGTTGCTGGGAGGTGGGATGGCTGCCACTGCGCTGCTGTTGTGCGAGGGGAGGGAGGGAAGAGGGCTTGAATGTTGGCTGTTGTGCTCGGCTGGGGGGGGAAGGGGGAGGCCGCGGAGGAGGAGGACGATGATGGTGATGATGATGATGATGGAGGGGAGGGAGTGACGATGGAGCTCACCGCGGGCGCGCAGCTCCCTGGGGAGCTGCCTGAAAGGCTGCTGCGCTCACCAGCTGACAACGCGTGCTCCGCTCCAGACACGGCGCACCGCGGCCGGGAGCGAGG
>VWZO01009804.1:60445-97706 GCA_013396975.1 Bucco capensis
CGAGTGTGAGGGGGGGGGGGGGGGTAGATTTTGTAAGTCTTGACAGATTGTCAATTCATTTTTATAACTATACCTCTTGAAAGGTAATTTTTTTCCCATGGAATTCACAGCTCCTGTGATTTTGGGACACTGACACGGTGTTTTGGCTAGGAATTCATGAGACTGTAAATCATGTTGCCTGCACTGACCTTCCTTTTGGAGGCTGCTATTTCTGACCTCACAAATGGTGCCTTGGGTGAGATGTGACAAGCTGATAGGTTGTGATGATGTGTTTGCACTTGCCCACTGCTCTTGATGTGACATGGATGCATGTGTTCATGTCCTAGTGTTTATCAAAAACTTTGTCTATGACTCATACTTGGGAGTAGTCCCTTCATTTTGACATTTACTTCAAAACAGCTCTAAAGAGAAGACGAAACACAGATACTGGGACTGAGAGAAAAATGGATAAAGCAAAGCTGTGTTGGTATGATGCCTTTGTTGTGCATGCTGCACTCATGAGTGTGCACATGGGAAGCTGGTTTACCTTTCATGTCATCAACTTTGTGCAGATTTGAGAAATGAAAGCTATCCTGGGTATTAACCTCCAGCATGAGGTACTGGCCCAGCTACAGTGAGTGTTCCCAGAAAAGCACCTTTATGTTCTCTGCTCTTTGTAGCATCTTACACAAGTGGGAAAGATACTTCTAAATAATCTGAAATGATACTAGCACTTTGTTTATGAAGACAGGAGGGAAACCCAGGAGACTTTGGTTCTGGTCCTGTGGTTGAGTCACTGACAACTATAACCATTCACTTGATTGGTGCAGCAGGACTATTTTTTATCTCTGGGTGTTTCATTGTTGGTCAACAGAAACATCTTACTAGGTGATTCTTTGAAATCTGATAAATGTTTTCTTCCACTGCTGGCTTTGTATTTTTAGCTGTTACCTCAAAATGGCTGTATGACTGGAATCACCATGCAAACAACTCATCCTTGTATACAACTGGCTTGTATTTCCCGCAGAGGTACTGAAGCACACACACTTGACACACTTGTATTACTTCACTGGATTTTTATTTAAAGAAAGGGAGAAGTGTCATATGGGGTTTGCCTAAATGTAGCCTGTTGTAGAGAGTGCATATGTATGTAGTAGCTGTAAAACTACCCAGCTCTAGAAAGGTGTGTCTATGAGTGTAAGTGACAGGGACAATGCTTATGTTAAAGTGAGTGACTCATGATACCAACAGGACAGCAATTTCCAAGAGGTCATGATTACTTTACAGATCAGGAAAAGCCTAAAACTAGGACCCTGATCATGTAGGCATCTTTTTGGCTGAGGGAACCCTTACTAGACACACTCTAATTAATGTGCATAAGGGTTTGTAGGGTTCGTGCCTCAGTTTGCCATAGCTCCACTTCAGAGAAAATAAGTAGAGCTTGCACTTTGGCTCATTTTTTATGATATAATAAAAGTAGCCTGATTATAAAAAACTTCCTAGCACCCTGTTGCTATGCATTTAGTGCCTATTGATGTATGAGCCTATTGACATTACTGCAGAGGCACCTTTACAATTTAACCTCAAGTCCCTTTCAGTAATCTGACTTCCTTTAGATTGTTATGGTATCTGGATTCAGAGTTATTTTCTTATTTTTAACATAGCAACGAATTGAGGACTCCTTCCAAATGTAGTTTTGAAACTATACAATGAAATCCCCTGAATGTCTGCTAAGCTTAATAGAAAATTCTGAGAGGTTAAAAATATTAAGTGAATGAAACATATTGAATGTAAAAAGCAGCAGATAAGCTTATATCATCATGGCTGATGTTATTGCAGTACATTCTGTATGCCTTAATAATGACTAGGGTGTTAGAGTTGGACATGTTAATGAAACTGGAGGATTGAGAAGGCTAAATTCTCTCACACTTAAACTTTTGTCAAGTCTAAAGGCAGTGTATGTCCATATTAAAGAAAACTAACATTTGTGCAAATAACAGACAGCAGAATGTGATTCTGTACTGACCATGTCTTGAGAAAATTCCTTGCTTACACTAAAAAGGGTTGAGATGGGATGCACTATTTCTACAAATCATGTCCCATCCACGTCACTGCCAACGAACTCTAAAATCACTCTCCAAAATGCTGTCCATATAATCTTTCTGAAATCTAAGCTTGACATTGATAAACGTGGCAAAATCTTGGTGATTTCCATGGATGCTCCACACTGGGTCGACTTACAGCAGCCTGGCAAGCTCATCCCATCTGTGTAGGCTAAAGCCCCTTCAGTAATGGTGTGGCAAAAGCACTCATGAGTGGACCCTTTGCCCCAGACAACAAATCCCACAGCACTTAGCCATTAAACAGGAGGAAACCCAAGTTTAGAAAACAATTTTATTAGACAAATTATTTAGACAAATTATACACAGAAAGCTCTGCCACTTGTAACTGAGGCCTCCAAAAAGTGTTTTGTGTATCTGTATAATAGGCAACACATCAAAATAGGCCTATTTTAAATATCGTACATGGTTAACAGAATTGTTTTTAATAGCTAAAATCACTGCAACATCTGGTATGTCCCTACATAGCTTGTTGGAAAGTAGTTTTTTTTTTAAATTTTATTTTATTTTACCTAGAAGTGTGAATGAGTTCATGAATGTTACAAGGGTGAAGCAAGTTGTGCATGCTTTTAGACACTTGCTACCCTGGAAACAAAATGGCCTTTTGCACGATAAGAATTTGTTCTGCCTTACACAGTAGACAATATTTGAAGATTTAGTACAAAAAACAGTGACAGTACAAGATGCTCCCCCAGAACAGAATTAGCATCAAAATAGAATAGATTTGAAGAATATACCTTTTAATTTATCCTAAAGCAAATCACATAGGCTGATTCCTATTAATCCCAGCGAAAGAATGAGTTAGGTTAAAGTAAGTGTATGGTTGCATTAAAAAAAACCCAACCCAAACAAACAAAAAACCTCACAGAATAAACTGCTTGCTTTCTACTTAACTGCATCTTTAGTTTTAAGGATTACAAATTGAAAGCTCTTCCTACATTTCTAACAGGTAACAGTGTTACTTTAAAAAGCTGGTGCCAAGTGGGCACTGGTTTTGCTCTCACTGCTGCTCTTTCTCTTGTTCTATGCAGTTGGCACTAATGTAAAAAATACATAGCTCCTCTAATATCTAACTTAACACAGAAAGGGTTAAAATGAGTGCCTGTTCATGTGTTTTTGTTTTTCCTCAGAACAAGACATGATTATAATTAAGGCCACATCCGTATTTCTTGAGGGATTTTTTCTCCACTAACACCATTACTGTATTGATCAACTGTACTGATATGGAAAATGCTTTATTAACCTTTGATCTATGTTTAAACTTCTCTAGAGCTAGATTAGTTGTCCATGAGCATGGTACACCTAAGAGAGAGTTCCATTTGTCTAAGTAACTAAAAGTAAAATTATCAAGGTTAGCCTTATAGAATGCTCAATAGGCAATGCAAAACCTAACTAAAGGCATTACATCTAGGTACAAATGTTAAATTGCCCCGGATGTTCTAATAAAAAAGTATAAAATATGCTCTGTTGGCAAAACAATGCAAGTCAGAATAACATTTTAAAGCAACCTGTCTTTTCCAAATGAAAAGACCCCCTGCACTGTACATCTCTCCTGTATACAACACATTTTTACTAAAGCTTTATTAAATGAATTGCAATAGCAACGGCTGCCATTTTATAGCTATATATACATGTATATATATATACATACTTGGGTGTATATATGTATATATATATGTATGAAATACTAGTTTATTTAACACAACAGAGGCTTCTGCCATATGATACAGTTTACTGTACATAAGAAAAACTTTTAACACTGTACAATCACATAAAGGTCATATGCACTGTTGCAGTGCAAAAGTAGATTTAACTGTAGTCTTTACTGGCATAGTAATGGCTTTTTGTAATCCTACAAAATTGCATTCTTTTATTATGGGGCCTGAAAAGTCTTTTAACTTAATTTGCTTTGCCTTTTTTTTTTTCCTTTTTTTCTTTTTGCCTTTTTTATCCTTTTAATTTTTCCTTTTTTCTTTTTTTTTTTTTTTAACTGCAGGGTTTGCCTTTGGTCCACAGTTAAAAGGACACACAGCAGTGGAGCATTGACTGGATGCAGCAGAATACATGAAAAGGACTTAAGTTATTGCAATTATAGTAAAAAAGGGAGGAGCAAATGCCCTTCTGTAAAGTAATCCTCAGGGCTTTTCTATGCATGAATCACTGCACATTTCCTATATTTAAAGTATATGAAAAGCCTGAAGTAACCAAAACCTAACATGGTGATAAACCAAAGGATAAGTGATTTGAGTAGTAAAGAGAATAAAGGGAGACAGAGGAGACCAGACTGAGAAAGCAGAGGAGAGAAGGAAGAGTTGTTACTAATAATCCTGATTCTTCAATAAAATAAAAAGAAAAAAAGAAAATAACCTGAACAAACAGAAAATAACTCCCAAACAAATTAAAAATAACCCTCAAAAGAAAAAAAAAAAGGAAAAGAAAAAAGGTTACATCCATGTTAGTCCCACAATATTACAGCTGCTCCTTGCAAAAGGAGTCCTAAAAAAGAAACAGTGAAGAAACTTGGTCTGATGCTCAGATTGAGGTGCCTCGGTCTGGGTCGCTACCGATATTGAGCCCCAGAGTAGGAGTTGGTTGGTAAGGGATAGATGACATTGTTTTGATAGGGCTTCTGAAGAAGCCCCCATTGGGTGCCCTGTGCCTGAAAGGGCCAGTTCGGTGCTCAGGCACACTGCCGAAGGAGAAACCTGAAGCAGCTTTAGCAGACAGCGTGCGGCTCAGAGTCTGGATCTGTTCTGGTATGAAGGTGGTTGTGGTGATGTGAGTGTTTCTGAAGTCACTGATTTGCTCCAGTGCCTGACGCGTGGGTAAAGTGTCAATGTCCAGCGGGGTCAGGTCAATCGACGAGGTGGAGAACTGTTTATGGGGACTGTCATCATCTGTGCAGAGGCTGTTCACACGCCTGTGGAGGTGCTCAAGGTCAATCTCTTTGTCATCCTGGGAAATGAGAAAAACAAGAGGCACCACTCACCATCACCATTTATGCTGGGTTGAAGTTTCACAGTGTGATCAGAACTGCTCGGGAAGCACAACACACAGTTAACTACAGCTGGCTGTTGGCTGAAGGCATCTCTGAATGTCACCAGCAAACATCCCCACTGCCTGAAGCTGAGTGGGCTAAGCCAAACTGAGCCAGACCCTCACACCGCAGCTACCTTCAAACCCTGAAGCTGAACAATAAATCCCAGTGCTACCAGTAGGTTTCCATCAGGAAAAGCCAGGCTTGGAGCTAGGTGGGTAAGACTAGCAGTAAACTTTGTGCCATGAAAGCAAAGCACAATATCAGATACCTGGGATGATGCTGGTTCTTCAGCTCTGCAATAAGGACTAAATTTGGATTTCAACATGGGAGGTTCTAAGCAATCAGGCTGCTGTCTTTGTCAGCATTCATCTTTTCAGGAGGGCTTAAGCAAAAGCTAAAACCACCTCAGGTTGCTTTTTGCCTTTATAACATACATTGTGGTGTAGAAAAGCTGAACTTCCAGACAAAAAACCCCAAGCACTGGTGACTTACTGACATCACACAGAAAGCAGTACACCAGGCCATTTTAAATGATGATGCCAACAGAGGGATTAATGCTCCTCTTACCTACAAAGAAGAAATTCCATCGATTCTGATGGAATTATGCTCTTGTGGCTGAGAAGAGAAGGTGAGCTAGGCTATTTATTGTACCATATAATCCCTCCTCTTACCTCTGTCCCTTCTCCTTCTTAAATCTCTCCTCCCAGAGAACTCAAATAGATTGGTTTGTTTGTTATAATTGAGAATTTAAATGCACAGAAGTTTAAAAAGAGGAGAAGGTCCTGGGTGACACAATAAATCACCTGTGTTGTACATACATGTTTGTACTGAACTTCAAAGCTTCATTCAAAGCAGCATTGAGTATACACGAACATGGGGATTCTCTCAGTCTAGGCAGTGCAGCTCATTTAGAACAAAAATCAATTTCAACTAACCTTAAAATTTACCTTAATCTCTGTGAAATCTACTGGCTCTTCCAGGCCACTAGAAATATCTCACACTCTTAGGACCTCACAGAGGGTAATTAGGCAGCCGAAAGATGTGCACTGATGACTTCCAGCCTTGATTACTGCAATTCAATGACTGGCTTGATCCAGAGCTCCCTGAATCAATGGCAAAACTCCTAGTATACCGAATGGGCTTGAGATCCCTCCTTTGTCTAGGAATGAAGTCAAGCACTCTGAAAAAGTCCACACCTAGAACAAACTGCAGGAGTTCATCTACTTAGCAAATGGATCACCAAATATTTGCACTGGTACCATGCTGAACACAGAGCCTGATGGGAAGGAGGCTGAGAGGCCAGCTCCCCTCCAGGATTTTACCCTCCAAAGGCAGGGACAAGGAGACAAACCAGGGGAAAAAGAGGCAGGGAATGGGGCACCGGGTATCTCCCAGGGACTGGATGATCACTGACCACAGAGGATTGGCTTGAGCTCATCACGGGAAGGGAAAAAATGCAGTGCTCATTTCTTGGGCTTAGCTTTCTGTCTATAGTTTATTCACATGTGGACATAGACATGGATGCACATAACAACCACACGGGTGACACCAAAACCAAACGCATTCACCAAACGCTCTCTCCTAAGTATTTTGGCACTGCATATGGATGCAGGAGAATTGGGGCCACATTAGAAGCTAAAGGAAATATACAGAGGCTCTGTTAGCATGTGCAAGTCATGACTATGTCTCTGAGGGACAGTCCTAAATTTTTTTTTTTTTTAGATTTAAAAAAAAACATAAAAACACTTTGTAATTTAAAAAGCCAATTGGGAAAAATTGGAATTTAACAACTTCTGAGCCTCTAAAAGTTACTTAAAATATTCCTCTTCTCTTACAGAGATGCATTTGGGGCTAGGGTCAGACCAGTGAAAATATGTAGGTGGTGATATTCTCCCATGCTCAGCCCACAACCCGATCTCCACCCAATCGATACACCAAAATGAGACCCACTCACAGTAAGATTGTGCATATCTCCATAATATGATCTTTCCTCTTCTCTCTTGTGTGATCAGTAGTGAAATATTCAGCAGTTTTCACATTTAAATTATCATCAGGCTTCAGAGTCAACATCCCATTGAGATTACTGGGGCGGTTCATACTTCTCTCAGAGCTACTGTTTAAGGCTGTCTGCAGACTCAGGCAGACATCATTGAATGGATTACTTCTGGTACGCGACCGAAAATGTTATCTTCGCAACCATAAGACAATTTTTTTCAGTATAAATGCTTGCATTCTGGAGCACAAGATGGCAGCCACCAGGAAAAAGGGTTGGCTTGCTGACCACAAAGTGGCCCAATCTGACCCCCGACTCTGGACTAGTGGCCTGGAAGAGCCAATGGATTTCATGGAAGCTAAAATGAATTTTAAGAAAGTTAGTTAAGATGTATTTCTTTGCTGAATGACCCCCACATCCAGGATAGTGGGGACATTCAGCACATACGTCCACGTTAAACTCAGTTTTGAGCCAAGCTTTTCAATTTAGTGTTGAGATGCAATTTTAAATGCTAGGCTAATGACCACATAACAAAGATCAAGGAGGCCAAATCATACCATTTGTGGAAAGTATACACTTGAATTTCTCTCTGTTTGAACATTGAAAGAGAAAATTTTGTAGTTATATAAAATATCCAGGTTATACTTTTTCTTTTCCTTTGCTATTTATTTTTATGTTTTACACCAGATAAATATGAAGTTCTGAAAGTTTGGGTCAACAACAATCTAGAAAATTTTAGTGGTTTGTTGTTTTTTTTTTAAATAATTTACTACTTGAAACTATGTAGTTTCCATTCCTGAGAAACTCAATTTAAAAGACTAGAGATTCTTTTTTTGTTTCTTTTAATAATGGTCCGATCCAGATCTTGAACAGAAAAAGCTTGGGAATTAAAACAGGCACGAAAAGTTTAAACGTCTTCTAACATCAGTGCCAATGCTGTTTAATTAGGTAGTGTAATTAATCCTGCCTGATTACACAGCATTCCATTAGCAGGAATAAACACAATGGAGAAACTGCAGAGAAGGTGAGACCACTGCACACAGATTAACAGCAAAACCCACAAGCTACACAAATGGATCTAAGCTACACAGGTAGAAAAGCTATAATTGGTAGTGCTACATTAAAGCTCATAGGTAGGCTCAGCTTTGGCCATAGCTGCCAAGTACTTTTGATATCATTTCCCTGCCACCCCCCCCAAATGTTTTTCTAGTATTTTATAGAGCTAAAAACTTAATTATGAAGGTAAGAAATTTGTTGTAAGACTGCATAAGGCTCAGATGGCTGGTGGAGGGACAGGTAGATTACCACAGGAAGAAAAGTATTACACATGCAGGTGTAGAAGCAAATTCATCCCTGGTGCAAAATAACATACGTCCCTGTGGTCTCTGTCTAAGATTTTATGAAACAAGTCTGTAATAGATTTCAGAAATAAGCCTGGCCTCAACCCAAAAAATCTAACAAAAACTTGCTTCCCTGGACTCCAGATTAAATAACAAGAACTGAAGTTCATGGAAGTCTCCAGAGGTTAACGTTTCTGAAAATGGGGACAAGCTTATTTAAGAAGCTAACTGCTGATTAAAGGGCTAAACTCTGCAAATCTGTTTTGAAAAACTCATCCACTGAGTTTAGGGGATGTTTTTTTCAAGAAGAAGCCAAGAAACCTTTGAACTTAGTGGTGAGAATAAGCTCTCACCAATGGGAACAATTAACTAAATATTGATGTATTAATAATGTACTATTCTACAAGTAACAGCTGTGGTTTACTCAGAATAGCTGCATATTTATACATCATCAATATACTTTTTTTTTTCCTCCATTCAAGCTTTTCTAGAAAGAATAGCTAAAGAGATTTAAAGGAACAATATTTACCTTAAAAAGTCAGGAAGCTAAGGAAATTTCTCTCAATTTGATTCCCCACCCTCTCTAATGCTATAAAGTCAAGGCAGCAATCTTTAGGGTGCATGAAAATTCCCCAGGAGAAACGGAGGGTCTAATACCTCTTTTGATGGAACTCGGGAGCCTTTCCTTTTATTCCACCATGTTTCCAACATTGCAATGAAACAGGATAGGACAATCCCAGCAGCGAGGATGCAGAAAACACCTGCAAAACTTTTTATGTCCAGGGCACCTCCTTTCTGTTTGGTATCCACAGATGAGTAAAGATCACACTGACCATTCTTCGGCCACCACTTATGCTTCAGTATGTCCATGTCACCGTTCTGCTGCAGCTCCAAAATCCTTGAGGAGAAAGCACAGAGTTGGGTTACAGTGGAGCAGTGGAGGTGGCATCTCAGAGCACGAGGATGTAATCCATCTGCTTGCAAGATTCCCATGTCTCGGAAAGCCAAGCAGCTGGTGAATCCAGAAAGACTGATTTAGCTAGAAAAGAAAGCTTGAATATGGAGTTGTCAGTAAAATTGAGCATATGGATCTCTCTGCTTCACTCTAGATAGAGGAAAGGACATACAAGACTAGATGACCTCCAGAGGTCCCTTCCAACCCAAACCATTCTATGATTCTATGAAGTCTCTCTTCTTTTAAGACCCTTAATTAAAACAATGTACAGTATTTTCTTAACCAGCTTTCACCACAGACTGTGTAAATTGACTTTTGTAGCTCATTAGCTATTTGAAAACATATATTTTGCATTTTAATTGCTGGGTAAGAGACATGTCAATAAAAAAAGAATATTAAGAAAAAAGGAAAATACTGTTCAGAGGTACCACAGGATGCACATTACTTTATTGTAAACTTATCTTTATCAGGCTACCTACTTACTGCTTTAAAGAGAGATGAGAGTTGTCTTACAGTCAGTGATGAACTAAACTAATCTTGAACAATGGGAATGTGCAACCTGCTGGGAAGTGATTTCCATAGGAAGGTTCTTTGCTACAGAAGTCACTCCTCCTTACACCTACGTGCCCAGCCCACTGCCAAAGATCTAGTGGGCAGCTTGCAAGGCCAATTTATTTAGCTAGACTTCCTGTGGGATGAACAGTTCAAGAAACAAGAACTTTGTTTGGAAGAAGATTTTCCTATTTACTTCAGTTATTTCTGAGGAAAGTGTTTTTATAAAAGCATCCAGTAGTGACAAGAGTATCAGCTGGGTGCATCTGGTTATCCAAATAAAAAATTCAACAATTACACTTAAGCATAAAACGGGGAATGTTTTCCTTCATGTAATTAATTTGTTTTTCATTTCAGTGTTGGAAGCAAACAATTACTTATGCAATCATTTGACACAGCAGGCAAAAAAATCCAAGTGCACACAAACCAGAAGAGGTCTAGGATGTTGCTACCAGAGACTATGCTGTGTCAAAGTGAGCCCACTGACTCAGGGCTATCACAACAACTCAGTGCAGTGGTCTACCTCAACCTCAGCAAGACACAATATTATGAAAGGAGTTTGAATGCACCTCAGAAGTACAGGACAACTGCTCTATACATTGGTCACTCAATCTCTAATGTCACTTGAACAGTGTGAACATTAGTGACATTGTCAGTGAAGCCACTGAATTTTCTATGGCACATCCAAATAACCACACAAATATGCTGTGGTCCAACCAGGAATGGGAGACTTCACACAGCCATCAGTAGCTTAAATCTCAGTTTCTACATAGGAGTACATCCCATGTCTGAACTCTCTACCTGTTCATAGAACAGCTTATCCACCTCTGTGCTGTACCAAAGGGAAGAGTGCCCTTGAAGAACAGACTGCATGTGATGTGTGGCTTTGGAGATACCAGAATCACCTTGTTTGCATATCTTGTGTTTCTAAGAACTGCAACAAATTCTGTGCAATGCCTGCTGACAGCACACAGCAGAAAGTCCAGCCCCGGAGAATGGAAAACAAGGTCAGTTGCCTGGGCTATATTTTAAATTGTCCCAAACCCAGTACCAACTCAGGGAATCCCCATCCCAAAACTTCCTGAAGGGGCAGGGCTAAGTCAAGGACAGGAGGACTCTCCATTCTGTTGTAAGAGACAGAATAGATGTTCTGAGAAAACCATGTTCAGAGGAGCTTAGGAGGCATGGTGATAAACGATATCGACAGCAGCACTGAGTGCACCGTCAGCAAGTTTGCAGATGACACCAAGCTATGGGGTGCTGTTGATAAGTTGGAGGGGCAAGATGTCATCAGAAGGACCTGGACAAGCTGGAGAGGTGGGCCCAGGTGAACCTCATGAGCTTCAATAAGACCAAGTGCAGGGTCCTACACCTGGGTCAGAAAAATCCCCACTATCAATCCAGGCTGGGGGATGAGATGATAGCAGCCCTGCAGAAAAGGACTTGGTGGTACTGGTGGATGAGAAGCTGGACATGAGCAAACAGTGCACGCTGGCAGCCCAGAAGGCCAATGGCATCCTGGGCTGCATCAAAAGAAGCATGGCCAGCAGATCCAGAGAGGTGATTCTGCCACTTTNGTTGTCATAACTACCTACAGCTGCCTATTGGGAGTGTGTAGAGAAGCTGGAGCTAGACCCGGTGACAGGAAGAGATGCAACTGAGACCAAGTGGAATATGAGCAATTCCAACTAGACAAAAGAAAAATGGGAGTGGTCAAAGATTGAAACAGAATTTGCAGCACCTTCACCCATTACCCATTGGGTAAGGCCCAGAGCAACCTGACCTAACTGCAGACTTCAAGCAGAGGGCTGGGCTGGAGACCTCCAGAGGTCTGCTCCCAGCAGTCTCCTCTGCAACTGCAAACTCAGCCCACACACTACTCTACCATGGCATTCAGTGCTTACAGACATAACTCAATGTAATTCTGGTCCTCAATGCCTAAGGCATCCTGCATTAGGATTCACGTATCTTGGTCCAAATATTGCACTATGACAGGTTAGCAGGAGCAGCAGTTAGTCAGCATTAACAGAACCCTTTTGTATAAGTTCTTGTTGAGTAACAGAAGATTAATTTTTTGATTCCCAATCCAAATATTTAGCATATGTGGTTTTTATATTTAGGAATTACTGTACTATCTACACTAGGCAGCAACAGAACAGCATTGTGGGGCTTATTTCTTCCAGTAGGAGTTCTAATCCCTGAGAGGGGCTATTTTCCCTCTTTTATTCAGTCCGTAACAGAATGAACCATCCAAATGATTGCTCTATTATCATTAATTAAATGATTCTTCACTTGTCAGTGTAATTCCTGATTACACAAGACATCTTTTCAATAATAGGCATTTGCATAAAGACACCGAACTTCAGCTTGCTCCTTAAGAGAGATTTATTCCTAATTGTACTCCTGCTAATTATTGGCAATTTTCTTTATGGATGTAACATATAACTTTAATTATTTAAAGGAAAACATAAAAAAAAAGGCAGAAACCAGGAATACTAATTGTATCATAACACGGAAAAGCTTGAGAAATGGAAAGCTTTCAATGAAGCCTTTTAAAACTGCAGCTGAAAACAGATGTTGAGAGATAAAACAGATATCAAGAGAAATTATAAGAGCATAAGTATCTAACTATATTAACTTCATACAGAGAAAAAGGAGATCCCACTTCTATTAGACTTAGTAAACACCTTGCTTCTGAATTCACCCATTTGTGGAACCAAAATAAGATTTAACATTCCCACCTTGTTCCTAGCAAGGAAACTTCCTAATTTTGTAGCACGTTTTCAGAAATGAAAATCATACTTTTATTGAAATTCCATGAAAACATGAGGAAGGGAGGGAGGCTGCTTACAAGTGTGCCCAGCAGGCAGGCACTGTTAGACTTGTGTGCTGCAGGATGCATCCCACACGATGGCACTCTTTCCATAAAAATATGTGCTTTTTGCTGCTGTTCCTGGTGGGTGCCCTTACACACTCTAATCAGATACCTGTTGGGCAGCAGACACTACAATCAGTTTGGTATTTGATTTTCAAATTTAATAAATGGCTAAAATAATAACTCATTAACTAAATGCTCTGAATGATAATGATGCACTAAGTGCTGTAATTCCAGCAAGTGCCTCTTCTCACAAGTCCCAGGTTTTCAGAAGTGAACTTTTCCTTGGCACTCTTGGCTCCTTTGAGCCTGTTGTATTGGCATGGAGTAGTATTACAACACATAAGCCAGTAGTAAGAGCATAAGTAATAATGAGTAGAGTGCATGAGTTCCTGCTGCTCTGACACACCGGAGTCTTAAAAAGCCTACAAAAGAAGCCTGTGTATTGAAATAATCTGATCTTTCTGAAAAAACTCAACCTTTAAAACCTACTTATGGGACTGCAGTCTTAATATATTTTTTCTGTAGCAGGCAAACTGTTGCAGTACCATTTTTCAAAGCAGTGACATAAAGTTATTAAGCTGCACAAAAGAAAATGTCTGCATGCACTTTAACTAATTTGGCCCTGAATTCACAGTGCCAAGTGGTATCTAGTGTATACAAACACAGAGAACTAAACTGCCTGCTTCCAAATCTGACAGTGATGTGAAGAAATCCTACTGAATCAATGGGAATAGGGCTGGATTCAATTCCACAACTACACACTTCACTGCTGGCAGTGAATTATTACTCCTGCAAAACATCCACAGATAAAAAACCCCAACTTATGATAGCAATGTGTCACGAACTCTATGAAATTGAGATATCTCTGACAACACTTTTTTTGATCTTATTGTATTCTCAGCTATCAGTAGTGAGCAAGAGATGTGACAGGTCATTTACAGTGAGATCAGGAATGCCAATGCACGGCCTGCGATGGCAAAGGTTACTGAATATCAGCTTCCTGCACCAGGAACGTGTTATCCAGGGGGATAACTTCACCATTGGCACTGACAAGAAAGAGGAGATGCTGAGGTGCTACTCTGGCTGTAGTCTCCAGGATCATACTGCTGTATAGAGGAAATGCACAAAGCCATGCAATGAGTGTCCCAGCCCTGGCCCCAGCTCACAGGGAGCTCCTGGGTAGCTCACACAGGTTGTTTTTGGGAGCACTTGGTGCTTGTGGACAGGGCCAGGTGGTTAAAAAGCTCAAGTAACTTCTCCAGTGACTAGGCAAGAGTCAAACTCCTCAGGCAAAAGCTCCACACTAGAGCTTTTCTAACAGAAGTCTGGTGCCAAGTCTTTGTAGAACTCAGTTCCCCTCTCATAAAACAAGATATACAACTAAGCTGATTTGTGACTATCCTTCAATTATCAAAGTAGACAGGTAGGAATCCACAAGGAGTTAGAGTTTTTTTTTTCTTTCAGTGAGGCAACTGCCTAAATCTTTCTTATTCATGACACTAACTGGAGTGATGCCCACTCCTACTGCATCTTCCTGAGCAGGCTTTAGGTTTTGGCAAAGTAGGGTCCCTCTCAATGGCAGAACAGCTCTCAGAGGCTGGCTCAGGGCTTCAGTGCTGGAGAGGGAGGGCTGCTACCTGGCCTGGCTTGCTGTCTCCTGCCTGTGGAAGAGTCAGTTCCAGCCATTGGGAGGAAAATGGAATAAGGATGGAGACAGGCAAGCAGGAGGCTCTTTGCACATCCTCCCCTACCAGAAGCACCTCATTGTCTCACTGAGACCTGATGAGTTTTCATTATTTTGACCTTATCCTTGGGGCTTTGCAGCACATGCACATTGATGCTCAAAGCCTTGACTTTGATGCTATTCACAGTGCCAACAAATTTTGTCATTCCCCAGCTGCCCAACAAATTACAGTTGCATCATACTACAGCCATGGACTATTATGAAGCTGCTGAGGACAAAGAAGGATATATCTGTCTTCAACTACAGGAGGGGAATATTCCTGTGTGATTTTTTTTCTTGCTCAAAACTCACAGAATAAAGAGATAAGGAATGGTCAGAAGTAAAAAACTCAGAAATGTTTAGAGAGCTGAAGGGAAGGTGTTAATATAGAAACAGCTACTTTACTGGCACCATCTGGACTACCCAGTTAGCTGTCCCTAGACCTAAGCCTAGAATTAAAAAGGGCACCAGATGATTGATAAGTACAGTCCAGAGATGGAGGCAATATGGGAAGCTGCAGGGCAGAAGTAGCTGTCCCAAAGTGAAAGAAAAAGGGAAGCAGTGCCAGTGCCTCCTGAGTGGACTGAAGCAATGCTAGGAGAGCTTGCAAGATAAGCAAAGCACCTGGAGGCAGAGGTATCATTGCTATTCTGGTCCTTCCTTCAACTACAGGTCTTGATATCTGTAAACAAAAATGCTAGTTTTGAAGAGACTGTTTTCTGTGTGAGGTTTTGGTTTTTTTTAAGGCAGTATTTTAATGAGCTGCCAATCACAGGCTCCATGATAGGAAATTCTTCATGCCTGTCAAATGCAGCTTGAGCTGCCAGATTAGCTGAAGCTGTGCTCCCTTCTCCATCCATTCCCACCACTTAACCCAGCAAAAGAGTGCCCTTGGGTCCAGCTACAAAGCCTGTTTCTGGCAGGGGCTCCAAGCAGATTTAAACCCAACTAACTTGTCCCCATGAGGATGGGCAGATGGTCACCTTCTGATCTGCTCGACATCATGCTGCCGTCACTAGAAAATCAGTGCACAGAAAGGATAACCAATCTCAACTTCTAAACATGATAGAAGCAGCAGTAGTAAACCAGACCTACTGTTCAGCACTAAGGATTTGCATATCAAACAATATTAAAAGAGAGAAAGCAGGTGACCTTCTGTTTTGCTCAGCAATAAACCATTAGTTTCAGAAGATGCAATGCTCATGACTTGGATCCCATAAATTAGCATCACTTTTTCAAATCAATGAAGTTCATTTACCTCAATCTGCTAAACCTACATCAACACTCTTTCAAATACAGAAGGCTAAGCTTAAATGAAACTGCATCAGCAATAAGAATTGAGATATTACTTATTATACAACTGTGGTGGGATTTTATAAGGAAAGCACTATTATAGCTTTATTCAAGCTATGTGGTTTTGCTGAATGTCAAGAACTCAGAAACCTAGCTAAAGACAAAAATCAAGTTATTCAAGATCTTCTGCTTACTTTTAGTATAGAAAAAGTTGAGGTGAGCTTAACTGGCCTTTCACCATGCAGAGAAAGCAGTAAAAAAGTATTAGCATCTATTGATAAATCTCAAATGACAAGGGAACATCTACAGTCACATAAATATCATGAGTTCATTAAGCTCAGTACTGCTAAGGTAAACACCAAGTTAATTCATTAAGTCAGTCATGATACACAATCAACCTTATTAAAACAAAGAGATGTATTTTCAAGTTATATTGGTTCCTGTCCCCTTTCAGAAAATTACTTGAAAAGTAACTATTACTAAGCTTTATGAAAAAATGCAGTACTTCATGGCCACTTGAATGCCTGGAGACTAATTTTCCTTTTGCTTTCATTACAGAATCACAGAATCATNTAAACCAAAAGCAAGTCCATGCATGTGAAGGCAGGGACAGCTTGTGGAGTGTGCAGAAGAATGAAGCAGACTTCGATGCACTTCCCACAGCTGGGACAGCTCTGCACCAGGAAAGGCTCTGTTGCTAACTGCCATGTTTCTACATCATCTGAGATCCAAAGATCAGCTGTCATGTTGCCCATGATTGCCATAGAATGAAGATAGCATTCTTCCCTAAAATTATACTTTCTTCAAACTGTCCCCTAAGATAATGCTTGTGCAACCCCAGAGGCAGTAAGAGATGACCTTTTGACTGCATGAGGAGACAGTATGATCACACACATGCAACCTGAGGACTTGAGTCACAGGTCCCAAAGCTGCACGTGAGAAAATAAGTAGCTCTTCTCAGCACTGAAATAACTGAGCTTTCCTGATCTGGGGTGAAATCAATGTCCAAAGTTGGCAGGAATTTCATCATTAACTTCCAGACAGTGGAGACCAACACAAAGAACACTTGGATACCCAACCCTTCTGGTTAGGCTGTGACAAAAGTGGCATCAGTACAGACTATTTGGATTTTCTGCACCAGCACAGGATACCCAAATTAGCCAAAAATGGAAAGCTTCAGAAGTGTCTTTTTAGTCACCACATACTTCTTAGGGGTCTTCACCCCAAAATCACACCTGACCAAACATTACCTCCTTCAACTGTCCACTGCCTGAGAAGCCCTGCGGTTAACAAACCACAAGTAAAGAAATTCTCTCCTGCATAGCCAGAAAAAGCAAACAATTGAAAAAAGTACATTAGTTTGACATTGATTAGGTTCCCCCCCCCCCCNNNCCCCCCGAGTGAGATTCTAATGGACACTTATTTGGGTCAATTACTATTTAACCTAGTTCATTCTCAAATTTGTTTGAGCACAAAGTGATAAATTGTCATTAAGTAAACATCAAATGAAATATTAAAATGGTTGTCTTATGTTTTAAGGATATTTTAAAGATTAGATCATAAGGAATAATTGTATCTAATCCATTTAGACCATCTGCTGATGTCCTATGAGAAGAGAAAAAACAAGGAATTCACTGAACCTGACCTAGGAGTGAATAAATATGCAAGCCTCATCTTCAGCTAAGATGCAATTACATGAGAAATCAAATTACTAACATGATTAATCTTAAGTGTTGTGGTGACTAGTGAACTTTAATTTTTATATATTGTATATGTTTATGCTACCTTTAAAAGTCAAGCACTCATTATGGCTATGACAATGTGGTCTTTGCTAATATCAAAGCTGGGCTCCAATGAATTGATAACAGGAAGGATGAAAGCAAGCCAAAAAGACACAAGAGAGATGGAAAGGAAAAGACAGTAAGTCCCACAGAGACCCAGAGCATAGCTGCAGTCAGAAAGGGAATACCTTGGGTGGTCTTTGAAAATGTCAGCATCATCCTTAAGCACACTGTGATATTTGGGTTATTGAGTGCAGGAAAAGATCTTTCATTTTAGTGTAAGAATTTGGAAATGATCATCTTTGCTCCGAGTCACGCTTCAGGCACTGCAAAGCCTTATTCTCATACAAACTACCTACATCCACATCTTGAGAAACAGAAGACACAGCAGTTGCATTAAGTCCTGTTAAGTGGCAGTCTAGAACAGCTCATTTTTAAAGTAAGAGACCTAGGTGGCACTTGTATGTTTGATGTTTATTTGCTATTTGCATAAGCAAAGATGACAAAAATATATAGCTGATGATTCTCAGTTTTTTAAATGATTCAGTGCTTTTATTTAAGCCCTTAAAATGAAAACCAAAACTTGCCAAATTTTCTTTTAGATAGTGTTTAAATGAATGATTTACCTACCTAGCTTTAAACTATTGATTTAAGTTCTTTATAATCCAAACGATATCTAAATCCAACTATCTCCAAGGTGAACAGAGCTGTTGAGAGTAGGAGAAGCTAGACAGATAAATGTAGAGTCTGAAGATCAAATCACAGTAATATGCTTTGTGTCTGAAATTTGACATTTAAAAATATCTCAAAGGCTTTTATCTCCTAGATACTTGGTTACAGTAGTGAAAACTTCCCAGATCCATTCCCATCCAGGGTTTTAAACCAGTACTGCTGATCATGAACACTGCACTAACCAACTTTATAATGTTGCACTGAGGATAGCTCTCTCCAAACAATCCTTTTAACACTGAAAGTGAAAATGTTTAAAGTATCCCTTATGATATATTAGTGCTTCAAAACATAATGCATTACTTTGATTTGTTGTCCCAAGCAAAAACTTTTCATAGAAGAACCATTCCTAGAGAGACCCCCACAAAATATGCTCTTTCTTTAAAGCTTTTCTCAACTTATACTAATGAATACTTTCCAAATACACACAGCATCATAGTGGCTATCTGGGGAATCCTAAGGAGCTGCCACAGTTCTGCCTAGAAAATTATGAGTCTCTGCTAAATTTATAAGGGACCAAGTTCCGAATAGACCAGCTTGTGATGGGTGGCTGGCCCTGAAAATACTGCCTAGGGCATGTGGGCTGCTCTGGGGCTAGCTCTGCCTGCTTTTCCTTCCAAGGTACATCAGGTAAGCCTTCCCCAAAGACATATAAGACCATAAATTCCTCTACCTTGATAAGCATGCAGATCTTTTAACCTCCCTTAGGCACAGAAGGAAATGATGAAAGATAGTTTCTCTGTTAGCTTTCCAATTGCCTGACTGCTGTGCTACACTCAATCTGTGCTCAGCCCTAACAAAGCAATGCATTACTGCTGCCTTTCATAAACATGTTGCTCCGTTGTACAGGTAGGTAAGCTCAGATTTGGTCTAGTTGCTCTTCTTCAGACTTAGCAATTACCTTCAATAATACATCAGCATGCCAGAGTGCCAACCCTGTGTGTGTAGGGTTTTTGCCAACTGGAGAGCTTACTGACATCTTGAAGACAGAGCATCTTTCAGTGCCCTTGCAGGACTACCAGCAATACAGAGAGGTCAAGCAGCCTGGCACAGAAACTTTGCTGGCTACTGGGGGTTACAAAAGTTAATGATTGATGGTTTATTGTTCACCTTCCACTGCAATGTGTGTTCTGAGGAGCTGCTATCTCCTCTGCATGATAGGCATCAGGGCTTTAAGCAGCATGGTGTTTACTCACAGGATCAGGTGTTTACTCAAAGGATCACACTACGTGAGATTTCCATATTATGAAGAAATACCTTGATAAGAACCCAGTGCCATTCAAACCAGATAACAATCTGCAGGAGGGCTGAGAGTTTATTCTGTTAATAAAGGCATCTCATAGGTAATGCTGCAATTTTTCAAGAGCCACAGCCAGCTAGCTTGGCTTTATTCTTATCTCCCAAACTTTGCCTAATCAGGTCCTCTGGTCCTTCCTGCACTGCTATAGGCAAGGACTGAACCTGTTCATGTGCATAACAGTAATCAAATTTCACATGGTTAAACCAAATAATTTCCTTACATTGTATTCTTAAAAGTAAGCAACACAATTTCAGAATTTAGTTTTTCAGTTTTAGAGTCTCTAAGTGTTTCTCAGTGTTTGGGAACTTTGTATGGTTTTAAAGGTGTGAGTTTTTTGCCCCTCTCAGCAGTCTATCAATAACTGGCCTGAAGATTACATTCCATTCAGTTCAAGGAAATAGGAAACAGACAAAACATAAGCTTGCGTAGCAATGAAAGCACAAATCACTCATATCCTAGAAGTGTTTTACAGCTTGACTAACCAAATCTGCAATTGCCCAAGATGCCTGGAAGCAAAATTATTTCACGGTCAGCCAGAGCAGGTAACGGGCACACTTACCCTCCCGTTAGTGTACCTACTGTCACTTCTTTTGTAAAAACTTGCAGTTATGCCATTTCTACACTCAAATCTCAGAGAAGGAACCTAGGGAGCACTGAGTGAACCTTGTCTTCCTTTTCCCTTCCCTCCTTCCCCAGCAGGCAGGGCCCATAGAGCAGCTTCCCTGCTCACCCATGCTCCAATGACACAGCAGACTGGTGTGACAGAAAGCACTGCCAGGGTTTGTCGTGTAACATTACAAAACTTAGCCCAGTGTTTTCCTCTGCTTTGTGCCAGATAAACTGCAGCCAAAAGAAATAACCTCAGAAACAGCACACAAGGCTCTCCCAGGTGCTATTCTATCAACTCCCCTCTGCAGAGTGCCAGTGGCTTTGTAGGGAATTTAGACTATTTTATAGCTTAGGTCAAAACCAAGTGACTTGGCACTGAGATTCAATTTGGATAAGCTGGTGAGCCTGCTCAGATGATCTGTGCATATCTTTTTCAAGATCAAGGGCATAAGGTCAAATTCTGCAGCTTCTTTTTAACAGCACAGAGAAGCATGTTCCTTCTTTCTGCTAGCAGAGGCACATCCAAGAGCTAGATGAGGGCTCCTGTTGCCCCTTGCTGCTCAGCTCAGAGCATGGGGCAGGTTTGGTGACAACCAGGTCTCAGAGAGTCTCCCTAGTAAGATCCACTGGAGTTAAAAGCAGAGTTCAGAGGACACACAAAAGAAAGTCATATAAAAAATAGAATCTCTCAAGTTCAGAGAAAGAATCAAGACTATCCTGACTTATCTCAAAAAGCTGTCTGGCAGGAAAGATAGGAGCTTGAATGGAAGGATATTCACAACCCAAATTTCCCTGTTCCAGAAAGTAAACGTTTATTTGTGGGAGGGTGAAGGAGGATATTAACAGGTTCTTATTTTTACCCAGCCTGTTCACCTTTCTCTCCCTCAGTGTCAGACTGAAAATTAGGATTCCACCGAATGGCCCTGTCGTCATGCTGCAAATTCACAGCTGCAGAAGATGACGCACAGTAAATCACTGTCCTCTCACTGAGAGCTGCCATAAATAATGCCACAGGAGTTCTCCCCTTGCCATCAGCAGCTGCCTGCAACTGCTGGGAGCAGAGCTGTAATGTGGCCCCCAGGTAGGGAATGGAGAGAAAGTAAAACAGAACAGGCTGAAAAATAAGATCCTGGCATTTATCATCACATTAACTTGTAAGCCTTTCAAAATATTTGTCTCTTCTCTCCCACAGGAGAATTTCTATAAGCAAGTTGTCATAACTTCAGACAAATTTTAGGAATGTGCTATGTTAATTTTCTAAAAGCACCTAATCTGAAAAGTATTTTCATTAACAGCAAGTATTATCTCTCTACTTTTACAGAGGAGAAGGCTGTGGCACACACTGTGAAGCACGCGTAGCAAGATCAAACCTTGGGTGAATGGTAGAAGCAGTGGCTGAACTGAACCCTACTCTCCCTGTTCCCTTTTGCAGTAAGTATATTTATTTGCTTCCCTAAGAGAAGGGGGGAAAAAGCAGGCAAGAAAACCCAGCAGTTTGGCAAGCTGTATAACAGGTGGAACAGGCCAAAGATGTGAAAGTGTATTAGCTATGACTTCCTGAGCAAGCAGTTGGTCAACTCTGTTGCTCAGCCTCTACATCAATGACAGCTTTTGAAGGCTTGTGCTGCAGCACAGTCTCTCTCTTCCTGGTTATAGGCATTTCCCAAGCATGGGCACAGCCCCAGGGTTATCCATAGGGCCAAGCTCTGGGCAGGCTTGGCTGGAGGGGAACCCCAAGATGACAGGCTGCAGGGCAGCTGGAAGGGACATGGCTGACATGGCAGCCAGGCAGAACTGCAGCCCCTCTCCCAGCTCTTCAGGGATTAGAGCAGCACCAGCGGCCAGGAACATAAGCAGGATGATGGAAGAAGGGACTGAGATCCCTCTCTACATTCCCAGCAAAGCTGTAACATCTCCCAGACCATAACAGCACCACTCAGCACCTTGAAGTTCTGCACTATTCATACCTTGCATAACTGTGCTGTCCTTAACTACAACTTCTTCATCTAATTTGGGTCAGACCTCACAGCTACATGGGGACATACTTCAGGGGATACATCTCCCTCTGGGAGCACTTGACTGAAGAGAGAGATCAAGGATATATATTACAGTGCATCTCATGGACATTGCCTGCAGCTGAGGGTAAACAGCTAAAAACATAAGGCAATTTCAGATTCATTCCTCTCACACTTGGCAAAAAGTAGAAGCAGGAGCTTTTTGCAGCACACTCATGCTACTCAAAAATTCATATAACTATGATCAGCTACACAAAGCAGTTTTAACCAGGATTTTACTAATTACCAAGCATCTGGCTACAGTTTCCCCTCAATATTTTTCTAACCAGCATGGAAGAAAAGTGGGTTTGCTAGAGATCTGTAAATATTAATTTTAATAAAGATGTATCCAACCTATGAGAATTGGTAAAACCCCCCCAAACTCAAAGCCCAGACTACAGAAACATTCAGTAATGGATATGGTTGACCGTGGAGATAGCAATGCTAGATCTAGGGACCTCTCCATGGAGACTACTACATGAATATTTAGGGCTGAACAGATTCCAGTGAGTTTTTTTTCATTTAAACAAGTTTCCAATTCTGTTTTCAACTATAAACTAACAGTTTGGGTTTTTTTGTTTTTTTTGGTTTTTTTTCTCCTTCCAATTCTCCCTTTCTGGTTGAGCTTCAAGTCATATTGGGTATTTGGGCTAAACTTCTCAGAGAAAAAGATACACATGCAGAATGTAGGCAAACTGGGCTCCTATACTGTTTGCCCTGTTCAAAGCAAGGACTGGAAGCAAGTCTCCCTTGTAATGGGGATTATCAGATAGAGAAGTCATGCCAGAGACAACGATAAGAGACTCCTGCCCCCTGCAAGTAAATCTCTAGCTTAGGAAGCTACTGCACTGTGTGGAAAAATCAGATATTCAGATATAGGAACCTGCCTGCGTTAAGGACAGTTATAAGCCTCTGGAAAAAACAGATACCAAAGCTTAGGTTTCTCCTTTTTTCCCCTTCTCCTCCCAAATCAGAATTTTTGCTTTCCAGTCAGCTCTTCCAAAAACTGGAATTAAATAGCCAGCACAGCATTCCTCTGCTGGAGAGGGCCACCTTCAGCTGTATTGCTGTTGGACCAGAGCCTACACTAGCCACTCATTATATTCTCTGGCACAGGGAAGACATGGATGCGAAAAGGAAAAGCTCAACCACACTGCCTGCTCAAGAAAAGGGATTAGAAAGACTACAGAGGGCTGGCACCAGCACTAACTATTTTTCAGAAGTCTTAGCTAACCCTCTGTCTCCCAACATCCACCTCCTCTCCATTCATACCTACTGTCTCTCCATTCCCGTCTCTTAGGGCAAGTAGAATGCTGCAGCCAAGCAGATCTCAACCAACAACATGTTGAGCATGAGGGCATGCCCACACTGTGGGAATGAACCAAAACCTCTTGTCTAAGGAGCCTATAAGCACAAGCTGTGTCCTTTTATTGTGTAATTCCAATTACAGGTGAATGGGATCAAAGGAAACAGAACCAGTTGCAGAATAGGGCAGCAGAGATTTTCCCCTTCCTGGAAAAAGAAGCCATCCCAGCAAGGCAGCAAGTAGTGTAAAAGAGTGGGGGGCATATTTTGTTTTAATGTCACTGCTGGCAGAGGGGAAAACCAGGCCAGGCAGCCCAGCAGAGAAAGCTTTTGCAGGTAAAAAGATACTGGATAACTTTCTTCTTATGTCTATTTTACTTCAGTGCAGTAATACTGACAGAACAGTTGGTTCTTGCTCACATCTACAAGAGAAGTCAGGTTTTACTTCTTTTCCTTATAGACCAGCTCCTTAAGACTGTGCACATATTTGCAAATTGAATTAATATTTAACATGATCCACTATGGTGAAACACTTTAGAGTTAAGAATGAAGTTCAGAGTTATTGTCTGCCTTCCCCCCCCCCTTTTTCTTAAATAAATAAAGCAAAGAATAAATCCCACGTGAAGACTCACCAGCTGATGGGAGGTTTCAGTAGAAAAAGAGTCACATTTGATTTTAAAATAATTGTTTTCAGGTTTCTCTTTCATAATTTTTGTTCAGAGGACATGAACTTGTTTTGCATTTGGCACTATTACCTGTCCTCTCAGTCCTGTGTGTGGACCTGGGGCTAGGGATAGACTTTATTGGATAAGTGTAGTACTTAAGGACGTGGTTTAGTGGCATGGTGGTAGATTGATGGTTGGACTTGATGATCTTAGAGGTCTATTCCAGAGAATCCAATGATTCTATGATTACAGTGGCTTCTGGGATACTCAGCCTTGTTTACCTGATGAGATTTTGAAGTCAGGGGAAGGAGGGCTCTGCTTACAACAGAGATATTTAAGTTCACAGAATGTCCAGAAAACACACTGAGAACACTCCATGTTGTTTGGACATGCTGATCCTTTGCACTGACAGTGTTTCCAACTCTTGTAACAGAGCCTTTTCCCTAAAGTAGACATTGAGAAAGGCCAGTGCAAATTTCAGGTCTGTATTTCATTAGCTGTTCATTGCTTGCAGTCTGCCTTGCTATGGGGCAGAACTGCCACAGTGTCACTCACAGATGACTAAAAAAACAGAGAGGAAAATGAAAGATGCATTTCCTTTTCTTTGAATGTGTCCCTTTTTGAAAAGCAAATATCTGTTTTTTGTGGGGGCTGTGATTCACAGCTTTGGGTTGTGCAGTGCTTTAGCTCTTCACTATTTTTCTTCAGACAGCAAATGAGGAGAAGCAATACACTCCCATTTACCTCATAATATTACTTGACTTCTGCTTTATAGATCACAGACTAAAAAGGAGGCAAAATAGGTCACTCACAAAGCCAAGAAAGATTAGAGGATAAATGGTTATGAGCTGAGGCTGAGACAAGCAACTGTAGATTTAGGAAAGAGAAGCAGAGACAGGACATGAGCAGAGACTGTAAATACCTGACAGGTAGTAGTGCAGCCAACAGGAGGTGATTAGGTTGGTAGAGATAATAATTTTTGAAGCAGAGTCAGGGTATTTAACTGAGACCACCTACAACAGGGGGAGGAAATCCTAGTAGGTGTCAGGGACATACCCTGCAAGCCCCCCCTTAGCTGCAGGGAGATTTCCCCAGGCTGGGAGGGTTGGTGCACTAAGGACGTATGGTGCTGACAGAGTCAGTGGCAAATATCTCCCTAACCAGGGTCTGTGGCTTCATGGACATTGAGTGCCTAATGCTCTGTCAACTTGATTTTGACCTTCCATGCCTTACTGGAGCTGCTTTCTGCATCTGAAGATTTAGCAGAGGGGATGGGGTTGCCAAGCTGATTGACCTGCTTTGACTGGAGAGGGACTGGTGACAACATGGGTAAGTAGCCAAGGAAAGCAAACTGGGTGAACTGTATTATCCCTGCCTTCTATCTCTGTAAATCATGTATGAGGGCTTTTAAGGCAGTCTGAAAAAAAATAGAGTTACCTGATAACTGGCACAGGAGAGACAGGTGCTCCTGTGCTCCATAGGGACATGTAAAAATGGCACAAATGTTATTAATCATGGGGCCTAAAAATGTAATGAATTTAACTTCTTTTCATACTGACATACAGATTATGACATCAGTATATTATCTCCCAAGCTGAGAATTTCAGGCAACATTTTCCAAAGAAGCTAAATACCATCAGCATCTCAGGAATTTTCAAATATAGACCATAGATCTGGGCAATTTCATTTTTCTTGTGTGGTAAAGGTCCACCCAGTCCATCTCTAACCACCAGGACAAGCCCTGCCAATCACCAAATCCCTACTGAGTTTTCCTTTATATGACTGCATCCTAGACACAACTATCTTGAGTGGTTAGGCACTGGCACAGGTTGCCCAGAGAGGTTGTGGATGCCCCATCCCTGGCAGTGTTCAAGGCCAGGCTGGATGTGGCCCTGGGTGACCTGGTCTAGTGATTGGCATCCCTGCTCAGTGTGGGGAGGTTGGAACTAGATGATCTTTAAGGTCCCTTCCAACCTGGCCATTCTATGATTCTATGATCTTCATGGCTTGTATCAGACTGTATCTTATATGTTGCTATATTGCAGCAATATCCTGGTGGAGTACCAGCAGGTTTGGGGAATACCAGCACCTCAAAAGAAGTGTGACTAGATCACAAAGAGCACCTGTTGCAGTATTTTCTCACGTGCAGATGCTGTTCAAAGAGAGAAGAACACTTCTCCCTTCCAACCTGGCCATTCTATGATTCTCACACTAGTGCTTTCTGCTTTGGTATGATATGAGATCTGAGTGGGGGCACTGAGAGCACCAGACACATGCACACAGCTGTCTCAGAGCAGGGTAGCAGGGAAATACCATCATCTTTCTGGAGCATGCAGAACTACACATGGCAGTCAAGCAGCAAAGCTATTTTTCCTCTTGTAATTACTTACAACAGCACATCTTACCCTGTGCAGCACTGTTCATCTCCCCATCCTGCCCTGCTGAAATGCTACCAACAGCAAATGAGGTGTGAAGCACCCACCTCACCTCAGAAGCCATCAAGTATTATAAGGTACAAAGAGCTCTTAATTAGGCAACCATGGTTTAGAGGAGCACTGAGAGGTGCTGAGAGAGGTCCCTGTCTTGTAGTGCACATACAACATGAGCTTGAGGTCATTACTGACCTTGACAGAAAACACAAGACAACTGCCCAGCTCCCTCTTGGTTACAAGGGGCAGGAGGGAAGAGCAGCCATATGAAGCTGTACTTAGTGTCAGATTTTCCTCCCACTGTGCAGAGATACAGGTGGTGCAGCCATAACTATGTCACTTAGCTCAGTGCCTTTGTGGTTTGCATTTGACAAGATACTGCTGCAGAAAAGGTCTTCAGCTTCACCACTTCATTAAGAATGGAGACCATGGCCTTTCAAACATGGACTCTTTCTTATTTGCTAGATTATCTGCTCCCACTGAACTAAGTTCAGCAAAACCACCTCTCAGCTGACTCATTTCAGCAGCCAGCAATTGCTCAATTTTTCTTCTTAGCACCCTGTAAAAGACTTGCCAGTTTTTCCCAATAATTTCAAAAACTTGACTAGGAAAAAACCCACAACTAGCTAGAAAAATAAGATAAAAGACAAGTGTAGAAAAAAAAAATCATTACCTTAATTACAGAGCACCTTTGTCCTCTAATGGGGAGGTAATTTTTTCCCAGGACAGCATCACTTTAATGGAGGATGCACCTTAAATAGGACTGCAGTTTGCAATCTGCACTGAACTTCTGACCCAACAACTTGTATTTACTGCATTTCAGAATTGTAGCAGCAGATGAAAACCACTCAGGATTACAGATTAATTCTGTAGAGCTCCCCTGCTATGGAACTAAATGTTGCATGTTATTCAACAAAGTAAATCAAGAGCAATGGACATTCTGCTCATTGGGTAGGGTCGCCTAGCTCACAAAGTGTTTCCAACCTGGCACGAATGAGTGGCATGGCCATGGCACAGTCTCAGGCAGAGATCCCAGAGCAGAATCTCAAGCCGCTCACCTCTGGCAGACCCTCAGAGATAACAGAGTTTATCCACAGTGTCTATCCACCTTCATCTGGGATAGACACAATTTCAAGTGCAGTGCTGTGTAGAGAAAGTATACCTGCTGGAGCTAAGAGTTAGGCCCAAAGGTCTTTTTCCATTCAATTTTCATGAATTAGGCTTCCTCTCAGTGGTCCACTTTGAGTTCACAAAATGAGTTATGACAAGGACAATTTCCTTTTCTGTCAAGAATGTATCACCCACCATGGACCCATTCTTGACGTGGGTAAACCGCAATAAGATTTACTTCTGCTCCTAAGCACTGCTTGGGAAAGCAGTTGCAATTTCCTTAATTTATCTATGTTAAAAAAAAAAGTCATTTACCTATTCAACATCTGCTCAAGATTCTTTTTGGTAAAACCTCTCTATATAGTGCAACATAAATAGGAAATCAAAATATTCTGTGCAAATGTCAAGACACACTCCAAATATTATGATCCCACACAATGCCTAGTGTCAAATGTGACAATGAAGGCAGGATTTACTGCTCACAGTCCAAATGTATAAGCCACCATTAATTCAAGTGCTGCCAGTAGCTGACCTACTTTGTGTAGAAAAATTACACCCAAATGTGAATCAAAATTTGAACTGTGCAAGCTGAGCTTTCAAAAAAATACTCGAAAATAGAGTGCTGTAATGGTGAAACAAAAGTAGAAATTGTATTTTCAGCACCCAGCTTGGCATATATATAATTACTCATTAAGTAATTATGAGAAGGCAGTTTGGCTCCATTTTTGATCATTTTAACTCAATATTTTATTCATCATGGTGGCTTGTGGAACATCAGTTACAATGGAAATGCTCATACTTGCAATTCCTCTTTTTGTTCAAATGTAACTGCTTGTACTTGTGATTCCTGGTTTTGTTCATGCACTTGTAGTCATGGCTTTCTTGCAACACTTTTTCCTAGGGATAGGTGTAATATTTCTGATCATTACCATCCACAGGAGAAGAGCTGAGCCTGCGTTAAAGATTCAGAAGTAATAGCCAAGCAATACAAATACAGTTCTTTGCCAGGGAACAGCCATCCTCTGCTCTCATCCCAGAAAGCCTGATTTGCAGCTTCTTTGAAGAGGAGGCAAAATAATGCAAAGTACAAACCAATCTTTTATTCTGAGCTGCCAGGGAAAAATACATTTTCTCTACAAAAATGTAATTCCTTTCAGAGTTTCTATGTCCTCATTCATATAGAGTGAATAACCAATAGACTATATCTACTCTCCTGTCTTGATCCATAAATACCATTATGGAAAGTATTTCTGCAAAAGAACTTTGTCCCGGGGATACTGCAAAGCTTGACTGTGTTAAAAATCTGTGTTCAAATCTTGAAAATTAAAATTAGGTCTGTACTAATGTTGACATAAATTACTTCCTTTCTTTCTATAATAGAATAACTTGGAAATATGTATCTCTAAAATTGAGAAGACAGTCTCTTAAATCAGGAATCAAGTCCAGACATTCTTCCTTTAAGCAAAAATCTGAACTTTGACACAAAGTAATGCTGATTTTAGACAGTGAAATATTCCATCAGACTTTAAAGGCTATTGAGGCTGGAAAGGATTACCATCACAGCATGGTTTCCTGAGGAAAGGAGAGAGGGAGAGAGACAATTCCACCCACAGCTGCCACCGCAAGCCTAGCTGGTGCTAGAGCAAAGGTACATCTTTCTGAAAGATAAGATTTAACATCTCTAACTCGTAGCAAATCATTCATGCCCCCCCCAATCTTTGTCCATGGAATTGTTCCAAAACTTAATTACCATTGCTCAGAAGAAAAACACAAACCACAAAAAAACCCACCTCAAGCTTTAACTCATGGCTGAGTTCAGCTGGCTTCCATTTCCAACCTTCAGACTTGTGCTTTTCTTTTCTTTTCTAGATTAGAGAACTCTCTTATGAAAATTTTCTTCGCAGGTAATCACACTCTAATCACACCACAATTGATCACCTTTTCTATCTCTTTTGATAAACTGAATAGCTTGAGGTTCCACCATCTTTCCTGATAAGTCATGTTTCTCAGATCCCAGCCTGCTTTTATAGCTCTGAATATTTACGATGTATCTGTGCCAGAAATTAACTTAGTATTAATGACCAATAAAAACCTCACCAGTATTGCATACAGAAACAACTCCTTTTTGCCTGCTCAGTAGCATCCAACTTGCATATTCAATTTCCATTATTTCTCCTTAGGACTCTCCAAATAATTAATTTTAGGGGCTGTTTGTAATAAAAAATGATAATTTCATTTCTAACAAAATATTTCATCTGGCCTAGAGTAAAATGCTTTGTTGCTGATTTAAGCATCTAAGAACTTCCATTTTTCAAAGTAAAGTGGAAGACAACCAGATACAAAACCTAATTTTTAACAGAAAACCTGTCATTAACATTTTTATTTCAATATGTAACATCGATTTTTGGGCCCAATCTTTGACAGAGAAAGAAATTTATGTCACCATCTCAGTATACTTTGTCTCCTCTTGCCTTCTTTCCCCTCCTGAAGTCATCTTAATGATTCACAATTTCTATGAGAGCTAATTTGGGTTAAAACAAATCACAAAACCAAGACAGAATGACCACAAAGGTCTTGTTTCCACACAGTTTATTCCACTTGAGAGTGAACCAAGTAAAGTAAGAACATGGTACCTATCTTTCTGAGAAATAACCTTCCTGAGCACAGTTATTTAGATGAAGGTGAACTGTTAACAACCTGAATGCAGGGGCCCAATGCATGCCAAAAGAAGAAAAAGAGTGCACTGAGTCACTCCAAAAGGCTTCTTGGACGAGCTTTATGGATCGTAATGTTAAGTTAGCACTGACCTGGCCCAGCTGGCAGCTAGGGAAGCAGAGAAATATTCCTGTTTGAAACATGAATGCCACTGATTTGAAAATTTCTGAAACTATAAACACTGGACTCAGCAATGTCATTTTAAAGTCAATTTTCAGAGAGCTAATATAAGAAGAGTCAATGCTGGTGTAAAGCAACACACTCCACTGAACTATTTATTGTCAGAACAATAGCTATGATACACACCACAACTATTCTGGAAAACAACCGTAGTATTACTTTTTTTAAAAGGAAACAAATGCAATGAAAGCTTCTCATCCAGTGCAAGAGCATTAACAATATTAATGCCATTTGAAATGATGGTCAAAGCACTTTGCTAATACTCATGAATCATCAGCTTCTTTTGCAATATAACTGCTGTGTCTGGAAATTGTATTTCCTCATTCATTCATGTTATTCTAAGCATTCTTCCAGTCTGCCTGGTTTTTAAAGAGTCACTGCATCTCCAAGGAAAAGTAAACATGAGTCTTGGATGTTCTTTTCTCCTGCTTTCATTACAGAAAGGGAAAATACAGTTGCAGGTGTCCCCTCAGAGCAAGAAAAGCTGTTCTGCCCAACAAGCAGCTTTGCAATATGACCATGAGCTGGGATGGATGGGAGGAAGGGAGAGGAAGGGAGAGGAAGGGAGAGGAAGGGAGAGGAAGGGAGAGGAAGGGAGAGGAAGGGAGAGGAAGGGAGAGGAAGGGAGCTGCTTCAGTAATTTTATCCACATGAAAGCAGAGTTATGCTACATCTGAGGTGTTTTTGGAGAAAGCTCTGTTTCTCCAGGAGCAGTGAAACAGGACAAACCTTGTTTTTGACACACAGAGGATTTCCATACAGGCCAGAAGTGATGACTGTACACAGAAATAAAATAAGCAGAAGTGGAGCTAGTTTTGATCTGTGGATTTTCCTGCAATCTCATAAAATAGACTAGTACAGGTTCTGAAGGGCACTGAGACTAGAAAAAAAAACAAATAGATAAGTGAGGACCTAGATGTGGCAGATCCTAAGTGAGGTTTTGTGCCCCTGCATCAGAAGCACTAAAAGAAAACAGCATTTGGGCTGTTGCTTCTTCCTAGTTGCTTCTACTTTTGTTCCTGAAACCATGCCTCCTCACTAATGAAGCTGCTAAGAACGGGAAAGGCAGAGAGGAGCCAAGGAAGATGGAGATGGCCTGTCCCAGTTGGGGCAGAACTTAAAGGAATAGAAAGTTGAGCACTTACAGACTGCTGAGAAGACTGATAAAAATGATAAACAACTAAAAAATCCTCTTCCTCTTTCTCCCTCTGCCTCTTCTCTATCTTCTCTCTTCATTCCATCCATCCTGCAGCCCCAGTCAAGAGGGATGACCATCTGGGATGGTGCTGGAGAGGAAGCTCCTCTCCACTTTGCCAATTAATAAACTATTTGCCTCATCATAAAAAATGTGTGGGTTTTGTTCCCTCTCCCCACATCCTCACCTTAGATCTTCAGAGTAGCCTTTTCCATGGGAGGATAGGGTGGGAGAGCTACATCTGCTATAAGAGAGGTTTGCCCTTGAAAAAGAGGAACATGAACTGAAACATTTATTTCAAAATACCAGGAGAGCTCAAATACCAACAAGCAAAAATCCTTCCAAATGAAGTTTTAGTGAAATGAAGACAGTTGACCAGAACCTTTCAGAGCACGAAAAATTGTGAATAATAAACTATATGAGCTCTGTTTTACTAGCAAATCTCATCACATAAAAAAAAAATCTGTCCTGTGAATCATCCTTGATGCTGGCTAGCAGACTTGACATTCAAAGCACAATGTCTGCACTGTCTATAAATATTACTATGGACAGTAAACTCAAAGCAATGGCAAGGGGGCTGTAAAACTACTGAGGGTACCATACTCTGCAGTGGTTGTAAAAAATGCCATAAAAGAAAAAATTATCTCTTATTAAATCTTTTGTTTGGGAGGAACTCTGCATTTTAACAGTCTGTTTAGCAACCAAGATAGCTTTCCAAAAGCAGCAGTCTCTCCACCCAAAGATCAGATTTGGAGCCCCATGAAGTCCTAAAATGACTTCAGCCAAGAGGTGAGGGCTCATCCCCCTCTGAAGAAGCAGGATGTTCAGGGCTAGCACAAAGATCAGCTTGCCATCTCTTCTTCCCTGATCTCACAGAATCACAGAACATTCATGGCTGGAAATGACCTCTCAGATCACTGAGTCTCTTCCAGCTTTTATCACCCCTTGATGCCAGGGGCAAGGTGAGATGCAGCAAAACACCTAAGCCTAAGCCTTTTTTGCTTTACAAGCTTGCTCTCTACCGAGATGATGCCCACAGCCAGTGTGAAGCTTTACTGCAGGGGCCGAGGCAGGAGCTGGCTCCATGGCATGGTGCACAAAATGAAGAGTGACCATTGCTTGTGAAGGAGCTACTTCTGAGCTGCTCATCTCTCTCAGGACATTTGACAGCTCAGGGTCTGTGGATGGCTCATGGGCTACCTCTGTCCATTGGTGCCAGTCCATCCACAGCATGGCAAGAGAGTGTATGCCTTTCATTTTCATTTGAGTGTGTAGATGGCTAAGTGTGCCTGTATTTTCACATATTCCCAACTGACACCAAACCTCCATTGCCTTGCTCAAATATTTTGAATTCAAACGTGCAGATCAGGAAAAAAAAGTATTTTCTTCTAAAAGCTCAATACACAGTTGCAAAAGCTGAGTATGAAACTAAAAAGACTGACATCTAGAAAGCTACACACAAGCCAGCTAGAACTAAACCCCATTCATTCTATTTATCCCATGTAGCTTAAGACAGTGGCAATGCAAGAAAGATGTGTGGGGCCTGACAGGCCAACTGCTGTGCTGTGGTTTACTGCCACAGCTGATAACCAGCTTGTATGATTCTTTTCTTGCAATGGGAGACATCTGAAAGCACTTTGGAGTATCCATAAAAATCAGAATGGTGGGGGTGGGGGGTTCTGAAGTGAATTTGTATTACAGGATGAAAGAAAAATTTGTTCTTGATCTCTGGACTGTTTCCTGGTCTTAAGGCAAACTCTAGAGGACCTTCAATGCCCTGGCCAGGCTGGAGATAGCTCACATGAAGACAATGATATTATAAAACCCAGTTGAACTGCCTTCAATTTAGGTGTCAGGACTGACAGGGTTATGACTGAATCAAGGGAACTTTAATATTAGAAAGCCAGACAGATCATCCTTTCAGACTAGATGGAGAGATGTTGATTATTTGAATGGAACGATAATGAATATATTGCTTACAAAATAAACTAGTATTTTAGAGGTTTGATAGCATTTGTCACCGTGCAATCATAACAAAATATGATACACTCTAAGGATTCTGTATGATTCTTGGGTAATGCCAAATGAGTACTTTGGGAGCTGTATTTACATATCAGAGGTTTAGAACTTGGCCTTAAGAGCATTACTATTTCCTTTAGGAACAGCACATGAACAGAAAATCCAGCAAACCCCTTCACAGTACACTATAAAACATGTCTAAAACAAACTCTACCTCACCCACAGAGAGTTTCAATCTCTGGGTAATCCAACACTTCTCATTCCTATTAAAAAAAAAATCTTTCACACTGACACAAATTCAGTCTGTATCTTCTATCACAACACTGTCTATATTAGGATATGCACAGCCTAATCAAACACAAATGTTTACTTGAACCAGTCAAGCTCTGTGTATTTTGTACTAAAGCCAGCATATCAGATCTACTTAACCCTTCTGCTTTTCTGGCTGTGCTGCTTGGATTGCATCTGCATTGCAACTAAACCTGTTACAATGGAACTTAAGAGCTTATGAGGGGAAAATGGCACTCTGTTCATCTTAGCCTTTTATTGCATCAGATAGTAAGTTTTAATACAGCCTGTATTCCACCAAAATGCATCCCACAAATATTTCTGCAACAGTGCTGAGGGAGAAGAGGGCAGCACTACTCCCATCCAAATAAGATTTGCAGAATCACAGTACAGGATATAAGAGCAGTATTTGCTCCTACAGGCACAGTTAACTGAATTTCCAGGCTGTAATTGGCTGATGTGGTTTGCACCATCTCCAGAACCCCTTGATGGAATTACATCTGCCTGATAATTTATATAGTTTTCAGAACTGTGTTTCACACAATGTGTGGAGCCCTGTGTCCTAAAGTCTCAATGGGCATCGTCTACCTTCTGCTCCTGACATCCCAAGAGAGACCTGCAACACAATGAGCTGCTCTCTGCTCAGACATGAGGCAGAAAGGGAATGTCCACAAGCTAATGGGAGCCTGCTCCTTGCCTAAAGGATCTTTCCTATCTCAGAGCTTTATTCATCCTCCCTAGGCTAATGAGAGAGACAGCAGGTGGGGGGGGAAATAGGACATCCACTGCTGTCCACAACTCCTTTTCTTCCCACAGAAAAGCAGTACAAACCCACAGAGTATCAGCCACCATGTTTTCATACACTTGGCAAACTGCAAGCATGAGCAGCATCAGGGTCAGGTTGCTCTGTTTGGTTTGACTCACTACGTCTTTATTAAAGATTTCCAGTGTTCTTTTATAGCTGAAATTTTAATATGTTGAAAAAACTGGGAATGAAGAAGAAGAAATAAATTTTGGAGTCCTCTGACACCTTTAAGTAGAGGACAGTACATGCCAAGGGAGTGAATTTCAGTCTGAGAATGTATAAGGAAATGAAAAATAACCTACATATAACAGTAGTAGTCCTAATAGCAGCCTAAGCCCCTGAGAACTGATGAAAGAACAGGGTCTGCCTTCCTCTACTTCTTCCCTGACTTAAAGAGAATACACAATGAGGTTGGACAGAGAATAAATGAATGAGAAAATAGTCATTTGGTATACTTATTAAATTAGTTCTTTCTGCTTCTAATGGTAATGTGGCAGAATATGAGACTGAACAGAACAAGGTAGCTGCCTATAGCATAATTAGGCCTTTTAAGGAGAGGGAGAAAGGCATCAGTCTGCACAGGCTGGCAGAGAAAGGAACTTCAATGAGCACCCAATTTCCACAGCTGGAAACACACAGCTTCTTTAATTAACACATCTGATAAAGCACTTACATTTTTGTTTTGTTTTGGTTTAGTTTAAATTTTTAAATGAAACACTACTGTTACCTGTCAGTTGAGAAGTACTTACTGGCTGTTCTTTATGTTAGATGGTAATGGTTTTCCCAAACCAAAAAAGATGCTCCCTGGCCTTGATTATGTAAAAGACTCCCTTAAGTTTTAACATCTGAACAATTTTTAAATAAGAGAGTGAGTAGGAATAGGACACCAAGAATAGAGGTCACCAGAGGGAGGACTGTCCAAACCCTCCTCCTCCTCCTCCCCTTTAGAGCCCAGAATAACCACTTTGGATTTTGACTGAGTGCCCTGGAGCTGGGCTCTCTCTTTTTTAACACACATAGCAAGGGGCATCTTAATACACAGCCACATACACCCAGCAAAGAAGCTGAGAGGTGACAGGGGACTAAGGCAATGTCTGCTAAATTCCTGGAAGGGCATGTTTTGGAACTCTCCCTCATTTCACAGGATTATTATTTTATCTTATGTAAGCTTTGTTTCCACTTCTGCAAATACTCTGTGACACTTGATTTTGAAAAAGCAGAGCAAAGCAGAGTATCTTTAGAGAAGAGAGAGTTGATAACAATGCTACAAACCAGACTATATATTGAAGAAAAAAAAAATACTATCTGCAATCACTGCCATTCCTTTAATCATATTAGTTAAGCTGGTACAGAAATTTTGCCATTTTCTGATTGAGATTTGCTCACTGCTAGGAACAAAAAGTGAGTACAGTTCACATTAGACTGGGCAGTGCACCTCCAGGACATGTTTGTAAGCTTCTTACTGGAAGATAATCGTCATACACTTTTCCAATCATGCTCCTGGGAGAAGGAGCAGTTCTTTCCCCTTTCAGATGGGTTTTACTTACAACAACACATTTACTGTTACATGTACCAAAGGGAACAAAATAGTAAGTAGGTTTTGTTTTTTTTCTGTCAGATCCAAAGCACCAGTTTAAAATTGCTGTGCCTAGTATCACTCTAAAAAACAGAACATGTGAATATAGCATTATTGTTTCCAGACCCATACACATTTATCTGAGAAACAAGAATAATGTGGGGTTTTTTTTTTTAACAAGCATAACTTTAGCACCTCACCATTCTATTAAAACTGTGATTTGCTAGATGAATGAATGCATTTTGTTTACAATTTTGATTTATTCTAAAAAAAATACTTAGATGAGAATAACACAATATCAGCAAGCTACAGTGATAAATTTCAGTCAGGTAGCATCATGTTACTTCTTTACTATAAATTTATTCAAATGATAATGTACTGTATACAACAAATTAATTGCATATATATAGTTAATTTAAAAAATTACGTAATAATTATTATTTATTCCTAGCAGAAATAGTTACTTTCAGGGTTGGATTCATGGAAGCCAGTGCAGAGTCCTGATCTAGGCTGAATCACTAAGCCTGGATAACTGGCAACAACTTTCTGAATATGAAACACCGATACCAACCCAAATGTAGAATCATAGAATCATAGAACAGTTACAGCTGGAAGAGACCTTGAAGAT